>OZ010797.1:342773031-343373031 GCA_963932465.1 Maratus speciosus
TAATTATATGCAAAAAACTATACATTCGGTACAATATGGGGTTCAAAAAATAATTATAAAACTATTTATAGTACGAACGCACCTCATTTGCCATGTTTGACGAGCAATTTCCAACTTGTTTATAAATAAATTACTTATTGGGTTATGAGCGATTTTGATCACCCGACAAATATGTTTTTCAACCTTTCTTGAGTGGTTATTCTTCTTTCGCGCAAATTCCGTTCAAAACGCCCACTTTGACACTATTTTCTGAAAGATCATCTGTTTGCAAAAAAAAAAAAAAAAAAAAAAAAAACAGTTTATCATAGTTGATTCGTTCGTCAGTTACTACATACTTTCTGAACAACAACACCTGCTAGTTTCATGCATTTCCGAACAAAAATTAATTAAAACTTGTGTCATAAAATTGCCCTTTTGAATTTGAGAACAGCCTTAAATACTACTTAATTTTCTCTTTTTAAAATTTGAATAAAGGCATTATTAAGAATATCGGTAGTGCTTCTGATAGTCTTTAAAAAATCCGGCTTATCATCGGTACCGACGGTGCCGGATTTTCGAGGTTATACTGTCTGTAAAATTAAACGGCAATATGCACGAAGGATTCTGAAACAATATTTTATCGTCATCCAATGTGCAGTCATTCTAGATATTTAACTAGTACCTCAAGAGGAATAGCTGCTTCTATCGTGGTCAATGCCTATTACACAATCCTTTAAACATGACATAATTTAGGACCGTAATCCCGTGGCGTCACAATCGGTAAAATGGCGATTTTCATAGCTTCGAACTGAACGAGAGAATAAGGTCCATTTCTTTATGGATTATTAGATTACTTATAATCTTTTAAGCGTAAACGAAATTTTCTGTAATCGTCTGCATGCGATAAGTACAATGAACAGTATTCCTGTGACGTTACAGTTTGTAAAGTTGTGGTTTTTATAGCCTCGAACCGGAAGGGAGAACAGGGTCCACCATCGACACAGTGTTTTTTGCTGGACTCTTTACAATAAATAGTATTTCATTTTATTAATTATGCATATTAATGAACGACACACCGTTTTAATGAACGGGACGCAGAATTTAAATATTTCACATTTTATTTCTAAGCTGGTAATTTGAGCACACTAGTAAAAATTTTCTGTACAACCATATAATTAAACTAAATTTTAAATCCTGAAAAAAAATAATAGTTCAGTATGCCTAAAAAAACTAAAACGCCGCCCAAACCTCCTCGTCACATTGATGAACATCTAGTTTATACCGCCATTGCGGAAACAAGAAACGATAAAGGAGCGTCTTTTAAAGATGTCCAAGAGTACATTCAAAAGAACTTCAATGTTTATCACAACTTTCTCCAGATACAGGTTCGCTTTTTCGTCGAAGACCTGCTGAACACAGGAATGGTTGAAGAAATGAAAGTCGAGAGACGGTTCAAAGTCAGGCCGCGAACCAGGACCAGGCAAGCGGTTGTTACCAAACCTGATTCAAGATTGAAGACGTTGAAACGTATGGTGCTTACAAGAGTTGGGGAAGCTGACGTTGACCAGCAAAGTCAAAAGACAAGCTAGTTCTTCAACCTAAAGCAAAGAAATAAAAAAAGGACAATCTCTCAAGGAAAAGTATTCAAGGAAAGACTCTCTCTAGGAAAAGTACTCAAGGAAAGACTCTCTCAAGGAAAAGACTCTCTCTTAATCTTGAAACAGCATCAGAATGACTATGGAGGTGTTTCAAAGTTTTTCAACACGGCGAAGTGTTTATTATGATTTACATAAAATTTTAACTTTGTTTTATAAATACTAAATAAATAGTTGATCAGAAAATATGTTGCCAAATTTTCATCATTCTCCATAAAATAAACTTTTGGAACAGATGTCATATTCGCCCCATATTGGCGCGATTTTTTTCGGTTGCCAATTTGGCGAAAACATCAACAGCATAAACAACATAATCCGAGTTACCACATCAAGCAAAATAACGACACTTTGGCGCAAGTTAAGTACCTGTTGCCTATATGATATTGGCGGCAGAAAAAAATCGCGCCAATATGGGGCGAATATGACATCTGTACCAAACTGTCATCATAAAATAAAACTAATATTCTGTTTCCGCAAGCCAAGCCTTGCAAGTATACGGTATTTTCTCGCCAAAATGGCTCAATTCGCGCAAACCCCGTTTGAGACATCTGTGCCAGATTTTTTAATTGTGACAAAATTATTAACTCTATTAATCATACAAAATAATACAATTCTTTTCCGTTGTACGGACACCATTGACGACAAGCGTAAGAGTTGGCGCAAAATGAAAATCTCATGAATTGAAACATTTGTAAAATAAAAGAAAAAATATTGTCGATAGTAAAGTGGGCATTTTAAAAATATAACATTTGAAAATTACAAACTTTTACGAACTATTTTATTAAATCACAAATATATACTTAAAATAAGTGAATAAATAACTGTTATACAATAAAGTAATAAAATAAAACTCATATTATACTGCTGGCATAAAAACGATCAGGGTTGAAATAATTGGCGCTTTAGCATACATTTTGGCATGGTGTCCGTATAAAGGAAAAGTACCTATAAAATTAATATTCTGTTTTCGCAAGCTAAGCTTTGCAGGTATACGGAATTTTCTGGCCAAAATGGCTCAAAAAATAATTCGCGCAAACCCCGCCTGAAACATCTCTGCCAATTTTTTTAATTGTGACAAAATTATTAACTTTATTAATCATTACAAAATAATAAAATCTTATTTAAGTATATCAAATTTTGGCACAGATATCATATACGCCGCATATTGGCGCGATTTTTTTCCGATGCCAATGTAGCGAAAACATCAACAGCATAAACAACAACATCCGGGTTACCCTATCAAGCAAAATAACGACACTTTGGCGCCAGTTAAGTACGCGTTGCGTTTATGTCATTGGCGTAAGAAAAAAACTGCGTCAATATATGACATCTGTGCCCAAATTTTTAGTGTAATAAATTGTTTCTGAATATTTGAAATAAATTCCTGGCATTTCGGTTCCAATGACGGTACTGCAAGTCAGAGTGTAGTTT
The DNA here is from genome assembly GCA_963932465.1 of Maratus speciosus. Taxonomy (NCBI): domain Eukaryota; kingdom Metazoa; phylum Arthropoda; class Arachnida; order Araneae; family Salticidae; genus Maratus; species Maratus speciosus. Next base: position 342,776,097 of record OZ010797.1, read on the forward strand.
TTATTTCAAGCCATGACTGATAATAAGTTTTAACCCGGGAGAACTCGCTGCATGAGATTTTCTCTCACAGTCGTACAATTGAAAAGGACGTTAGGCACAAGTATGTTGGTGAATGCTTCACCCATTAACACAATTATCAATATCTGTTATAAATTAATTTTTCCAAACTTAAACATGTAAAATAATTTTACAAATTATTTTACATTGTTTACATTATTTACATTAATTGCCGAAAAGAATTTCGGCACAGATGCAGGGTTGCCAGTTTGGCCTCCATTTTTATCCCGAAATTTCGCCTTCAGACCGGAACTGTTTGAAGAAGGAATTTTACATAAAGTAATCGAGAAAAATTTTTTTTTTTTCTGACGCCAATTTGGCGGAAAATTTGTTTTCAAATACAAGTATACATATATAATTTTAAATTATTTTCTATAATTTTAAAAAGAAAATAATAATAAGAAAAAAAAAGTTTAATTAATAACTACAGAACAAAATAATTTATATAATTTTAAGAAAGAAAATTTAAAAGTAAACAGTTTATCTATATCTTCTATACTTATATTATAATAGGAGCAAAAATTGTGTGTGTATGTGTAAATTTTATCTTAAAATCGGCTCTAACGATTTTGACTAAATTATGTATTTTACCATTTTCGGGCACGAGCAGATCGTTGGGCTAGGTCATATGTTCGAGAAAATTCTATTAGTGGGTCATAATGGGTCAGTGTCAAGCTAATAATATCTAAAAAACGGCTCAATCGTTTTTAACTAAATTTTACATACAACCGTTTTCGGGCATGAGAAAACTATTGGATTACGTCACATGTTCGAGAAATTTTGATTAGTGGGTCATATTTGGGTCACTATGGGTCAAGCCAATTTTATCTAAAAAACGGCTTTAACGATTTTGACTAAATTTTGTGTTTTATTGTTTTGGATTACGAGAAGACCATTGGGCTAAGTCTGTTAGAGAAAATTCCATTAATGGGTCATTTTTGGGTCGCTCTGTGTCAAGCTAATTTTATCTAGAAAATGGCTTTAACGATTTTGACTAAATTTTGTATTCTATCGTTTTCGGGCACAAGAATAGCATTGAGCTAAGTCGCATGTTCAAGAACATTAATTTAGTGGGTCATTTTGGCTCACAATGGGTCAGGGTCAAGCTAATTCTATCTAAAAAAACGCTCGAACGATTTTGACAAAATTTTCTATTATACCGTTTCAGGGCACGAGAAGATCATTGGGTTAGGTCACATGTTCGAGAAATTTGGATTGATGGGTCATTTTGGGGTCACTACGGGTCAAGCTAATTTTATCTAGAAAACGGGTCTGACGTTTTTGAATAAATTTTGTTTTCTATTGTCTTCGGGATCAAGAAGACCATTGTGTTAGGTCGCATGTTCGAGAAAATTCGATTAGTGTGTCATTTTGGGTCACTATGAGTCCGGCTCAAGCTAATTATATCTAAAAAGTCTCAAACGATATTGGCAAAATTTTGTATTAGACGTTTTCGGGCACGAGGAGATCATTTGGCTAGAGCACATGTTCGAGAAATTTCAATTAATTGGTAATTTTTGGATCACTACGGGTCAAGCTAAATTTATCTAAAAAACAGTTCTAACGATTTTGACTAAATTTTGTATTCTACCGTTTTCGGGTTTTCGGTCTTGAGAAGACCACTAAGTTGGGTCACATCTTCAAGAAAATTATGTTAGTGGGTCATTTTTGGGTCGCTGTGGTCAAACTAATTTTATCTAGAAAACGGCTTAAATGATTTAGGCTAAATTTTTATCCTACCGTGTTTGATTACTAGAAGACCAGTATGCTAAGTCACATGTTCGACCAGATTTGAATAGTGGGTCATTTTGGGTCACAACGGGTCAGTGTCAAGTTAATTATATCTAAAAAACGTCTCAAACGATTTTGAGAAAATTTTGTATCATACTCTAGACTATCAGACTCTAGAAGAACATTAGGCTAGGTCACATTGTCGAAAAATTTCTATTAGTGGGTCATTTTTGGGTCACTATGTGTCCGAGTCAAGCTAATTGTATCTAAAAAAGTACTCAAACGATATTGACAAAATTTTTTACTATACAGTTAGCGAGTACGTGAAGATCATTGGGCATATTCATTGGGCTAAGTGCTAAGTCACATGTTCGAGAAATTTCGATTAGAGGGTCATTTTTGCGTCACTACGGGTCTAGCAAATTTTATCTAAAAAACGACTCGAACGATTTTTGTATTCTACCGTTTTCGCTCATGGGAAGATCACTGGGCTGAGTCACATGTTCGAGAAAATTAGATTAGTGCGTCATTTTGGGGTTTCTAAAGGTCAAGCTAATGTTATCAATAAAACGGCTTAAATGATTTTGACTAAATTTTGTATTCTACCGTTTTTCATTACCAGAAGTCCATTAAGCTAAGTCACATGTTCGAGCAGATTTGAATAGTGGGTCATTTTGTGTCACTACACTACGAGTCAGGGTTATGAAGCCCTGTATATTATATATACAGGGCTTTTTATATTTATCATATATATGTAATAAATTTGACGAAATATTCGCGACAATTTGCCGAAAAATTGTCTTTCAAGATTACGAATGCCAAAACACATACTTGGCACTAAATGAAAGAATTTCGCCAAATTTGATTATATTTGGCGAAAAAATAGTCTTACATCATGTGAAGGAATTATTTAGAAATTTTTAATAGTATTCGAGATACATGGTTAAACCAATCTGAGTCGAGCTCAAAATATAAAATAAAAAATGCTCAAAATGATTGATGTTCTTTCGTTGTAAATGTGTAAATAATCAGGGCTCGAAATGTACCGGAGCAAACAGGAACGATGTTCCTATTCGTGAAATTGTGAAAAATATTGTTCCGGTTCGTGAAAGTATGGAAAATATTGTTCCGGTTCGTGGAATTATTAAAAAATATTATTACAGTTCCATACAGATTACTATTCTTCTCTGTAACGTTGTTTTCTAATTATTTAGAATCTTGAATGCAATTTTTTAAATTGGTTTTCTACGGTTAAATATAAATTTGCTATACAGTAAAGTCCCGATTATGCGAGTTCATATCGGCCAAGCTCACCTCGGATAGGCAAAGAACTCGTATAAACCGGATTTACACAAATCGTCACCCACTAAGGAGATGAAATATAAATTTTCACTTAATTCAAATCATTTTTAAGGTACTAGTAAAATTTCTTTGATGTACATTTCTGTTACTTTTAAGACAAATGGGGGATGAAATTGTTTTTTTCAATCGAACTTATACCTTTGGAATGGATCATTTTCTTCTGATGGACTAAAAAAAATTATGGCCATTTTTTTCCTCCATTCTGACCAGAAAATCAAAGTTCAAACTTTTTACGACTGCTCTTTCATCTTCACCTAACACTTCACCTAACACTTCATTTATAATGGCTGTTTCATAATAATGGAAGTCATCTGTCCATCAGAAGAAAATAACTCGATTAAGCGGGATTCGGATAATCGGGACTTTACTGTACTTTCGAAAAAAAAAAAATTGTCAACAATAATTTTGAAATAGCGTTCCGGTTCGTGGAGTTTTCCAATTCGAACCCTGTAAATAATGTACAATTTAGAAACATGTACGTAAAAATTTTCCTATTGATTGTTTTTGTAAACAATAGTGTTATAAAATAACATGCTTTATACAGAGAGGACATAAATACATAATACAGAGAATGATAGATTGAGAATATTATATCGTGTTGAACGCAAAGCTAATTTTGACCGAACTAAGCTCGGTCTTCCCCTTTTGTCATCTCATATCATCATCATATTATATTATGTTATATTATCTATCTATCTACTATCTATATTATAAAGGACAAACATATCTGTGCGTAACGCATACGTCATTTTGCGAATGGCAACAGTTTGAAATTTGAAATGAAATTTTTGTTTTGCAATTTTCTTTACTGGAAAATTTTAAACTTCTAAACATCGCACATTTTAAATTTTTACACTGGATAAGGACATAAGGAAATACATAAGGAAAAAAATGTACTTTTTAATGCAATTTGTTTGAAAGCTGTATCTCAATTTAATTTTGAGATATTAATTTTTTTGTAATTTTTAATACATTTTTTGTAATTGTGGCAACTGAAGTACTCCATTTCTGTTGAAAGTCACGGAGGATTAAAAGTAGAGGTAAAATAATCACGGAGGAAAGAAAATAATATATTACTGTACTTTTTGTTGCCATTTTCTCATAAAAATTGAAATTATAATGCGTGCTATGTCAGCGATTTTTTGAGTTTTCAAATATCGCACATTTTCAATTTTTACGCCGTCAAATAGAGAAAAAAAATCTACTTTCAAATGCAATTTGTTTGAAAATTGTATTTTAATTGACTGAGTTATTACGGTTTTTAAAATAACTAGCCGCCCGTCGCGACCAGTTTGGTCTCCCTTAAATGTGTGCTAGGCATTGTATCATGTTACATTTTTTCAAAATTTAATTTACTTTCTCAATCCTTCGCCAAATCGGAAGATTCTGATAGAGAAATCAAGAATTCGATATTTTAATATTAGTCGGGCACAGGTGATAAATCGCCAAACATTGTACCCGTCGCATTTTTTCATATTTCATTAATTTAGATTAAAATATAATCCTTTCACTCCTTTTAAAATGGATAACTTTAATTTAAAACTGAAACATTTCAAATCCATGAATTTCACTTTAAAAAAAGAAAAGAATAAATGCCATAAACCATTTAATTTCAACATCAAAGCATTGTTTTGATTTACCCCTCGAAAAATAAAAAAATGCTGCTGGCGAGTTAAAAAATGCTATTGGCGAGAATTGCGCCCAGCTAACATAAAAGTACGAACTTTTTGCGGTCATAGCAACTTTTATGTAGTTTTATTCGAAAAAAAAAATAATTTGATGAAATAGGTTGCCAGAAAATACGTTGCCAAATTTCTTTTCTCGGCATGGACCTTTTCTCTATTTCGCCAAGTACCAATACTGGAAAAATACATTTATTTATTTATTTATTTATTGTATTTTAAATGAGATGAATAAAAGACGGCACAGATGTCATATACGCACCACTTTGACGCGATTTGTTTCTGACGCCAATGTCATATACGCACCAGGGTACTTAACTGGCGCCAAAGTATCGTTATTTTGCTTGATATGGTAACCCGGATGTTGTAGTTTATTTGTTAATAAATTTTTTATTTACTTTTATATATTTTTTAAATTATATAAATTGCTTTGTTCTATAGTTATTAATTAAACTTTTTTTCATTTATTATTATTCCCTTTTTTAAAATATTACACAATAACCAATGAGATTCGTTTCATTCAGGTGTTGCCATTAAACAATTAACAAATAATCGCGATATCTGTGCCACGTACGATAGCATAATATATATAGATTTCCAAGCATGAATTAATTTTTTGCAAGCTTTCCAATTTCCCTTTAAGATTTCCAAGCATGAATTAATCACGTGTAGCTCGATTACGAAAGATTAACACGCTTGCCCTTAAAACAATGTAAAAAGTTCAGCATTTGTTTCCGTCTAATGTTCTATAACAAAATTAAAACTTCCTCTATAGAAAAATAAATAAATTAATGTAAATAAGAAACAAATTTAACAGACATGTGATTGAACCGCGAGATTAAAGCACTGAAATGACCGAAAAGACTGCGGCAAGTTTCAAAATCTTGGGCTAATAACTCCTGGCATGCGGTGACATGTGAAAGTATCGCTTTTAATAAATTTTAAACCTTTATTTGATTGCATAATTGATATTTTTCAGATAAAAATTATTTTTGATGTTAGTGGGCAATCTAAAATATACATTACATGTAAAAAAGTAATTACAATAAAAAAAAGAATGGTTTTCACCTATACCCCGTAACCCGAGGAGCTCGGGTTCGATCCCCTAGTATATATAAAATCCAAACGGAAATTTCGTTCCGAACATCTATTTTTCGAGTTCTACTGCATGGATTTTGAAGAAACTTATACTGTTAGATAGGTATCGTTTCAGGGAAGGTTTTAAGCTATAACACATCGTTCTACGTAGATTAGTTATAGAATTATGATGGAAAGTTCTGTTATTTTGGACGAAAAGGTTGCCATTGGCATATGATTTTCATCTTGGCATATTAAGCTATCTTTTTGTTAAAGAATTAAAACGTCTATATCATTTCGAAATTAAAATATACAAAACCCCGAAAAAAACTATTACTGATTTTATTAAAAATAGAAAGAAATACAGTTTTAATGAGAAATAATAGTATAAAAATAAAAAAATTAATTTAAATATGAAAGAAATGTGTTTGTACGGCTTAAAAGAAGATTCATTTTCAAAATGAATCCATTGAAACAATACTTGGCGATTTATCATCTTTGTAGTTTATATTTGGCACCTGGATAAGAAAATAGGCACAGATGTCAATTTGGCGAAAATATCAACAGCATAAACAACAACATCCGGGTTACCATGTCAAGCAAAATAACGATATTTTGGCTCCTGTTAAGTACCCGTTGCGTATATGACTTTGGCGTCAGAAAAAAAAATCGCGCCAATATCGGGCGTATATGACATCTGTGCCAGAAAATATTTATTGAACTTTTATTTAAAACAAAATAGCGGTTTTTTTTTTCTTTATTTAAGTTTGTCAGGGTTGATTTCAAAAGTACAGGATGCATTTTGTTTATCATTACACGGAAAGAGTTCCATATTGTGTGCTGGTTTTTTTGGCGAGCTTTTTTTGGCATTAAATGAATCGATGTGGTTGCGATCTTCAGCCTTTGGGGTTGCTTTTTTTCTGGAATGGACTTTATTCATATGTTTTTTGAGTAATTTGCATTCAGCATATTTTTTTCGGAAAAATTTATAACTTTAATTTGACATACATTAATAAATACATAAAATTATATATAAGTACATAATATTTATTTATAGGTGTATATATTATGTATGTAAAAGATATACCTCTATATGTAATATATATACTTAAAAATAAAACTATCAGTATAAACATCGTATTTTTTCTTAACATTTGACATATATAACATTTAATGGGAAGTTTTTTACTGGCAAAAACTGTTTTTTTTTGGCGAGTTTTTTTTGGGGGGGCCTTAAATGAATCGATGTGGTTGCGATCTTCAGCCTTTGGAGTTGCTTTTTTCTGGAATGGACTTTATTCATATGTTTTATGGGTACTTCTTAGTTATCCCGTCGACCAAATTACTATCGCCAAATTGTAAGATTAAATGCCAATAATGGTTGTCATTAATTAATTTATTGTAGGATTAAATGCCAATAATGGCCAATAAAACCATTAATTCGACGTTTTCGACATTTTATTTGTATTTTTATTAATGTTTTACTAATTTATTTGTTCTTTCGTTATTTAAAATAAAAATTATATCAATGTGTATTATTTAGCGATTTATATAATTTGGCGAAATTGGTCGACGGGATAACTAAGAAGTACCGTTTTGGGTGTAATTTTTTGCATTTAGCCTATGTTTTTCGGAAAAATTTATAACTTCTGTTTTAATTTGACATATATAATAAATATAATAAATACATCAAATTATAGTTAAGTACATAATATTTATTTATAGGTGTATATATTATGTATGTATAAGGTATATCTCCATATGTAATGTATATAAAACTATCTGTATAAACATCGTATTTTTTTTAACATGTGACATATATAACATTTATTAAATATATATATGTTTACAAATATTTAAAGACCATGTTCTACCGCCATCCTGAAAAATTTTATAAGATGCTAAAATGGCTTTTTGGCGCCATTTTGGATTCATTCGCCAATCGCGCCAACCATCACACAATATGGAACTCTTCCCAGTTACACCATTGGATAAATTTTCGGAATCATTTGTATGCATGTTTTGCATATATAACTATTATTATTATTATTATTATTTAATTAAAATTTGGCGTTTCTCTTTTTTTTCGGGCGCAAAGGTTGCTGTTGCTCATTGTTTCTCATCCTGGCGACGATATATTATGCTATTGTTGAGGAATTGAAACGACTATATTATTTAGCAAAAAAACACGAACAGCATGGGAAAAAGGTTTATAATTTTATTTAAAATATAATTTAAAAAACTAAATTAAGGGAACTTAGAATTATTCTTACGGAGATTTGTGTAATTACGCATTATTAAAAAAAATTTCATTGTGAAATAACTGTTTACTTCATTATTTTTTAGTATAACGGCGTATACACCCCCCCCCCCTTTTTCTGATAGGTGATTACAGGATTTTTGAAAAATCTTCCGTAATTGAGAACCCCAGGAAATTGGCGTATAAATTATGTTATTGGAAGCATTTTTCATGTTCGAAGAGAATTCTTCAGGATTAATCCCATTTCAAAAAGATGAACCGATTTCACAATTAGGGATTATTTAGAAATTTGTGGTTTTTCAATTAATCAGTTTTCACATTGGCACACTCAATGCAGTAATAAACAATCTGGCTGAGAGTGAAAAATTGAAAAGCTTGGGCCGTTATTCGGGGGTTCGAAATTATATAATTATGACTTTAGGTAATAAAATTTGCTTTTTTTTTCTCTTATGCGGGCGCAAATGTTTCCAAATATGAATTTCTTTCATCTTGGCGACAACATATATCAATATCCTTGGTTAAAAATTTTAAAATTCTAAACCTGTTAGATAAATATAGGGAACAGTTCCATATCCTGTTTTTATGGCGAGCTTTTTTGGCGATGAATTTTTCGATGTGGTTGTTGCGATCTTCAGCATTTAAGACTGCTTTTTTTTTATTACTTGAATGCTACTGGTGAATAAGTAACAATTTTGAATACTTTTTTATAATTAATTTTTTTAATATATATATTTTTTAATTTATAATTTTCTGGAGATTTTTTAAACGATATTTTTCAGAATATGCAATATTATGTAAATACACATAAAACTAATACGCATATAATTATTTTCAATTTAAAAATAAATATTTATAAACTAGCCGCCTCTGGCGACCAGTTTGGTCTCCCTTAAATATATGCTATACATTGCAACATGTTACATTTATTCATAATCTAACGTATATGCTTAATTCTTCGCCAAACCTACAGATTCTGATAGAGAAATCAAGAGCACTTCGCGATCATCGCCGCATTTCGATATTTTTAGTTGAGTTGCATTTTTTTTTTCGGAAAAACCGCTTAGTTCACTCAGACATTTATGCCTCTTGTTCGTTTGCTTATCAGTTGCAATATATTCACTAATGAGGAGATTTTTAAACCTATTAAGTAATCTTCCGTAATTGGGTCCCTAGCCAATTGGCGTATTTTAGCTAATAGGATTTAGTCAATGAATTTTTTTGTGAAAAGCCTTTAATAATACCCACACTTACATTAAGACAATATTGATAATAATATCTTTTTAGAGTTGTTCCCCATTATCCCGTCGATCACTTCCTATGCAAAAAAAAAAAAAAAACTATCGCCAAACTATTTGCCAAACGCCCAATAAAATAAATGGACACCTTCAGTTAAAACGGTTGAAACTGATCTATTGTACTAATGCATTATCACACTCAGTGGCGTAGCTAGAGCATTTCGTTTGGGGGGGTGTGGAGATCGAATTTACCGAATGGTCATAGTAAATTTTGTATTTTTTTTTTTTTTTTTTTTTTTTTTTTTGTATTTTTTCGCATTATTTTCTTTTGAGTGGGAGGGGGGCGAATTAGACAGTTATTTATTATTTCAGCATTAGATATATAAACAGACCAAAAAATTTTAACAAAAAACTAAATAATTTCAACCATTTAAAAATTTTACAAACTGGGAAGAGCGAGGGTAGTAGAAATTATGAATGGAGGGAATGAAGTGATAACTGCTGATTTATTTGTGTTATTGCATAATTACGAATAAAGCAAAGGGAAAAAGTAAATTTAAAGGCTTTAACCCTTAACTGGTCAGGTGAGATGTTTTCCACCCTAGAGAAATTTCAATTATGAAGAAAATTTTTTGTGGTATTTAGATATGTGTATTTATATGTTATATGCATGTACACTTACAGTACTTTTTCAGTTGTTTTTATTGAAGTAAATAATGCAAAATTCACAGGGGATTTTCTTATTTTAATTCGCTAAATTTTGTGGAGTACACAAGACAAGAAATCAAATTTTGGGGTTGCATACACACCACGTTATATATATATATATAAAATCACCTCATCACTTAAGGTTTAAGCTTTTCGTGCTCGATACTCCAGTGAGACGGGAGGGGGCAAAGGTAAAAGCAGTAGTTTGGAGTGAGGTGTAAAAGACAGATTTAGATTGATTATTTATTATTACAATAAAAATAAATTCAAAAGAAAAAAAAAATTCTTTTATATATAACTCAAAGTTTGAAATTTGCAATACTTTTTAAATTTTAAGTTAGAAGTTTGTACGGGTCGAAATTTTCACGCCCGGGCCAGGCCGACACATAGAAAAAAGTTCCGACCCGGCCCATAATAAAAGGTAGGCCTGAACTCGGCCAGGCCTGTCGAAAAAAATTATTTGCCTGGGCAGGCGTTATAACAGCTAAAAGTTCAGCCTGAGACCATCCTGGTCCGGAAAAAAATTAAAATCTCGACCCGAGCCTGGCACGGCCGAGTAAATTTCTACAGAACATTGATTTTTACGTCGATTTCGTTAAAAATTTGTCTGTACGAGGAATTCTGACCAAAAATACTTAGTTTTTTCTTTCTTTCTTTTCTTTTTTTTTTTTTTTTTTTTTTGTAATCTTCATTTTTATAGAAATACCGTATGTTTCCATATTTATTTATTTTTTTAATAAATCTCTATTTGCTGTACGCAAATGTTTCGATTATCATTAATTTTTTTAATCCATATTCCATGTATCGGAGACTTCAAAATCTAAAAAATGCTATGCAGTAAAATCTTCTAAGACGGAATAGCACAGTAAAGTAAAAAAAATGCATTATTATTAGACAAGTTCCCTTCTTAATAGGTGTATTTGTATTATATATTCTTTTCTCACATATTATTATAATAATTTTTCATGGATCAACACATTTTTCAGTTTAAAACAGGATTCCGTCATAGGCAGGTTCTTTTTCACACGTTTTATCTTATACTATAATACGAGCAAAAATTGTGTGTGTGTGTGTCTGTCCGTGAGTGTTTGTGTGTGTTTATATGTACATTTTATCTTAAAAACGGCTCTAACGATTTTGACTGAATTTTGTATTTTACCAATTTCGGGCACGGAAAAACCATTGGGCTAGGTCATGTGTTCGAGAAAATTCGATTAGTGGTCATTTTCGGTCAAAATGGGTAAGGTCAGGCTAATTATATCTAAAAAAACGGCTCAATCGATTTTGACTAAATTTTATATCCAACCGTTTTTGGGTGCGAGAAAACTATTGGGCTAGGTCACATGATTGAGGAATTTCTATTAATTGGTCATTTTTGGATCACTTCGGGTCAAGCTAATTTTATCTGAAAAACGGCGCTAACGATTTTGACTAAATTTTGTAATCTACTATTTTGCATTAGGAGAAGACCCATGGGCTAAGTCATATATTGGAGATAAATCGATTAGTGCGTCATTTTTGGGTCACTGTGGGTCAAGCATAGAAAACGGCTTTAACGATTTTGACGAAATTTTGTATTCTATCGTTTTCGGGCACGAAAATACCATTGGACTAGATCGCATGTTCAAGGAAATTCGATTAGTGCGTCATTTTGGGCCACAATGGGTCAGGGTCAAGCTAACTGAATCTAAAAAAAGGCTCAGAACATTTGTATAAAATTTTGTAATACATCGTTTCCGGGAATGAGAGGACCATTGGGCTAAGTCACATGTTCGAGAAAAATCGATTAGAGGGTCATGTTGGGTCACTGTGGGCCAAGCTAATTTTATCTAAAAAACGACTAAACGATTTTGACAAAATTTTGCATTATACAGTTTCTGGGCATGAGAAGATCATTGGGCTAAGTCACATGCTCGAGAAAATTCAATTCGTGGGTCATTTTTGGGTCACTGTGGATCAGGCTAATTGTATCTAAAAAAGACTCAAAACATTATGGCAAAATTTTGTATTATATCGTTTCTGAGCATGAGAAGACCATTGGGCTAAATCACATGTTCGAGAAAATTTCGATTAGTGGGTCATTTTTGGGTCACTGAGGGTCAAGCTAATTGTATTTAAAAAAAGCCTCAAACAATTTTGACAAAATTTTTTATTATACTGTTTCTGGGCACGAGAATATCAATGAGTTAGGTCACACGTTCGAAAAAATTCGATTAATGGGTCATTTTTGGGTCACTGTGGGTTAAGTTAATTTTATCTTGAAAAAAGCTTTAATGATTTTGATTAAATTTTGTTTTCTATCATTTTCGGGTTCGAGAAGACCATTGATCTCGGTCACATGCTCAAGAAAATTCGATTAATGAGTCATTTTGGGTCACTATGGGTCAAGGTCGAGCTAAATGTATCTACAAAATGGTTCAAATGATTTTGACAAAATTTCTTAGTACACCGTTTTCCAGCACGAGAAGTTCATTGGCATAGGTGACATGTGCGATAAATTTGGGTTACTGGGACCTTTTTGTTTTACGGTGGGTCAAGCTAATTTTATCTATAAAACGAATTTAACGATTTTGACTAAATTTTGTATTTTATCGTTTTCGGATTCGAGAAGAGCACTGATTAGGTCGCGTATTCGAAAAATTTCGGTTAGTGGGTCCCTATGGCTCAGGATCATGCCAATTGTATCTAAACAGTAAGAATGATACAGTGAGAATGAAATATCGAATTGAACACAAGAATAATTTTGACCGAGCTAAGCTCGGTCATGCCCACTAGTTATATTTTAATTTAACTGTATTTTGCTGCCAGGCCACGCTGAGACGATGATTTTCATACAGGTTGGGTGAAAACCGGGACTGATAATTTTGGCACATGAAGACTTGGAAGAATAAACCAGTCCCGGCCTGGTCAGGCCTAATTTATGTTTTGTCAAAATGGTGCCAAAGTTGACGTTTGTAACAGATTTTTTTAAAACGTAACAATCGGCAAAAGATCATTATGAAGTAGCATTTGATTATAACTTTATACGTAATACATTTATCAGAAAATTTAACATTCTTGAGAGGAGTAAAAATATTTTTTAAGAACAAGTGTTTTTTTTTTTTTTTTTTTTTTTTTTTTTTTTTTTTCCAATAAACGTGGCATTTAATTCGAAGTTAGAAAACTTTAGTTATTTCAAATCTTAATCCGTGTATGGTGCATTTGATAATTTTGATCATATGTGACAGAAAAATGCACAATATAAGAATACGAGGATTTGGATTTTCTTTTTTCTTTTATTTCTTTCTCTTTTTTCCATAAATATTTATCCAAGAAAAAACGTAAGATAAAATAAGAAAATTAATAAAAATTAAATAAAAAAATATGAGAGAATTGGTTAATTAGTAGTTTTTATTTTCTCTGGTAATTAGAATAAAAATAATTGTTGCAGATTACTTCAATGAGAAAATTTTAACTGTCTGTCCCCCAAAGCAGATCAAAGGACCAAAATAAACTACAGAGGACGATAGAAACATTTAGTAGACAATGTTGCATAAAGCCGGATAGAAGAATTTTTTTACTTGGAACTTTTTTAAAGGAAGTTTTTACTTGGATTAATATTTAGAGAAAAAGAGAAAGAAATAAAATAAAAAATAAAATAAAATCCAAATCCTTCTATTCTTATATTGAGCATTTTTCTGTCACGTATTATCAAAATGATCAAATACACCGATTCAGATTTGAAATAACTAAACAGATTTCTAACTTCGTATTAAATGCCACGTTTATGGAGAAGAAAAAAAAAAAAAACACTTGTTCTTAAAAAATAATTTTACTCCTCTCAAGAATGTTAAATTTTCTGACACATTTAAGTAGACATTTTTTTTTCTATGTAGAAGCATGTAATTAGCAGGCATGAGGCATGAAGTGCTTTGAAATTAAATAAGCATTTTTAAATTTCCTGATAAATGTATTACATATTAAGTTATAATCAATTGCTATCTCATAATGATATTTTGCCAATCGTTACGTTTAAAAAAAAAAAACCTGTTCCAAGCGTCACATTTGGCACCATTTTCTGAAAGACCAGTTACCTTTATAGGAAAAAGGAGAAACCCTATTCGTTTACGAATAAGAAAGGAATATCTGCAAATTTCGTGCATATAAAAATGAAAATTTCTTCACGAAAGTGTAAAAAAAGGTGCAAATTACGATTTCAGAACAGCTTTAAACAGTTTTTAATAACCACAAAATGTGGCTAATCAAAGCTACACTTTATTTGTAGGATATTTTTTCTGTTGAATTTTTAAGCTGGAACTCGTAACATAGAAAGTTATCAGAATTGAAATAGTCACATACCATATTGAGCAATTGAGTATAAGTATAAAAAAATTAAATATTGTTATTTTAATTTGCAATAAAAAAAGAGTGTTGAACACAAAAAGATTTTTTTTCGGTGGAGAAGGGGAAGGCGAGAGAGGGTAGTAGACAGTGTGGAAAATTATTTTATTTTCTGCAAAATTACTTTGCTTGCATTTTTTTTTTTTTTTTTTTTTTTTTTTTTTTTTTTTGTGAGCTGTAGCGTTGATTCTGTTACATGAATTAGCCTGATTCAAGTCAAAGTATTTTTTATATTAATTTAAATTAACTTTGAGATCCCTTCATTTTAGAAAACAAAGAAAAAAACTGCTTTCAGTTTTTGCAGCAGAAAGTAAATGTATGTCTCTAAACGTCAATTAGAAGAAAGATTAATGCTTATCATCAAAGCACTTCTTTATATATCAATACAAATGATGATTTTAAAACAAGTTCAAAAACATAAATAAAAAATATATTTTCGAACTGAATGACAAGAACCAGTGTTGCAGTCGTAAAAAAACAAAGGGTGTACACTAAAGTCATTAACATTCATGGATACAGTATACGCTAATGCTTTATTTCAGAAGCAGAGGGTATGCGGAGCATCTTTAAAAAATCCAGAGAGAGGTTATACGGCGTATATCTCCGTATACCTTCCACTACCCCGTGACAAGAACAGATCCAGATCTTAAAACATATCGTCGGTTTATATTAAGTTACAAAGGAAAAAATCCAATATTTTATTTTTTATAGCTCTCTTATATTATTTTTCTTTAAAGCGGTTCTCGAGCTTCCTACTCAACAACGCAAAATTTTCTGACACATTTTCTGTCCCATTTTTAAGCATATTGTGGTAGGCCTGGCTGTTGAAGCGGAATGCAATGGAAACTAGTTTTACATTTTTTTATAAAAATATTTATCGCGTTATAAGCGATTGTGGTCACATGACGACAAGTTTTTTGCCTTTCTCGAGCTACCGCGTCTAGAATTCGGTTCAAAACGCCAACTTTGACAATATTTTCTGAAAAATCTTTTGCGTTTACCAAAAAATGGAAAACGTCTTTCGACTACATAGTTTCTGAATAACAGCACCTGCCAATTTCCGAACAAAAATGAATTCAGAAATGTATCAGAAAGTAGCTCTTTTGATTTGAGAACAGCCTTAAGGATTTTTTCCACGCATTAATTTTTGAATAATTTTTTCAAGAAACCTTTAGTTTTTCGAAGATACAATATACCATTATATATAGCAGCTAATAGGTATGTACCAAATATTCTGTATCTATTCTGTATTTGGCCTTTTCGGCCATGTTACCGAACATTCGGTTAGGCCGAATATTTAGTTTGACCGAATATCAAACCGAATAATTAAAAAACACTTTTAAAACATTTTTAAAAATCTTACACAATTTCTACTTTTAACTGTCAACTTATAAAGATATTCATAATAATTAGAAACAGAATCATATTTAAGTAAAAGAGAATGTTTTTACATTATTTGCTTTTTGTAAAGTGTTACTTAAGAAAATTAACCATTAATGGGGATTTTCATAGGAATTAACAACGTAAAAATGCAAGTTCCTGAACCTTTTCTAGTAAATAATCTGTTTCTTACTTTTTCACAAAAAAGGGTGTTTCTAATCAAAACAGAAAAAATTTCAGGGTTGATAATACACATCATGAAAGACAATTTTTGTTCAGAAAACCATATTCAGTTATAAATAAAGCAGGGCTGCGGAGTCGGTGGAGAAAATGGACGACTCCGACTCTTTCGCTCAGAAATGGGCCGACTCCGACAATGCAGATCTGCTTGTAAAATGGACGACTCCAACTCCGGGAATTTTAACAGATCCGACTCCGACTCTTTCGCTCAAAAATGGGCCCGACTCCGACAACGCAACCCTGAAATAAAATGTATCTCATCTCATTCGATGTCAAACTTGGATTTTCATTTTTTAACCCTAACAAAGATATCATAGCTATATTTTTAACAAACTTGCTTTGATTTCTTTGAAATATAATATCATGATGAGAAGTGCTGGAAATTGCCACTTTTCATATTCAAAAACTATGAGGTAGACATTCCTTTATTCAGAATGCAATTTATAGTATTTATACTGTGTCACTGGCCAAAATTCAGTCATTTTCAAGGACATCATCACATTTAATACAAACTAAATTAATATGAAACAAATCTTGCTAAAATATCCTCATTTACTGATAAAGTTGGGAACGAAAATTCAGTTTCGGCTTATAGTTGCACACCCAGAATTTTTGACTGAATATATAGTAATTTTGATGGAATAAATGGAGTGAGGTGTTGTTTCTTGTTCAAAAATTTTTTGTCTTGACCACATTATCTCTGTTGAAAGTTTGTTACAATTTTTTAGGAACAATATGTATGTTTACAATCTCTAAAAATAATCGCCCATTCGAAACACTGATCTAAGATGCATTTAAAAATTTCCTTGCTAAATCAAAGGCAGTAGAAAAATTATTTTTGTGTTTTAGAATTAAAAAATATATATATTCACTTGGTTTAATTCACCAGAAGAAGCCATGAAACATCAAACTTTTTTAATTAATAAAATTTTAAAATTCTCTTCTTAAATAACTCAAAGCGAATTTTTTTTTTCATGTATAAAGATTATTTGTAAAAAGTTCTTGTTTATCAATCTGTAAGTTTCTGCATTAAATATTATGTAAAATTGTTTTAAAATTTAACATTTTAATGCCTTTAATCTTTGAAATATAAAAGTATTCGACCAGCCGAGTATTTGGTATTTTGCCGACTAGTTAGTACTCGACTGGCCGAATATTCGGTATTCGGCCTAACAGTTAATTCGGCTAGCCGAATATTCGGTAGAAAAGTTATTTTTGCTGAGTTCCTTGTTTTAGAATTAAAAAAATATATATTCACTTGGTTTAATTCACCAGAAGAAGCCATGAAATATGAAACTTTTTTAATTAATAAAAGTTTTAAATATTCGACCAGCCGAATATTTGGTATTTGGCCGAATATTCGGTATTCGGCCTAACAGTTAATTCAGCTGGCCGAATATTCGGTATTCGGCCTAACAGTTAATTCGGCTGGCCGAATATTCTGTATTCGGTTCGCCTGTAGGCCGAATATTCCGTATTCGGTCAAAATCACTATTCGGCACATCCCTAAGCTGATGTAATTTTATTACACCGTTTTAATTTTCTTTGATAAAAAAAAATTCCCGGTTCTCTCTTATTTTTAGCTTTGAAAAACAGACAGTAAACATCTGGCGACATCCTGTACCCCGAAAAAACACGAGTGGATAAATCGCATCCGTCCACTTTTCCAGAAGTTCAGTTTTCTCAAATGGAGCTTTCTGCGCATGCGTGCCCGAGCGCTCCAAATTGACTGTATTCCAGTTTAAAACAAATTTGGTGGCGCCATCTAGCAAACATAACATGAAATATTTCAAGAATTATCATTTTTTACTTGGAGGGGAGAAGGAAAAAAAAAAAAAAAAAAAAAGACATATACTTTTGTGCAGGGATGATGCAATTTTTTTTTTCATAATTTATATGCAGTGATTGATGTAATTTTTTTTTATTTTGTAAAAGATAAAATGATACAATGGAACTTATAAATTTATTAATATTAGCTTTTTTATAAGCCCATTCCTAACATTTTTTTTTCTTTCTTTGAACAAATTAACGTTTATAAAATATGCATATCAAATTTTATTTTTTGCCGGGATCGACTCAGAATTTGTAATGTGTTAATCATTATAGATAATTAAATGTGTTTACTTGCTTTTCTTGGTAATAGCTCTAATTATTAATAAAATAGTTAAAATGGGATTTTTTTTTAAAACTAAAATCTAGTTAACTTGTAGTAATGTACATTTTATATTTAATTAGTATCACTTTTAAGACTATTTTTCTTTTTTTTTTCAAAAATACATATAGATTTTATTATTGTTGTATAAATACCATAGCTGCCAACTTGTACGGATTTTTGCTACCACTAAAATATAACAGAAATTTCTGCCTTATTTAATTACCAATATTCATTGCAATTCGGCGATTGAATTAGGCAAATTTTTCCATTAAATTTTAGTGGTAGGAAAAATCCGTACAAGTTGGCAGCTATGAAATACTACTATTGTATTAAAATTAAGAAACAGATATTTTATTTTTAGAATGTTATAGTTTTTTAAAAGCACAGAGAAAAACCCATCACTCAGACAATGGGCTGAAAGCTATTTCAAGACTTCATATAAGAGACTCCTTCTTTTAGAATAAAATAAAAAGTGTTATCAAAATACCATGTGCTGCTGCTATTTCTAATTCCTTTTCTCTCTTTCTCCTTAAATTGTTCTTTTTCATGAAGCCTTGAAACAATTTAATGTTATTTTTTTGCTATGTTTTCTTTTAGTTATTTTTTACACATGATTTATTTATCATAATTTAAGCGTTCTTGTTCTTACTTTATATGTTTTCAATTGATCTGGAAGGAGTGTTTAAATACCTAAATCTCGTTCTTTGCTGTGGCGGTGGTATCTCAATTTTCGATTGCAATTTTTTTTTATATTATTATTGTTGATCAGCAAAAAGTCCTTTAGCTTTCTTCTTATTAATAAGTCAATGCAATAAGTAAATAAATATTCTTATTTGTAAATAGAAGTACAAATTTTTTTTTAAATCATCTTTAATAAGCACATCCAATGTTCCTCTTGAAAATATCCCTTAGTTTTTCAGTGTGATTCATGTTTTCCCCTACAAATTCCCAATAATAATACATTATTTTGGTGTGGACAATGAACTTGATTAGAAACATTTCATTGTTTTTTGGTACACTTTATAGAAAGTTTAAGCAAGCAAATTTTATTAAAAAATACATAGTTTTTGCTCTGTTTTTTTTTTTTTTTTTAAAGAAATTAAACATGAAAGAAAAAGTAAAGCATTATTAATGGTACCATCTTAGGATTTCTAAATTATTTCTCAATATAGAATTGTAAATTTAATTAACTATTATTTGATAAAAGTGTATTTTTGTTACACTCTTCATTTTTTATTTATAATTTATTTTCTATTTAAAATGTTTCATTGTTGCAGTTTAAAAGTGCTTTGGCATATTTTGGCGAATTTATTGGCATATTATTAAATCTGTTCTTTTGTCAATTCTCCATGTAGTATTCCTAAAAATCAATGAATTAAGAAGTAAAAATATTAAAATGTGGTATTGTCATTGCAAATGCATCTTTTTACATAATTTTTATAATTATAACTTATCAGGAGGTGAGTTAAAAATCAATTACAAAATACTATCTTTCAGGGTTCAGTGGTATATATCAATGGATATATATCCAATATTTATTTTTAAAATATCATGAAGTTTGATGTTTTTATAAATTTGACACTTATTTTCAAAATATTGCATATGATATTTTTTTCTACTTTCAGTTAAAACAAGTGTAAAGGAATTTTTTTAACTGTTATTGATTGACTCATTCCATAGATAAGAACTTAGGCTTTGACAGGCTCTTTTGCCCCCTCCATCTCCACACACACAAAAAAAATCTTTTCCTGCTTTACATTTGAAGCTGAATTTTTAAATGCAGAACAAATAATTAGGTGATACCTAAAACAGCTATTGAAAGATAAACTCTCTAATTTCTAGAAGTTTTTTATTGCTTCATAGAATCTTTTTTGGTTTTGGTTTCCTTTAGTTTAAACTACACAACATGTTAGAGAATGAAAAAGGACACAAGCTTTCATTTATATTAAAATTTTTCGATAAAAATGAAGTATATTGTATATAATTTTGTTGTATAAAACACAAAATTTTCCGGAAACTTGATAATTAATCCCTGTTTTTTGTGAATGTAAAAATTAAATTGTATCTGTTTTCAATTAGCTGATCTTCAATTTTTCTACATAAGTGAAAAAAAATCATCTACATATGTGCAAAGAAACTTGTCTTGCTAAAAAAGGGCTTTCCGCAAACACATTTTCTAAAAACATCCTTGTGTATGTTTTTCACACACAACCTACGATGTCTATAAAAAGTAGCCCGAGAAGTGAAATTTATGTTACAATTTTCACACGTCCACGACATATCAGACATACCAATATAAGCACGACATGGACATAAGCACGATCAGAACGTAAACAAACAAACACAATCAAATAAATCCCGATTTCGAACGCATGCGCAAAACGCACTGCTTGAGAAAACTGAACTTTTGGAAAAGTGGACGGATGCGATTTATCCGCTCGTGAAAAAACCACGAAATATCCACCCCCCATAGCTTTCAGAGTCCAGCAAGACGAATTTTAACGAACAAGAAATCTGGCCTTCTAATTTCATTTGCATTGGTCAAGGAGTGTACGTGTACCATTTACCCTCAAGGCACTTTTCTCCAGATTCCTTTCTTGGATGAAGCTAAGATAATCTCTACCCTAATCTTCTAGCTTAGAGGGATACTGCATAGAAAAAGGAAGAAGATATATTTTTTCTTCCAAGGGATACTGTATCATGGACCCCCCTACCCCTTCTTACGTCCATGCGATAGCTAAAAAGTGAATCGACAATTCAATCGACTCCGAGCGAAAAAAAAAATTACATAGGGCAAAGAGAAAGGAAGTTTCTAATTAGAAAATATTTAATAATTTTAAATATGTTTTGACAATGTTTTCTGTTTTGTAATAAATTTTGTAATATGTTTTTAAAAATTCTTAAAAAAAAAAAGAAAAAAATCAGAGCCAAATGATGCAATTTTTGAACGAAAGTGAAATTACCGAATGTCTATGAGTTTACCCAAGTGGGGGGGTGTCGCACCCCCCCACACCCCCCCCTGTAGCTACGTCCCTGATCACACTTCTGAATGCTTGTACTCTTTTAATATCATGACGTCCCCGTTTAATGACGTAATTGCTATTTTAATTAGAGATTTCTGTAAAACATAATTAAAAATACAGATATTGTCGAATTAAAAATCACTTCATGACGTAACAAACACGTGAACAAAAATCTGACATTAAGTGAATGTGACGTCACGATCATACCTTTTTGTTAAATGTTTAATTATTGTTTTGTGTAATTTTAGATTGCTTCAATATTATTTACCATTTTTAATGCTGTTATTTAATAAAAGTATATTAAATCACTGTTTTGAATGCGACATTGACAATGGTAAATATGATTGGCTATTAACAATCATCTACGGTGATTTACCCTCCTGGCACGGATAATACATAAATACCAAATTATCTGACGATGCGATTTGAAATGTCATTCATTAAATATTATTACATGAGTTGGGTTTGTTTTTGAAGAAACATTGTGAAAGAAGTTGAATTGTATAGCAGTTTACCTAGCAGAATGAGATGCTGAACTTTGATTGGCTTAAAGGCGTGAATTATTTTTGCACAAAATTCATTGTTGGGGAGCTTGCTATGTGGATGATTACCTCCATAAATTAATATTTTTTTTGCTCAATGAAGAACGAATCTTTTGTGTTTACTTTGGCGGAAACAGATATTCGACTGGACTGTCAATTTCATTTCAATTGAAGTTATCTCAGAATAAATAGATATTTGAATGCAGCTAATCCCTCAAACATTATAATTTTTTGAATACGATCTTTCTAAAAGTGTAACTTTTATGCAATTTTATCCTGTTGCAAACTGTTGATGACAGCCAAATGCTTTGCGTTTTATAATAATAATCTATATAATATTTGGCGACTGATCACCTGCGCCTGGCTAACATTAAAGTACTAAATTGGCCGCTTGGCATATAAAAAGTGAAGTGGGTAGCCCGGAACTATTGATGACAGTCACATGACTTAGGCTTTTATTATATAGATATTTGGCGACTTATTACCTGCGCCTGGCTAACATTAAAGTACTAAATTGGCCACTTGGCATATAAAAAGTGAAGCGGGTAGCCCGGAACTATTGATGACAGTCACATGACTTAGGCTTTTATTATATAGATATTTATAAAACATGTTTTACCACCATCTTCAAAATTTTGGTAAGATGCCAAATCGGCCTATTGGTGCCATTTTGGATTCCTTCGCCAATCGCGCCAACCAGGACAAAATGCGGAACTCTTCTAAAAATATACAATCTCTCCTCCTGCCCTATTTAGCCTTTTCTTTTCTTTAATTTTTTTTTGTTTTATGTTAGTATTAACATATCAGGAATTCGGAATTCAAGATTATCCTTATGGATATTTATGCAATTATGTATTAATATCATTTGCACAAATATTGCTATTTTTGAAAAAAAAATATGGTTCCTAAAAGAAAGCTTAGATCATCTATTTATTAGGTACAACTGTATTATGCCGCCGACCAATTTCGCCAAATTGTACAAATCGCCAAACTATTTAGCCAAACTATACAAATGGAAGAATGCTGCCATTCTAAAATTTTAAGATAGGAAAATTAATGTATTTAAATTTTAAAAATTTACTAAAGTGTAGGGTTACTTTAATAATGACGTAACAATTGAATGTATTCAAAACCACAATAAATATCAATGATAACGGAAAATTGTAACGAACCTAATGTTTTTTATTTAGTAAAAAAATGTAGATGGATATAGCTAAAAAATGCATGTAAACATTAGATATAGAGTTGAAGGAAAAAAAATCAAAATTTGCAGTTATTTTAAATGAGGAAAGAACAAATAAATTGGTAAAACATTAATAAAAATGCAAATAAAACGTCGAATGATGACGTAACAAACTCGTGTATAGTGTTTAATGTCAAGTGAATGTGGCATTTACGATTATCCATTATTGGCATTTAATCTCATAGTTTGCGACATTTTTTGGTCAACAGGATTATCAAGTAGCACCGTTCATAGCATTCAGGACTAATATTTTGTAGTTGTATATCTCGCAAATTGACGCATTAAATATGATTTTGAAAGCATCGTTTTTGTTTGAAGCAAAACCTTCATAATCTATTCCATTACAGAAAATTATATCGTCTTTTACCATATTCATTTGCATTTCAACTGAACGGTTTATATTATGTTGATAGAAATGACAATGTTAGTTTTTGGAGTTAAGTATGCAATACTTTGTTTTACAACGCTTAGTATTAGAAGTCTGGGAATTTTCCTAATTCTGTAAACCCGATTATTAAAGATTACCTTTTTTAAGAATTTCATGAATTAAGGGTGTATTCGAAAAAATATTTTTCCACCCTCAACAGCTCAAAATTTGGAACAGATGTGTTATTATCCCACCCTCCGCCATCTTGGATTTTTTTTGGCGAGAAAACCCCTTTTCCGCCAAGTAGTAAATGTCGCCAAGCACCCGTTTATACGCATGTTTGGCTCAACGAAAATAAAATGTAAATAATAAACAAAATTCACTAAACTGGCAATCAGTAATCCTTGTATGAGCGCTTCGCGCACATTTAACGGAAAAAAAACATCGCCGAATTCAGCATTTCTCGCGATATAGCATTCTCAAAATTCAGCAGTTCTCGTCTTGTAGCAATCTCAAAATGTAAAAAACTCTTAAAACAGCAAAATATACCTAAAAAACAAAACTCGCTAAAGTGGCAATCAGCAATAGTTGTATGAGCGCTTCGCGCTCAAAGCAACAAAATATACATAAAATTATCAACATACCTTAACAGACATCTGCTTTCTTGAAACCTACAGCACAAAATATAACACTGCAGTCATTTTCCAAAATAGGCTTAATACGCATTGACACGCTATAAACATATCCCCCTTTCATGTCAAAATTTCCTCATATTTCTTAATTACTTCAGCAAGAGCGTTTAAACGGACTACAGAAACTATAGTCAATGAAATACATCCAATAAATTTAACATAAAAATAAAAAGACAGCCATAGAACACGATATGAAAGAGTATCTGGTAACAAGAGTCAAGCAAACGACAGCACGCTCTAGCGTCGTAAAAAAGGGGGTTACCATAATAAGTTACTAGACGCCAAACGCCGGGGTTGCCAGAGCGATAAAAATCGCCAAATACTCAACATCGCGGAGGGTGGGATAATAACACATCCTAGCCCAAAATTTTCTGAGACATTTTCCGGCTCATTTATAAAAGTAAAAACATGAAACTTGCTGAGGTGATTTTTGAAGAGATGTATAAGAGGCCGTGTGATTTCATTTTTCGCTCAATTAATTAAAATTTGAGTTTTAAACAATTATTTTCTCAGTATGACCATATTTTTCATTCCAGATCTCCCGCTTCGGAAAATTCGGCTCAAAACGCCAACTTTGACAGCATTTTTTACAGTATTTTCTGCATTTATCAAAAAAGCGAGAAGCACGGCACATTATGTAGTTTCTAAAGAAGAGAATTTCCCAGTTTGATGCATTTGAGATAAAAAATGAATAAGAAAATAAGCAGTTTGGATTGGAATACACCATTAAAAGAAGGTTTTTTTTTTTTTTAGAGAAAGCTTTTCGTGCCGTATTAAAAAGGGTGCTGCATTTTAACGGATGAGGGAAGCTACAGTATTATTTATGCTATTACAGTTTTAAAAGCATTTTTTCTGCTAAAATGGAAATATGAAAAACTGTGGCAGAATTGCGCTTTACGAAATATAACAGAACATAGAGCGATATAGCATTTAAACTACCAGAATCAAACATACACAAAAGCGAGAAGAACGGGAATTTAAACGATAACAAATGAGAATTTATTACCTGAACATTATTTCGATGCGACGGACAATCTCTGCAATCATTGTAATGCGCTTCATTTCAGTAGTGCCATAACGACTTCATTTTCCTGCTAAATCAAACTGTAACTTATCAACTAAAATAGTAGTTGGTGCTTAATAACTCAAATTTTGTCCCAAAACATTAGTAAATATAATACTGCAATGATACATCGTTTTCATCGTTTCTCTAAATCAGGAAATACATTAGCACAGATATACTTTCTTTTATTCAAATTGAAGAAATAGGACAAGCGTAGCGGGTATAGCCTGCTAGTATATTATAAAGCAGTAAGCTCTAAAACTTTCGCTCGAGTGTTTTCAAAAACTACTTGGTGGATTTTTTTGTAGATAGTGTCATTCGATAGGAAATATTCCCGGGGTGGTTTATGAGTAAAATATACAGGGATAACTATGATTTTTGGTAATAAATTTAGTATTTTATTGATATTTTTGGCGAAAGGGTTGCCAGTGGTTATTTTGGCGAAAATTACCATTGATAAATGAATTGGCTATATCCGTTAGAAAATATTGTAAACATCTCGCACAATAAAAGAAAAAAAACTGTTATTTGTTTAATTTTAAAAAAAGGAAACAAACAAAAACCCTTATAATGACAGATTATAATTTATATTTGTAATTTAATTTAAAGGTGAAAGATATATTCGTAATGCTTAAAAATGAATTCAATATGAAATATTTCCAGTGATACAATATTTGGCAGTTTATCGCTTGCGCCAGGTTAAGAAAAATGCAGCTCAAAAATTTGATTATATAAAATCTCAGTATTTTTTTTAACTCAATCTCCCATTATGTGTCTTACAGGAGAGACTAGCAGAAATACGTTATTTTCGATTTTGATTTTTACTTTATTACTTTTGTCGCCAAACAATGCGATTTTAAGCCAAAAAGGGATAAGAGTGACTTTAGCCGGAGCAATAATAGTGTTTTTTTTTTTTAAGTTATGAGAGCATTTTTAGGGGTAATATTTATTTTCCAATGTAAATTGCATAAATAGCAGTTAATATTATAAAAATGGATTCAAGTATTTAAATGTTTGTTACACGCACACGTATTGTACAAAATACGTAATTTCACATATTAAAAAAAAAAAAAATCACCATACTTTTCAACGGAAAAATGGCAGTTTGTTTTCTTCCAAACATGTGAATTTTATAGACTCGAACGCAGATTATCGAATATTGTCCTTTTTATTTATTTTTTACAATATCGCCAATATCGTTTATAGAAATATGCACTGCTTTAAAAGTTAGGAACTAAAGTTTATTCTTAAGGGGATTTATGCAACTATGCGTTATTACTATAAAATAAACTCAACATTTTGAAAAAAAGTGCATGCTGAAATAAATTTTTGATATTATTTTTAATTCGGCATTTCTTTTTAATGTTTTCTGCATATCTTCTATTCTTCGTACTACTTAATTATCCCGTTGACCAATTTTGCCAAACTATTCGCCAAATTATAGAAATGGAAGAATGTTTGCTATTCTAAAATTTTAAGATAGGAAAATTAATGAATTTAAATTTAATCAAGTAAGAAAAATCATGCGTACAGCAGAGATTATGAAACACTTTCCAACACTCCCTGAAAGCTTTCACGAAACTTCGTTACTTAGGGAAATAAGGTGATAAAATTTAAATATATACGTAAAATTTAAAAATCTGACTTCAATAGTTACCGCCCATAGCCAAATATGTATTCCAATTCTTTTGAACAGCCCTGTATTCGATCTGTATGTTGATATATATACTATATAATGGGGAAAATTAGTTTAGCAAGAAAAGGCATAACAGGTTGAAATTCATCTTTCAGCAATTTATACTAGTAGATGGAAACATATTTGAATAAGTTTGTACAGCCCTGTAGTTTACCTGGTACCTTTATTACATGCCACTGTTTAGCTAAAATTTAATTCAAACTAAAACACGCTTAAAACTATTGAAATTACTTTTCCAGAAATTATCACCCATAGACGGCCAAGTATCCAACTCTTTGTGTGGCCCTGTATATTATTTTATCTATATTCTACAAACATTTCTTAGTACACTATATTCAGTTCAGCGTAAAAATGCATAACTCCTTTAAAACCCACCATTAAGAAATTTATGCTCATACTCAGTAACCTTTACGAATTCATTTCTGTAGCTCTGTATATGAACTATAGCATTTATACGCACTTTATAGTATGCATAAATATAGTGAACAAGTATAGGTAAGTGTGATCACAGATCGCACAAAGGGTTTCGTTTAATATTCCTTTCAAAACACTTTATCCTTTTGAAAAATCTGTTAGTTTCACATTTCGCCACCAGGGGTACACTCTATTCTAAACAAACCTCTATCCGAACGAAACTCCGTTTTATATACTATCCGTAGATATATTAGTCGAGGGGATTGGGCCGATAGCACCCGAGATAAGTAGGCGCCCCTGGCGGTAAAAAGTGGAACTAAAATATGTAAGGCTATGGTGCATAATATGAAAGAATGGTCAAAGGGGTGTCGGCAAAAGTTGGGAAAGTGCTCCCCGGGAGAAAAGGGCGGAGGTTAGAAAAATTGCTTAAAATACACAAGTTACAGCCCGAAGGAGTAAATAATATAAGAATTTTTGAAAATTTTACGATTTTTCGTGTGGTCTGAGGTATTTAGCTATACCTATGCAAAAATTCATGTCTCCAACATAATTAGGGGCTCTCTTAGAAAGAATTACTTAAAATACATATGTGGTAGCTCAAAGGGTTAAACGTAAGACTTTTTCAAGATTTTAAGATTTGTCGCCTGGCCTCAGGTGTTCTGCTATAAGTATGCATAATTTCAAATCTCCAATTTAATAAGGGGCTCAGTTAGAAAGAATTGCTTAAAATACGCATGTGGGAGCCCAAAGGGT
This sequence comes from Maratus speciosus, assembly GCA_963932465.1. Lineage (NCBI taxonomy): Eukaryota > Metazoa > Arthropoda > Arachnida > Araneae > Salticidae > Maratus > Maratus speciosus. The sequence goes on from OZ010797.1 coordinate 342,804,157, forward strand.
TAAATGTACGATTTTTTCAAAATTTTATGATTTGTCATTTGATGCGAGGTGTTCAGCTATAAGTATGCAAAATTTCACGCCTCAAACCTAAATAGGGGCTCACTTAGAAATAATTGTTTAAAATACACATGTGGAAGCCAAAAGGGTTAAGTGTACGATTTTTTTTAAATGTTACGATTTGTCATTTGATGCAAGGTGTTCAGCTATAAGTATGCAAAATTTCACGCCTCCAACCTAAATAGGGGCTCACTTAGAAAGAATTGTTTAAAATACACATGTGGGAGCCAAAAGGGTTAAATGTACGATTTTTTCAAAATGTTATGATTTGTCGTTTGATGTGTGGAGTTCAGCTATAAGTATGCCAAATTTCACGCCTCCAACCTAAATAGGGGCTCACTTAGAAAGAATTGTTAAAAATACACATGTGGGAGCCAAAGGGTTAAATGTATGACTTTTTCAAACTTTTATGATTTATCGTTTGATCGTGTTCAGCTATAAGTATGTAAAATTTCACGACTCCAACCCAATTAGGGGCTCACTTAGAAAGAATTGTTTAAAATACACATGTGGGAGCCCAAAGGGTTAAATGTACGACTTTTTCAAAATTTTCCGTTAATTACCAACTTTTTAAAAATTTTATGATTTGTTGTTCGATGTGTGGTGTTCAGCTATAGTATGCAAAATTTCAAGTCTCCAACATGTATAGTTTCTGAGAACGGGCTCTGTGACAGACGGACAGACAGACAGACAGAGGAGCGAGACGAATAGGGTCAGATGAACGAAACCCTAAAAAAGCGCATATCATAATTTAAAAAGTGCATTTCGAGCAATCATTACTAATACACAGTAATTCGGATACAATATAGTATCTGGAATCTTTTGAAATACACCGCAAACAATTTCCCCTATACCATTATGAACGGAATTCTTTTGTGTGGCCCTGTAAATGAACAATAACTGTTCTTTGCACCGCATATTCAACAGAATGCATATTTTAGTGGGCTTGATAAATGAATATCAATTTTACTATGTTTGAAAGAGAGCAACACCATTAAAAATCATTTGAAACGATATTTTCCCATTGCCCGTAATGTAACGGAAAACTTTTGACTGTCCCTGTAAATCATGCTAAACTATCATGCGTAACTAAACATGCTACAAACTTCATTTGAAATAGGGAACGTGCTATGGTAGAGGTCACTAACATCCAAAAATTTCAGAACGATCCGAGCATATTTACGAGAGTTAGAGCGTGGACAGACGGCCAGACAAACCGAAGTCATAAACACTTTTCAACTATGTTGGAAAGTGTTAAAAATGTGCTTTATTTAATAAAAGAAACATTGAACATTAAATAAAGCGAAGATTACCTTTCAAAATCTGTGGTGGCAAACATTTTTCTCCAAAAAAGTGCAAGATCCTTATGTTAGTTTCGTCGGTTAACCCTTTATGTACTGAATTATGAATTCATGAAAATTTGATCTTCTAAAGCTTTTAAAGTGTTAAAAATCACTAAAGAACAAGGTTACTTTAATGATGACGTTCACTTATGGCGTCGAGACATACCAAATATATAATTTGATTTATTTAAATAGTTTCGGGAAAAAAGAATACTAGGTATAGGCAGGGTTGCAAAAAAGCCGGCTAAAATTAAAAGAAGCCAGGCCGGTGGCTTTTATTGGTTTTAACCGGCTTTTTTTTGGCCAAAATTGGCTTTTTTTTCCATAATTGGCTTTTATACAATAAAGCATTGTAATTATAAACTACACATTTTAAAGTGTTTTTAATTAGTTTTAATGACATTTAATTGATTTACAGTTTAATAAGTAACCCAATTTCTCAATAATGAGGACATTAATACTGGAATAAAACTTAGTTGATTTTGCTTGTGATTTGTATTCTGAATTGCAAATATGTCAACTAAATTTTAAAAGGGCCATACCAACTGCCAATTTTTTCATTTTTACTGCTTTATAAAATTAAAGAGGACAATGGTTACTTAGATATATGTTTTATTACTTAATTTTAAGAGCTATTAATATACAAGTCTTATTTTATTTCTAGCAAACATTTGAAATTATACATAGTCATATTAATAAAAACACCACCATTTCTCACTATTAAAAACATTATGAATAGCATATGCATGAATATGCTTAGCAACAAGCTTTTCAAAATTTTATTTGGAGTGAAATATCTTTTCTAATTTCTCTTTTAACATTTATAACTTAATCTCTCCATATGGACACATAAGAATGTTTCCATTTTGATGTGCTACATTTTGTCATTAAGGCTTTTAAATCGAAAAGGGCAACTTTCTGACATAAGTTTTAATTTATTTTTGTTCAGAAATGCATGAAACTAGCAGGTGTTGTTGTTCAGAAACTATGTAATTGTGCTGTTTTTTCTGTTTTTTTTGCAAATGCAATAGATTTTTCAGAAAATAGTGTCAAAATGAGCGTTTTGAATCGAATTTCCGCACGAAAGAAGAAACCACTCAGAAAAGGGTGAAAAAACATGTTTGTCACGTGATCAAAATCTCTTATAACTCAATAGGTAATTGATGGATGAAAAAATGGAAAACACAGTTCAATTCCAAATCGCTTCCATGGTCAGGCTTTCGAATTTTACATCTTTCCCTTAAAAAATGAATTTTTAAATGTGTCAAAACATTTTGCGCTTGTTGAGCAAAGCAGTTAAGAACAGTTTTAATTAAATATAATCTTTAAAATGTATTAAGCTATATTAGTGTTGACGCTAGAAAAAAAGGTCCGCGGGGCGTGAATTTTTCAAAAAGGTGTCTATTCCAAAAAAAGGGTACATTTTTCAAAAAGGAAACGCTGTTCTAAAAAAGGGTGCATTTTTTTCAAAAAAGGAACACTATTATAAAATAAGGGCACATTTTTTTCGAAAAAGGCACACTTGTACCTTGTTCATATAACATATTTTGAACTGGTTTGTTTAGAGTCCCTAGAATTTGCGATATTTTTCCGGTATCAATTGAATTACCATGGGGTGCATAGGAAGTGTTAAAAAGGGCAGCCGGGTGCATCGGAAGGGTTTAAAAGAGCCGCCGGGCGCAAAAAGGAAATAAAAAGGGCCGCCGGGCGCTGCGCCCTGCTAAAGCGGCTTAGAGTCAACACTATATATAATATAGAATTTCAAAACACCAGTTTAGAGCCTAACTTATATCCTTTTCAATGTTTATATATATATTTTTTCTTTTTCAGACATAATGCGTTCACAGTTGCCTTCTAGAAGTTATAAAGACTTATTTATTTGATAAAATTTAATAGAAATCTATAATTTTTTTTAATAGAAAATATTTATAAGTGTATTAAAAGTTAATTGATCCAAATTTAAAACGAATTTACTGTAAACCAACTTTAAAAAATAAAAACTGGCTTTTTTCAATAAAAGCCGGCTTTTTTAAGTGGTTAAAACCAAAAAAAAGCCGGCCGGCTTTTTTTGGCCTGGCTAAAAGCCAGCAACCCTGGGTATAGGTACTACTTGGTTATCCAGTCGACCAAAAATCCATCGCCAAACTATAAGATTAAATCCCAATAATGGTTGATCGTAAATGTCACATTCACTTGACTTTAAGCAAGTTACACGTGTTTACGTCATCAAGTGATTTTTATTTCGTCGTTTTATTTGTATTTTTATTAATATTATACTAATTTATTCGTTCTTTCGTTATCTATCTTATTATATCTATCTATCTATCTATATTATAAAGGACAAACATATCTGTGCGTAACGCATACGTCATTCTGCGAATGGCAACACTTTGAAATTTGAAATGAAATTTCGGTTTTGCAATTTTCGCTACTGCAAATTTTTAAACTTCTAAAGATCGCACAGTTTCAATTTTTACAGCATCGTATAGGGAAAAAAATCTACTTTTAAATGCAATTTGTTTGAAAGCTCTATCTCAATTTATTTTTGAAATATTAATTTTTTTATAGTTTTTAGTACCAATTTTGTAATTGTGGCAACTGAAGTACTCCATTTCTATTAAAAGTAAGCGTTCCGGCAAAAAAAAATTGAACGGGCCTGCAGGGCCGGGCCGATAAAAAAATTAATCGGGCCTATCGGCCGATATAATAATTCAAGCGAAGCACATAAAATACGAGCCATTTTCAATGAATATGATTTTCTCGAGAAGTATAAATGTGCGTCACGAGCCGATGCGAGTTTAACAGAATCAATACAGATATGTAACATGTCCATCGTAGATATTGGCATCGTACAGCTACAAGATGTCTGATTCCGGGTTTAATTTTTTTCAGCAGACTCGTGCCGGAACGGTACTGGTGTTAAACGATGTCAGGATGTGTAGGACTGGCATTATGTTTTGTAAAAGTATTAATAGTGATAATGAACTTCTGTTAACAGTATCTTAGGAAATATACCTTAAGGTAGTTCTCATATTCACTGCTCAACAATGCGAAACTTTCAGACACATTTTCTGACTCATTTTTAACTATAAAGGCATAAAATTGACAGGTCTGCCTATTGAAGGCATTTGGGAACGAATAGCTTTCTCCATATTTAATAAATTAGTTACAGAGATAACAGAGATTCTTGTCACGTGACTATATGTTTTTCTCCTTTTCTGTGCTATTGCTTCCAGAAATTCGATTCAAAATGCTAACTTTGGCAGTATTTTCAGAGAAAGATATATTGCAGATATAAGGGGCAAGTGGGGGGCTAATCTCCCCTTAATTTAGATAAATGGGTTTTTCATGCAGAATTATCTGATTTGCTTTAAATTTTGTAAATAGGTTCATTCTAATAAATCGCTTCCCTGATTAGTTTTGGTGTTTTATTGGTTGTGCAAACGGGAACGCGGAGCTAATCCCTCCTCCCTAATTTAGATAACATGGTTTTTCATGTAGAATTATTCGATTTGCTTCAAATTTTGTGATTAGTTTCTATCTGATAAGGCACTTCCCTGATTTGTTTTAGGGGTTCATTGATGAAGTATAAAGGGGCAAATGGGGGCTAATCCTGCCTTAATTTAAATAAATGGGTTTTTCATGCAGAATTATCCGATTTGCTTCAAATTTGATATACTGGTTTATTCTGATAAGGCTGATTAGATTTGGAGATTTATTGGTTAAGTATAAAGGGAGGAAACGGGGGGGGGGGAATCCCCCTTAATTTATTTTTCAATGGGGATTATTCTTTATTCGAGAATTATAATAAGTACTCGAATATATAAGGTCGAGAGTAAGGGGGGAGGGGTCCACAATTCCCCCAAATTTGATAACGTTATATATGTACAGCCCTTTACAAACAAATTCTTTGTTGTAAAATTCGTTTATGAATTTGTGAAGTATTTTGAATAATACTTTTGCAGCTTGTATGTATAATATTACTATAAATTATTTAGTTTGAAGTAAACTCGTAATATCTAATTATTATAATATAGTATTATAATATAGCAGATTATTCCTGGTGTTTTAATTGTGTGAAGAGCATTATATACAGATAGATATATATATATATATATCACAACACTGAAAAAATGTGCTACGCTGAATTTAATGTTTAATTTGTAATATACATAATCTATGATTTATTTGTACATAATATTGCATTTTTCAGTGATATTTATTATTATTATTTTTAAATCAAGATTTTGTTTTTCTTTCATGTTTTACCGCCTGTCTGCCACATCGCAGGTCGAGAGTTCGACTCCGCACTGGGCAAGGTTCACTCAGTTTTTCATCCCTTTGGGGTCGATAAAAGGAGTACCAAGCTTGCTTGGGAACAAAACACCGAAGGTCTCGCGTCAGGTTGACTACCTGGCCGGGACGCATGCTGCATAGCATCTCGGGGTCCAGGGTCAAGAAAACTGAGATGGGCACTGTCGGACCAGATCCTTCTTGGATTTTATAGCCACAGAGTTTAGTTTTTCATGTTTTACAGAAAAAAATGCAATGATCACATTTTGTATGGTAATTTTAAAAAAATGAGCTTTATTTTATTAGAAAGTAGGTTATCCGTAAATCGAGATTTGTGTGTAACGGAAAAATGCGATTTTCTCAAAAACTATGTGACCTAGGGTAATCGCTATAATTTTCCTGCAAGGTTTAAATTAACGTCTACTGGCTCTAATTTTTTCATAATTTTAGTTTCAGTATATTCGGAATTAGATAGGGGGGGAGGGGGGGGACATATTTTTTTTCACTACATTTTCGACCATAACTTTGAAAATATAATACCTAAAATTAAATGAAATAAATTTTTGAGCTCAGCACGAAAGCTTTCACACAATATCCCACACGATATACAAAGAAAAGATTTTTTTTTTCAAGTAACTTAATTAGCCCCTCTACATTTTCCCTAAATATATTTAAGAATATTTATTAATCTGTAAATATGTGGGTCAATAGTCTTTATTACTCCCCCCCCCCCTCTCAATTTGAACTTTCCACGTTCCATAGTTCACAAGTAAAAGGGCTGTGACAGACAGACAGACACAGAAGTGATCCAACTAGCGGTCTGCACGGCCCGGGCTTGGCTCGAGGCCCGGACCTGCGGAATGAAGGCGAATTTTCAAACAGGCCGGGACGACAGACAAAATAAACGGGCCGGGCCGGCAAAAAAATTAATCGGGACTATCGGCCCGATATAAGAATTTAAGCGAAGCAGATAAAATACGAGCCATTTTCAATGAATATGATTTTCTCGAGAAGTATAAATGTGCGTCACGAGCCGATGCGAGTTTAACAACATCAATACAGAAATGTAACATGTCCATCGTAGAGATCGGCATCGTACAGTTACAACATGTCTTATTCCGAGTTTTTTTTTTTTTTTTTTTTTTTTTCAGCAGACTCGTGCCGGCAAGGAACTGGTCTCAGGGCCCGACTAGCAAGTTTCTGTGCCCAGGGCACTTTCAAATTTTCATGTCCCCTTAGACTGATTGATTTTCAAATACTAGTTTTTTTTTTTTTTTTTTTTTTTTTACATATTACACATTTATTCAAAAAGTTAAAACTTAAAAATATTGAGTTTTCTGGAAAATTGAAAAATGGTTCTAGGTATAAAAAAAATATTTTTTTTTTGTCGATTATTTATTGAAATATGCTTTTAATCATATATTGAGATATATTTTTGTCATTTCATTGTACAGTCAACTTTGTGAAATCCGCACACTTAGGGACCGAGGGTTTTGTGGATTATACATTTTTGCGGATTATAGATCATCTCTTTATTTACATTTTATTTTTTAAAATCTGACTATAAATTAGGAACAACTGTAGAAAAATTACAATTACAATGGAAAACTAATGCAACATTGGTTCAATATATTTAATAACTTAGATTAAAGGAAATTTAGATTAAATTATATACAATACAAATTTTACTGATTATTTGTCATTTTAAACATTGACACAACACAATGATAGTTTCAGTTTTGGTTTGTTGTCAATAATTTCTGTTTTTGAACACTATTACTTCTTGCTCCGAGATAAAATTTTGTTACTCAAGGAAATTTAAATATTTATATCCAATTTTCATTTAAATATATTTATTCATTGGAAAATGGATAACTGAAAAAAATATATGCCAAATTTAGCTTTATAAATTTAACTGTTAATGACAATTTTCATTATTTACATTCTGATGTGTAGTGCGGATAATAGACATTTGCGGATTATACATTGGCGGATTTCACAGAGTTGACTGTATTAATATATCAAATATCACATTTTTCACAATTATGATTTTTTTAATGGAAATTTAGATGGAATTCTGAAAAATTTTGTGCCCCTCAGAAATTTCGTGCCCAGGGCATGGGCCCCGGGTGCCCTTGCGATAGTCAGGGCCTGACTGGTCTTAATCGATCTCAGGATGTGTAGAACAGTCAGTGTGTTTTGTAATATTAATAGGGATAATGAACTTCCCTTAACAGTATCTTTGGTAATATACCTTAAGGTGGTTCTCATATTCACTGCTCAACAATGCAAAGCTTTCAGACACATGTTTCTGACAAAAATTTTAACTATAAAGGCATAAAATTGACAGGTCTGCCTATTGAAGGCATTTGGAAACGAATAGCTTTTTCCATATTTGATAAATTACTTACAGAGATAACAGAGGTTCCTGTCACGTGACTGTATGTTTTTCTTCTTTCCTGTGCTATCGCTTCCGGAAATTCGATTCAAAACGCTAACTTTGACAGTATTTTCAGAAAGATATATTGCTTTTATCTATGAAAAAAAGACATTTACATAGCTTTCGAATAAGAATACCTGCCAATCTTACGCGTTTCCGAAAAGAAAAGAATTCATAAATGTGTCGAAATGTAGCTCATTTGGATTTGAGAAAAGCCTTAAAAATGAAAGAAATATTTTCACAAATCTACTTTTTATTATACAGTTTCAAATGTTATGTTTTTAATCCTTTATTCTGAACTACATCAATCTTTTAATGAATCTTTATTTCCCTTTTAAAATGTCTGTAGACACGATGACTAAAACACTGTAAGTAATCGTTAATGTTTACTATTGTGTGTTTTCTGTTTTACGAACATTGTAGTAATGTAAAATATACTGTAAAATGTTCCCATAAATATGTATGTAGTATTCATTAAAAGAATCTTAATTGTATGTTGAGAAAAAACGGATTTTTTTTTTTGTTGTTGTTGTTGTTGAAATTGTGTCGGATCGGGTCGAGAACTGTAAAAATGCAAACGGGCCGGGCCGGACTCTGGCCGAACTTCCAATTTTTACACTGGGCCAAGATAGCTTTAGTTCGGGCCGGGCCCGGGCCTGGAAATTCCGGCCCGTGCAGACCTCTACTCCCAACTACTTATATGTTTATTTATTTAAAGAAAATTATTGCATTTTGTACATACTCAAGCAAAATGTAAGTATCCAAATAAAATTTTGATCTCTTTTCATTTACTTTCTGCCTCGAAAATATCAAATGAAAAACACCAAATGCATTTAAATATTGAAAAGGCTATCCATGTTTCATTTAGTTGCAGTAAAAAATGTACAACAGCCTGAGTTTGTTACAGGAAAAATTCAAATTTGACCTCTAATTGGCCCTCTTTTAATTTAGCGTTCACATCAATCGTTTATTTTAAGTGAAAGGGAAAGCGTATAATATTTATTGCTTAAAAATTGGTATATGATTACGCGTAACAAAAGTTTATTGCATTTTAAGTTGCATTTTGAATATTTTTAATGCAAAGCCTCTATTATAAAACATTTCAGGTCTGAAATTGGGAGTTGAACTATAGTTCATTTCCCCCTTTATTTAAAATTCATTGGATTACTCAACACTGGAAAATTTCTATTTATGCAAACAAATCTCAAATGTTTACATGTATAAAATACTTAATTCTAACATAACTTTTAAATTGCGATGTTGACATATCGTTGAAGTAAAGTGGACATATAGTAAAAAATAACGCATAAAATATTCAAAAAGAGACAAATCAAAAATGTTTTTAAAATTCTGTTTAATCAATTTTTAAATTTTAATTGTACGTATAATTATAAAATTATGACTATTTCTGAAGTTGTGTGTTAATTTAAAAATTGATATCTCTATCAGAATTCAGTATGAAAGAGATTCGATTAATTAAAACTCGCATAGAAAATATTTTTACATAAAATAATTTTCGCGCAAAATAAATAAGCTAAAGTTTTGTTTTCTTTTTCTGTGAAATAAAAAAAAAAGTTGCATTCGTCAAAATTATTTATATCGCATTCGAAAGGTTTTCAAAGGTATGCACCGATTAGTGATTCTGGCCGAATACCAAGTATACGACACATGTCTAAACCGAACACGAGAAAATTTCACTGACCGAATACTCCAATATTACAAGGTTAAAAGTATTGAAAAATTTTTTAAAGCAATTTCACATCATATTTAGCACAAATACTTCCATGAACTTGATTGCTTTTCACAAGTATGCTTTACACAACAAAAAAATATATGTTTTGAGTTATTATTCAAAAAGAGAATAGTTTTAAAACCTCTTTAAATAATAAAACGTTAAAAACTCTATAGCTTCTTAAGTGAATTAAAATAAAGTAATAAAACTTTCTTGTTTTCGAAAAAAATATTTTAAAGTCGAAAAGAGATTTTTAAGTACTTTGAAGGAAAATTTTACAATCATATAGTGCTAATTTGCAAGAAAGGAACTAAACTGAGAAAAAAAAACTATTCAAATGGTAGCAACTCAGCCAAAAATCCTTTATTGCTCCTTTTGATTTATCGATGAAATTTCAAATGTACTAGAATGGGCGATGATTATCAGAAGTTGTACATACAAAGTGTTCCTAAAATTTTAAAAAAAGCTTTCATGCGATATAATGCGGTTAAGACAAACATTTTTTGCACAGTAAACCTACATCGCAATTCATTTTTCCATCAAAAATACAATACAGTAAATAAAAAATATAGGGTGACTCACTGCAAGCTGAACCCGAATTTTCGTTCATAACTTTAACAATAATAAAGATATTTTAGTGAGATTTTCACCATATTAACTTTGCTTTGTATGAAAAATAAAGAAATCATTGGAAGTGACCAAATTTTGGTCAGTGACACAGCATATATTACTGTTTGGATGTGAATTTCGGCAATTTCCAGCTTTTCTAGTTACGTCAGCATATTTCACAGAAAGCAAAACAAGTCTGTTAAAAATGTCGTTACAATATCTTCGGGCTAGCCGAATGTTCGGTATTATGACGAAATAGGTCGAATACAGAGTATCCGTTGCATCCCTAGTTTTTAATGTATAGGAATGAAAAACGAACACAAGTAAACGTGGACATTAAATCATATTATGATGTTTATTATAAACAAATACCACCCCCCCCCCCCCCCTTTAGAAAAACGTTTACAAAAATTCAGAAATATTACTTTTAGAAGTATGCAGCTAAGTGACGTTCATATATTCAAAACAGCCAGTTTAAAATCCAATAAGATTTGCAAACGGAAATGCGTTTATAGATTGAGTGATTTCCCCCCTTCCAAGATAGTTAATAAATCAGGCCGGGCGCAGCAAATTTCTTTTAATCTGAACGAGATATTAAAACTAAAGAAACAGGTCTTCCTAGATCGTTTAAAAATTACCTGAATTTCCCCAGACCGAGACATGGGCTGAAATGATATGTAAATTGGTATTGTTTAAGAATGGAAATTCAATTATCTAATGAAAGATTCTATGACAATTGAACTCAATATGTTGTGTTCATCATTAAACATCTGCTCTTTCCGCAAAGATAACTACTACAACAAAATACCTTCTAAACAAATTTAAACAAAAATGACCGTGTGAAAATTGACCAAATCTTATCGCTATCAATTTTTTTAAATAACAAATGACATTAATTAAAGAGTTTCGTGGAAGAAGGTGTTATGCTATATTTTCTTAAAATATCTTTTATTTTTACGATGAAGATGTTATGAGATATTCTATCATATGGTAATGCTAAAATAATCAAGATTCTAATTAGTCTTTAAAATTTGATATATTATTTATTAACGTTTAATATTTTAATATAAAATGATTTAAATATTATTAATAATTTTTATATTTGGAAATTAAATGTTGATAAGTTTTTCTGAGAGAGTTTATTGTTAACCTATTAAAAATAGGCTCCAAGAAGAAAAAAAAAACCCATTAAATTTACAAGAAAAAGGTTTTCGTTTCAATTTCCTGGCAATTTCATTTTTGTTACATAACATCTTCCACCAAGCACTTTATACAAAATATTAAAGATCTGATAAGGAAAAAAATTACTCACAAAATTACATTCTGAAACTTGAAACAAAGTGCCACGTGGCAATAACACACACAAAAAAAAATTTCCCGTATTTTAAACTATAGAATTTGTTTATGAACTGATAATTAATTATTCAGGGAAACTGAAAGTTACCCCACACGCTTAAAACAGGAAAATAACAAAAAAATTGTTCTTCCTATCCTCAAAGGAAAGGAAGCACCCTGCCAAGGTGTTCTCCTCGATCCTCTTGGACAATTAATGGGCTAACAATTTGGTTTGCCCTAACGAAAGGAGTGGGGTTAATCACCACTTCTTAGAATTGTCTCCTGTGGTCATTTCCCTAACCCGGAGTGTTTTGAAGAAATTAGAAAAAAATCCCTGTCAACCTGTCATTATTGTACAAAGATAATGTTCCATGTAATTCTGTATTATGGCTCCTGTGCCCCCCCCCCCCCCTTCTCTCTTTCTCACCGGCTCTGTCTGACTACAGCAGAGGACCCTTTATGACCTCGTTGAAAGAAACTGGACTCTTTAGAAATTATTTTTTCCTCATTACTTCTAGACAGAAAATAAAACTATGGCTCAGATTTGGTGGGTTCTGGGCCACATAACTGTTGCTCCTTTGACATCCCCCTCCCCTCACACACACATTCACATACACCGCTTTTATTACATTAGTTTTCAAATCAGAAATATATAATAATACATTTGTTTGTGTAACCTTTCAAATATCTGGAAATTAAAATTTTGACTATAACGCAAGCATAGTATTATCACTTGAATTTGAAATTCTGGGGTGGGCGCTGGAACTACCTGGGGTGGGCCCGGCCCACCCGCATAGGCGTAACCAGGGGGGGGTGCCCTGGGTGCCCGGGCACCCCCCCCCCCCCCGCTTGCGCAGACTCAAGCACAATTATTTTAAAAAATCGAAGTGTACAAAACAAAAAAAGTAATGAAAGCAGAGTTCAATTAGTTTAGCAAATTAGTTTAGGTCAGATAACTAACAGCCTAAGTTTTGAACTGTGATAAAAAGAAAAAAAAAATCCACGTTCTTTTTCTTTTAATTATGTTCTTTATCTTTTTTTAAAACTAGAATATTTACAAGAATCTGTATTAGTCGTAGTAAGCCAAAAAGCAGATTTTTTAATCCCACTTTCACTTTTTTTTTTTTTTTGTTTTTTTGTGGGAGATTTTTTTAACACCGTTCTTTTTATTGCATATTTCTGCAATTTCATGAGAAATTAACGCAAGTTCTTGACGAGGATAGAAACAGAAACTATTTGTCTCTTTGATTTCGCAGTCTAAAGTCTAGAATGAGGCAAAAAAAAATTGAAAGGGAATGCAGATGTGAAACAGTAATTGTAAAAGACGATTAGCCGCGGAAAAGGTGGGGGTGCACAGACCCTGCCGCCTTTGAAAACCAGAAATAATAACACAGAAAATTAAAATTAATCTGAAGTTGGTTGGTTGGTTGAATTTCGTGTTTCGCGACCATATTTTGACATTCGTAAAAGGAATATGGTTGCAGTCTTTCAAGTCAATACAGTAATTTTTTTCCTCTGAAAATTTTAACGCGATTTTTGGAGTTTCTTCTCGTTTCGCGGAGTTCTTTTGAAACTAGGAAAAGGACCGGGTTTCAGTGTTTTAGGCCAGTGCTTTAAATTTTGAGGAAATTCGCGACTTTATTCTGCGATCATTACATGATAGTTACAATTTTTCCCAAAATCATTTGACGAAATTCACGTCTTTCTACGCGATTTTTTGTCGAAATCCGCACTTTTCAACACTAACCTTTGACAAAATTCGTCTTTTTCACCGCGATCCTTTGATGAAATTCGCATTTTTTACCGCGATATTTTGACGAAATTGGGATGTCTTTAGCACGATCCTTCGATGAAATTAGTGTTTTCTTTACACGATCTTTTGACAAAATTCGCTTTTTCTTTCCGTGATCTTTAGACGAAATTCGCATTTTCTTTCTGCGATCCTTCGACGAAATTCGCATTTTCACCGGGATCCTTTGACGAATTTTTTTTTTTTTTTTGCGGCCTATTCAAGAAATTGATTTTTTTACAGGGATCATTTGTCGAAATTCGCGATAGTTTTGCGCTACCGATCGAGAAAATTCTCTATATCTTTCCGTACCAATTAACAAAATTCTCTGCTCTTTTCCGCGACTTTTTGAGGAAATTTGCAACATTTTCTCGTCAATCATTTATCGAAATTCTTGATTTTTTTGCGCAATCTTTGACGAAATTCGCTATTTCTTTCTGCACTCTTTTATCGAAATTCGCGATATTTTTCACTCTCGTTTGAAGAAATTCTTAAATTTTTCCGGGATCGAGTCACGAATTGATTTTAAGAAGTTATTCAAAAGAAATAAAAATCGCGGACTTAATTTTTTTTTTTTTTAAATACTGAAGAATCACAGATCTGTAAAAGAATTTTAAGGGCGGAAATACTGCACAGCATTATTTATTATACGGATCTTTCCTTTTCTGTGCACAAATCACGCAATCCCGCACGTTATCTCAAACTCTGCCCCTCAAAGAAAACTTCATTACTATTGGAGTTTCGCTGGTTGCTTTCTTTTAAACGAACATAGAATTAAAGAAATCTAGGATTGGGTGGGAGGGGCGGGGACTGCATTTGGCAACGTACCCCCGACCAAGCTACGACCACTTCCGTCTCGAAACAAACGAATCCTGAATTATCGCGATTTTTTTTTTCCGAGCCAAATTAAATTTTCAGCTTTCTTATGAGAACTGATTTGACATTCTTTCAATTTGAATTTAATCATGGCAATTGCAAAAATTACCGGAGAGTTTTTTATGTTTCAAAAAAGTCAAAAACTCGCCTCAAAATGCAAAAAACCCGGTTATAAATCGCATTAAAAATTCGGAAAAGATTGAAGGACAGCAGGGAACGATATTAACTAATTCGTAAAAATATTTAAACCGGATTTCTTTTACGAACGCGAAAAAAACCCTCTAGAAATAACATTAAAAAATTGTTACAAATTGAAAAATCGCTCTAAGAATCTCAAAAAAACTTTATTGAAAAGAAGACAAAGTTTACTGGATAAAATATAGAAATCGGATTATTTTTTACTAATTTGAAAAAATTCGCATGAAAAATTGAAAAATTCCAGAAACTGTCTTCGATATGTATGACTTCAGGCAAACAGGTACTTTCCTGTCAAATCTTGCGGCTGTGAGGACTGCATTGTTTTTTCAGAGTTCAGCGCTCGCGCGTATACACACACACGAAGACAGACAAGCACCTATTTTTATTATTACAGCCGCATCATGATAATATAATTTTTATCTCAAGAATTAATGCAAGTAATGTCATCAAACTTCATATTCTGTTAGACTTTAGACCTTGACATAAGTTGGAACTGATTCGGTTTTCGTGTAAATAATTTAAGAGGCGGTGCTGTTATGCTGCATTTTTCACAATTTTTGCAATAATTATATCTCAAAAACTAATGCCCTTAATTAATCGAACTTCATATTCTGTTACACTTTAACATAAATATATCCTTATTAGGTGCGTTCATAATTATATAAATACGTAGCTCCTACAGTCGTCGTTCAGTCCGCATATAACAGAGCAAAAACTACCC
The DNA here is from genome assembly GCA_963932465.1 of Maratus speciosus. Taxonomy (NCBI): domain Eukaryota; kingdom Metazoa; phylum Arthropoda; class Arachnida; order Araneae; family Salticidae; genus Maratus; species Maratus speciosus. The sequence goes on from OZ010797.1 coordinate 342,819,550, forward strand.
AACCGAATGGTCTGAAATTTTAAATATATAATTGTTGCAATATTTTGTCATTTCAAATTTTATGAAAATCGGATGTATAGTTTAATTACAGGGAGAGTCAAAAGTTTTCCGTTACATGACGGCCAATGGGAAAAAATTATTCCAAGTGCATTTTAATGATGTGACAACCTTTCGAACAGAATGAAATGGATATGCACTTATGAAGTGCATTAAAATATACATTCAGTACAATATGCGGTGCAAAAAATATTTATAAAATCAGTTATAGTACGAACGCACCTCATTTGCCACGTTTGAAAAGAGTTTTCGTGCAAGATTTTGGAGCATCTAAAAATCCATTCGAGAATGAAAAAGGTAAAAAATGGACGATTTTAATTTGGAACAGAAATATGACCATGAAAGCAGTCCATCAACTGAAGAAAAAATCGACATGCACTGTAACACTGACACGTTGCACTTGAATAAAATTTTGAAGAAATAAAGATTTCCTTACAGACAAGCTCACAAACAATTATAAATATTAGGATGTGATTGGAGAAGCTGAGTTCCGAAAGCACCGTAGAAAAACGGTTTCACCAAAGGCAATAGATAAAAATAATAGCACAGCAATAGACATTGATACACATAAGTTTTACAGTAAAGAATTATAAGAAATACAAGAAAATTTCGGGAATTTAGTAATGGGCTTAAATGACAATGTTCCCTATATCAAGAGAATATTGCAGCAATGCATTCCATATTTAAATTACAATTGTGCAAGGGAAAAGTTAATAATGTTTCCACCTGGATATGAGAAACCGGGTGTACATGACTTGCAGAGTCAAATAGAAATAAACCAAATCCCAACTCACTTAACAACCTTTTACTCATGCCATGAAATTCAAAGACTATTTGGGTCACGCCGTCAAACTATATACTCGTACCTTAACATTCACAGCAGCTTATCTTTATGGCGTTGCATCTAATGAAAGAATCTTTAGTCAAATAAAAATTTAAAAAATATATAATAGAATTGACAGCCTAATGCTTTTAAAATATGAAAGTGAAATAGGGAATTTGATTAAACTAAGCGATATTATTAACAGGTGGGCTTCTTTGAAGACCACAAAAATTAATATTAAGTGAAAACTAGTCGGATGTGCCAATCCCAAAATTTTCTTCTACTCCATACATGTTAATGCCTCAAAATTTGCAATCACAGTGCCAAAATTAAATGACAATTCTTTGCCTATAATAACAAACTCTAAAGGTATAGATTTTTTGAATTGTGTGCATTTAAAAAGGAGATATAAGCATAGCGTTTTTCAAACAAATCATTGAATTTTGGCACCCAGCCTCTTAGATGTCTGCAACCAAAATTCGTTACTCAAAGTGCACAAAAACTATAGCTTTGAACAGTATAGACCCAAGCCTAATAAGGATCTATTTATGTGGAAGTGCTACTTATGTGGAATATGAAGTTTGACTAAATTCCGTGCATTAGTTTTGAGATACAGCTATCACAAAATCGGGAAAGATGCTGCATAGCAGCGCCACCTGCTATATAATATACATAAAAAGCTAATCTGCATCAAATTATGTCAAGGTTTAACAGAATATGACGTTTGATCAAATTCCGTGCAATAGTTTTTGAAATATAATTATCGCTAAAATCATGTAAATCGTGAAAAATGCCGTATAGCAGTGCCACCTGTTGGACGATTTACACCAAAAACAAATCAGCACCAATTTTTATCAAGGTACAGTCAAACCTCGTTAACACGAACTGTTTCCGATTGCCTCGTCCAGTTGTATGTAATGTAGTCAAGTTCCGATAACACGAACTACTTTTAATACGAACAAAAAAAGTTTCCCCTTGAGTGTTCGCATTAACGAGGTTCGACTGTATAAGTGAATCTCTATAGTTTTATTAAATTTCGTGCATTAGTTCTTGTGTTAGAGCGCCCACAAAATTTGTATCACATATAGACAGACAGATATTTTCTAATAACAGTCGAATCGTGTTCAGGACTTACTAAAACGTATAAATCAGTCTAAAACCGGAAGCCGAATTCTTTCACGAATCCAATACTTTCTTCTTGTAAAGATATAGAAGAAAGTAAAAAGTGTATTTATTTTTTTTAGTAAACAAACCCATAATTAAAATTTTTATGTTTTCAGTTTCAGAATTTTTCTTTGGAAAGGAATTTTTTATGCAAAAGTACCATTATAATTATTACACACGTTGTGCATATCACTTTAGTCGAAAATTGGAGCAATTTGTTTCAAGTTGGGAAATTTTCGAATTCTTCCCCCCGAAAAAATATCTATGGCTACGCCCCTGGTATACAGTAAAATCTTCTAAGGCGGAATTGCACAGAAAAGAAAAAAAAAATGCATTATAGACAAGTTTCCTTCTTAGCAAGTGTAAATGTATTATATATTCTTCGCTTACGTATTAGTATATTAATTTTGCATGGATCAACACGTTTTTCAGTTTAAAACAGCATTCCGTCAGAGGTAGGTTCTTTTTCACACGTTTTACTATATTTTAATTAACTATATTTTAATAAGCGTAGAAATCTACTATTCCTTAAAAATAATAAATTTTAATGTTTAATTGTAGAATAATGGCAATTTATAAATGTATGCATTTTTTGCAAAAATTTTTGGGCCAGGCCTAATTTGACTGACCTTTGAACGGACCAGGCTACGACGAAACAATGATTTCCATACGGGCTGGGTAAAAACTAAGGATTGAAAAGTTTGGGCCGTGAAGACTGGAATGAAACCCGTGCCGGCTCTGTACAGAAAAAATAAGTTAGACCCAGCCCGACCCGATTCTTCAGGAAAAAATTATGACCCGAACCCGGCCCCGCCCGTTAAGTGTAGTCACTAGGTCCGGAGCTCGGGCTTCGGGCCACAAGCCGGCCCGTGCAGATCTCTGGAACACCTACGCATCCAGATTACCCGACTGATCAACATCGAAGGGAAGTAAACGAGAACATTGCGACTCCCATAGGAAATCCAAGTTCAAGAGGACAGCGTGTGTGTAAGCACCTGCTAGATCTTTGCTCATGGTGATTGCTGTTGCGGGCGTATGATTCATTTTCACATCTGAGACTGAGACTGATGTATGCCTAGATAATGTCGTATGTGGTGTATGACTGGTGTATTGACTGACCGCGCCTGATGACTGAAGTGGAGTGAGTATAAGTCGTACGTCTTTTTTTACCTCAACCTCTCTCTCTTCTTTCTGCTATACTCCGCCAATTAATCATGTACAATTAACTTTCTACGAAACGATCCAAAGGTACGATAATGAAATTTGTGGCCCTAAGGGGCTGAAGTGCATAGATAACGTTATCAAGTTTTTGGTAATTTTGGACCCCCTCCCCCCTTACGATATCATATGTTATCATTCCTCGACCCCCCCCCCCCCCTCCTCTAATGATATCGTTATTAATGCATAAAAATTCTTTAGATTTTTGAAATTTTTTTCTTTTGTTTGGAGTGATATACAAATATGATTACATTTAGTTTTCGCATACTTTATTGTTTCAAACGAAGAGAAGTCAATAATATATCCGTTTATATATGAAATAACTTTATCTCAAATAACACTTAAAAGAAACAGTCTGTTTAAAAGTATTTAATTATAGCTTTTTGTTCCATAATGCATTCAACAATAATAATGTCTTTTTGCACTTTCTCCCGCACGAGGTGGGGCAGACAGAACTTCTTATCCACAAAACAGGTGGACATCATTCTCTTTTATTTACTCGTTAAACACAAGCGTCATTTCAAACATACTTCGCATATGGTTTGTCGAACAGCGGATTATATATGCATGCACGCATGACAGAAGAATAGGAAAGCCAAACTTTGGGGTATTCCATATTTTGGAATTGAATGATTTTATAACCATTTAATGATTTTAAAAATAACTTGGTATTTTCAAAAAAATACATAACATACTAAGAAAGATAACGTACTATTTTGATGTAAAGACCAAGTTACAAATAAAAAGAGAAAATTTTGGTTAGATCAAAAATGATAACGATATCAAAATACAACCCCACCCTCCCCCTAGAGGTATCTTACGATATCATGTGCCAGATCCCCCTCCCCCCTAAAATGATAACGTTATATATGCATAGCCCTAATGAAATTTTACTTGATAATTCTTCCACATGTAATTTCAAATACGTAAAAAAAATCCAAATCTACAATTTTCTTTGTAGAAATAAAGAAGCTAATTTGCATATGATGCTCTTAACCCGGGAGAACTCGCTGCATGAGATTTTCTGTCACAGTCGTACATTTTTAAGACTCTTATTTAAATCATTTTTCATTTTAATTAAAATTTCAAAATGTTTTTCAGTTATTTTACCTATTTTGTGAATAAAAGTACTAAGCCAACCAAAAAAAAGTTGATATTATATGAATGTAAAGTAAAAGAAAAGCAATTGGGCATTCTCACTAGCGAGTTCTCCCGGGTTAAATGGACAACAAACTTATATCATTCTGTAAAAACGGAAAAAATTTCCATTATGAACACTGCTGATTATGAATTTGAAATTATCACTAGAAAACGCAGAAAAGATAATCCTAAAAAATCTGATTCATCTAAAATCGCTGCTACTTCTAATTCTCCGGAAAATTCCGATGCGCCATGGAACCCGAAATCGAAGAAAACGATGTTAAAAAACTTGAAGGCAAAAAACCCAAACTCATTACGGTTGCGGGAATTCTAACGCCTTTGACTCCACAAAAGACTTGTCGAAAGGTGGCGAGTTCGAGTTTGAAGCTAAAATCTCCGGTAGTTATCTTAAAATTCTCCCAAATAATATCCGCAACAAAGTGCGCATTATTGAGCATCTAAAACGAAATAAAATCCAACTCTATGTTATTCCTGACAGAGAAATCCCCATTAAACCTTTATCTACTGATGGTACTTATAAGTACCATTAAAATAACTTGTTATAAAATTCATTTAATACATCGATTAGTTGTAATATAGTTTAGAATGAATTATAGATACATTACTTTATCCTTTTCCGAAAACATTATTGGTTACACAAAACAAAAATATTTTTAAAAGGATGATTTCTTTTGCCTTTGCATCTTTTCAGATTTCTTGGCGTTGGAGGGCAGAATGTTTCTATTGTAAGAACATTGTATTTGTACATTTCCTAATTCTACAAAATACTAAGAAAAATATTTAAAATAAAAGATTTGAGTGAGGTTATAAATATTGCATAAAATCCCTATAAATTCAAATTTATTTAACCCTTCTAAATCCTTCAATCCTTCTAAAACTTATTAAATGATTATGTAAATCTTCTAATGTAGTTTAAACAATTCACAAAAAATGCTTTAGAAGATAAAAATTTTCATGAATTCATAATTCAGTACATAAAGGGTTAAAATTATTATAATTAGAGACCTCCCAACTTCAACTGACATAGAAGAACTAAAAGAAACACTGACCTTTAAAGGCTTTATTATCATTAAAATATCGCAACTAAATGTCGCAGAGAGGAAAAACTACTCCCTCTCTTCCTTGTAGAACTCCGAAAAAATGAAACCTCGAACGAAATTTACAATCTAAAGTCTGTATTCCAAATTCGCATAAAGGGGAAATGCATATATAATGTTACCATTTTAGGGGGGGTGGGGGGGGTGGCACATGATATCGTAAGATATCTGTCGGGCGAGGGGGGATTTGTCTTTTGATATCGTTATCATTTTTGATCCAATAAAAAAAAATTCTTTTTATTAGTAACTTGGTCTTTACATCAAAATAGTACGTTACCTTTTTTTAGTCTGTTATCTATTTTTATGAAAATGCAAAGTTATTATTAAAATCATTAAATGATTATAAAATTATTTAATTCCAAAATCTGGAATACTCCAACGTTTAGCATTCCTATTCTTCTGTCATACGTGTATGCATATGTAATCTGTTGTTAGACAAACCATAAGCGAAGTATGTTTGAAATGATACTTGTGTTTACTAGTAAATAAAAGAGAAAGAATGTTGTCCACCTGTTTTGTTGATAAGAACTGTCTGGGGGCAAGTGAGAGAAGACACCATTACTGTAGAATGCATTATGTAACAAAAAGTTATTATTCAATACTTTTAAATAATAGCTATTTCTTTTAAGTGTTATTTGATATAAAGTTAGGGGAGACCGGGGGAATGGCGACACCTTAAGGGAATTTAAATTTTTTCACCTCGAAAAAATGTTTATTTTTTAATAGTAAAACTTCTAAAGCTGAATCATCATCTTTAGTATCTGTATAAATTTAACCGTAATCATAACTGTAAGGTAAGCATACATAAAAAAATATTTTTTAAACCTCTGCACAATGGCGGGATTACCCAGGACACTGGGGTAATTCCGCCACCTTACCGGGGTAATGCCGCCAATCTTTAATGACCTAGTACATGCATCAAATGGATACTAGGAAACACACAACCTACTGAAAATAGTTAGAAATCAATGTAATTGAGCAGAATAATGGTTAAGCTTACAATTTACTTGATATTGCAAAAGTCACTCTGCTGAATCGGCTCCATTACATTAAAATGAGGCCATTTCTCACCCGATTTGCATGGCGGCGGCATTACCCCGAGAGGACAATATGGCGGAAATCCCCAAGCAAAGCCGAAAGAAGAACGGAACTTGTTCAACACATTGCATCAAAATGTCGGCGAATACATGTAGATTACGGGTCATATTATCTTAAATACCTAATGTTACAATAAAAGGTGCTTATCTCTACTCATTTGAAGCTCCAAAATATTAAGTAACTAGATGAAAACTACATTTTTCACTAGAACAAACGAACGACGTACAGCAAAGTCACTCTCACTTTAGGCACTGTTCATATTGTTGGCCGCTATAGCGCAGGCTCATTCACTATCTCAAACTGCCCTTAGTTTTTAAACTAGGTGGGGTGGCGGCATAACCCGGGTTGGCGGCATTCCCCCGGTCTCCCCTACTTCATATATAAAGTGATAATGACTTCTCTTCATTTACATCAATAAAGTAAATGTAACCATATTTGTATATCACTCCAAACAAAAGAAAAAATTCCAAAAATCAAAAGAACTTTTAGACATTGATAACGATATCATTAACCCGGGAGAACTCGCTGCATGAGATTTTCTCTCACAGTCATACTTTTTTAAGACTCTTAATTAAATCATTTTTCATTTTAATTGAAATTTCAAAATTTTTTTCAATTATTTTACCTTTTTGTGGATAAAAGTACTAAGCCAACCAAAAAAAGTTGATATTATATGAATGTAAAGTAAAAGCAAAGCAATTGGGCATTCTCACTAGCGAGTTCTCCCGGGTTAAGTGAAGGGGGGAAGGGGATTTCTAGAGATGATAACGTATAATATCATAAGGGGGGAAGGTATTCCAAAATTAGCAAAAAGTTCATAACGTTATATATGTACAGTCCAAATCTCGAAAAATTCAGAGTTGCCAAAAAGGCAATTCAATGCCATCGCTGTCAAAAACTCTTTCATATTGCCGCTAACTGTAACGTGGATCCCCGCTGTGTGACTTGCAGCGGTGACCGTATCTTTCTATTGACTTTCCTGGTAAAAAATCTCTTGAGCTACCTACACCGCGTTCCAAATGCACCAACTGCAATTTTTCGCACCCTCCAAGATATAACTGATGTAAAAACTTTCCTATCAAACTTCAATTCAAAAAGTCTTATGCTGAAGCTATCTCTAAGGCTAAAAACTGAAAGGAAAAAACGATGAAAGTCCAAAATTTCAATAAAACCCCCTAAAAACCTGAAACAAAAGCTAAACCTACCTTTTCCCACAGACCTCAATCATGACTAATTGTGGACCTGAGCAAAGATAAATTAGGGGTCCCCATTCGAATCGTTGCAACATTACTCAAATAGAACTGATGGTCAGTCATATGTGTAGTGCATAAACAATATTTTCGCCCCTTGGATTTTAAATAGAAGAAAATTCTTAGTTCCATCAATTCTAAATTAACCTTTAACTGATGTCATAGAAATTGTCACGTAACTAGTGTGAAGCGGTCTGTGAGACCGCTCCATCAAACGATGAATAAAAGGCGTGATTAACTCATAAGATGGTGTTTTTGTACTAAACTTTTTGTACAAAAACACAGGACTGTTATAATTAAAATTCACCTACTCAAAAGTCTCTGGTGATAGTATTAAAGTTCCAAACGGAACAAAATTTCGGTAGTGTTTGTAGTTAAACTGAAAATTGCAAGTTAAACTATAAAAATTGTAAAAAGCCGCGGTCTGAGAGACCGGTAACATCAGTTAAAGGTTTAGTACTACCTTAATTAATAAAAGTACTCTTTTTTTTGTGTGTACAGAACAAAATTCTTTGATATAACTACAGCAACTCGTTATATTACTTTAAGATGAATTTAATAACTTCCACATTTTATGGAAGAGTGTCAAATACTCTAACATATAAATATGAGTTAAACAAATTACATCTTTTTAAGTTGTACTACACACAACATAATATCAAATTAAATACAACGTTTAACACGAAACTGAGGTGATCGAAAAAATTTTTCGCGTTTAAAAGAATCGTAAAAAAAGAACAAAACTCACAAATATTCTTGACGTCGTCAAATTTGACTTCGATTTCCTGTTAAATTACTAGTAAGGATAAAAAGCAAGTTACAATTAGGATTAAAAGCTTTTGGGGGTTTTGTTTTTTGGGGGGGAAAATCAGATATATTTTTTTTGTGTCTTTTTCAGCATTCTGAGATCTAGCTTGTTTGAATCAAATAAGCAAAGCTGTCTCTAAACCTTCATGCATAGCAGTTCTCATACGTTTTCTCTCTGGCTTAAACATGCTGCGCTCAAACATTAACGTAGAGGGATCCCTGTTTTTTATTATTGTTGATAAAATAAAATTGGCAATGACGAACTTTTTGCAGATTTCTATTTTCGCCCTTCTTTTTCATCAACTGCATTAAACAGCTTCACCTTCCTTTCAAGTAAAATAGAAGTTTGTTTTCGCACCGATTTCTCAGCCATTGTGCTTATTAAAACATAAGCTAATTTACAAAAATACCCACAAAATTCACTGATTTTCACCCCCCAAATTCAGTGGTTTTAACACAAAATTCACCAATTTCAACTCAAACTAACTAGATCGAAAGCGACTTTTTTCGTGTTAAACGATTTTTGTTTCGTGTTAAAAGAAAAAAAAATGCATTAACCCGGGAGAACTCGCTGCATGAGATTTTCTCTCATAGTCGTACTTTTTTGACTCTTATTTAAATCATTTTTCATTTTAATTAAAATTTCAAAATGTTTTTCAATTATTTTACCTATTTTGTGAATAAAAGTACTAAGCCAACCAAAAAAAGTTGATATTATATGAATGTAAAGTAAAAGAAAAGCAATTGGGCATTCTCACTAGCGAGTTTCCCCGGGTTAAATTGCTTAGTATACAGCCCGGACCTCTATAAATCATTTCGTGTTAACCGATTTTTCGTGTTAAACGTATTTCACTGTACATTTTACTTCACAAGTAGAAAGGGTTTTTTCATTAAATCTAAAAGTATGGCAATTTTGGGTTTGTTTTTCATATTTAACTCAAAGTTAAAAGAAAAAACTTTGTATATGGAAGAAAGTTTATCTCATGACAATTGGAACTGGTTATTTTGAACCACTAAAGTTTAGATATGATTTAAGTTCAATGTTAATACACTGCTCTATTAAAATCAAAATATTATTTCTTGTTTAATAGTGGTTGAGGTTAGCATTGCGAAAGCATTGAGCTCTGTGAGTACAAAATGAAATTTGTTTTTCAGAAAGTTTAGTAGAATCTTTTAAAGATGAAATTCGTATTTTGTATTAGAAAATTTTCAGAGTTGGAATTGGGGAAAAAAAGTAAATATTTTATAAACTAATGTATGGATTTGGGGGCCCCTGGGCAAAGTACCAATTTGCCCATGCGATAATAAGAGCCTGGCGATGACCATCTTTCTATCGACTGTCCTGGTAAAAAAGCTCTTGAGCTATCTAGACCGCCCCGCAAATGCAACAACTTCGATGTTTCACACCCTTCCAGTTATAAGGGATGTAAAATCTTCTCTATCAAACTGCAATTCAAAAAGTCTTATGCTGAAGCTACCTCTAATGATAAAAACTCAAAGAAAAAAGCGATGAAAGTCCAAAATTTCAATAAAACTACCGAAAAATCTAAAATAAAATCTAAACCTACCACCCCTCCCCCATACCGAAAACGAATTTACTAATGAAATTCCTACAATTATCCATAATATAAGAAAGATAAAAAATGGACTCGAAATTACTTACTTCTCAGAAGTTACAGAAAAACTCATCAATGTCCTGGAAAATATTTCTTTTCTGCCAAAAATTTTATGTTTTCAAAATTATTAATTTTCAGTGAAATGCTTGCCTAACCTAACAATACTAACGATAATATCGTTACTTAAGCTTTTTTTTCTTTGTTATTTGTAAAAAGAAAAAAAAAATGTAAAAACTTCTTAATTTGTTATTTAAATGCATGATTTCTGAAAAGGGCTTTTCGTTTTTTATAAGATCTTGGGGCCTTGACGGCTTTCCTTTAGTGCATAACTTATCTTTCCTTCTTTTATTTTTTAGCCCAAATTTAATTTCTCGACCTCTTTTTAATCGACTGCCAAGAAGGGTTATGTGTTTCACGCGTATGTGGGTATGTGGATTTCTTTATACCCTCGAAACATCCCAACGGCTGGATGGATTTTAATGAATGAGGTCTCTATCGATTCGTCTTAACCGTCCGATGGTTATAGACTAGGTTTTGTTTTTATACATTCAAAATGGCAGCCGTAAAATACAAAATGGCGATAGAGACGAAAACAAATTTTTACGCACCCTATTGAGTGGCATATCATTGGATAGGCCTTTCAAAATGAAGGCGATGTTTCATTGACTATTTTACAGTGAGAAGCTCCGTTTAAATATTACACAACCTGGAAGTTGTGTAGGTAGAATCTCTAGTTTTACTGCAATTCTAACCTTCATAAACATCTATAGGCCTCACCAAAACAGTGTTTATAGATAGGAACTAACAATTAAACACAACTTAAAAGTCATCAATACAAGTAAATAAAAACAATAGGTAAGTAACATAAAAAATAGTTTCTCATTGATGAGAAATTGATAATTAGTTCGCTTTTTACTCAGTCGGGTTTTTTGATTTTTTTAATTGAATTTTTACTTGTTTATTAAATTTATTTACCGTTTGTCTCTCATTCATTCTCATTTTTCTCTGCAGTAACTTTTTCTCTCAGTACGAATTCAAGCTTAAGCTTGTTAGACACTCCAACATACGACAGGGTATAAAGTAGACTGCAACTAAAAGAACACTTAAACTTCTGTTTCGCACTGTTTGCATTAAGAGCAATACGACTGTTGTAGGCACTAAAAAAAGAACTGAAAATTTCGAAGATATCGAAAAATTTTTCGACTTCCGGTTTTCGACAAATCTTACAATACAATACTTTCTTCTCTTCAAGATGGAAAAAAGTAAAACTGTTACGAAAAAATATAAAATACAGCAATAACCAGAAAATTTATACAGATTTTGGAACAACTTGCGAATACGCCCGGAGTCCGGCATCTTGTTTCTTTGTTAATCATCGCCGATTTTAAATTTCTTTATTTGGATTTATTTATTTATTTTTGCTGTTGTTTATGTTTATGTTTGTTGTTTATGTTTAATCTCTAAATTTTCAAGTTATAAATAACCAACAAAGAAACAAGATGGCGGACTCCGGGCGTATTCGCAGATTTTAAATAATAAAAAATAAAAAGTCAGAGTATTTTAAAAGGATCGTATAATTATTATATCGTAAAACATCATCTAATTATTCTGATATTGATTGTATTTTAAACTTTCGATTGAACTTGTAAAGTTCAACAAAAAGATATTTTTTAAACTTTTGTTTGTATTCCATTTATTTTTAGTTTACAACATTACTTTCAAAAAAGAAAAAAATACAAAAGAAACTGATAGCGTACGGTTGAGTAAAAAATTTGGAATTACCCCGCGGTGGGGCGTTCGCCCCACGTTGGGAATCACTGGACTGTTGTCTATTCTAGTCATACTCTCAAAGTGCCACTTCATTCTCTATATCTGACTTCGGATGGAGCCTTCCCTTGTAAAAGAAAAAAAATGAGGTGGTTTTAATCAAAGCTATCATATAAGGTCTTTGGTTTTTGGTTTTAATAAAAAATTTAAAATTCCAATTATCTTGTAGTGGCCATGCCATACGTGTAAGTTCTGGTTGTATTTGTCTGTTGTAGTGGCGACATCTTTTGAACAACTATTGAAAAAAAAAATGCTTTGAGAATGTTAAGAACATTGAAAGGAAATGTAAAGGCATAGCCTTTTTAAAGTGAAAAGAATGACATCCAGGGCACGGTGACCGTTTTTAGCCTGTTGTATAAAATCTGGACTGTTGTATGAGATATAACAGGCTAAATCCGGCTAAAAACTCAGGCTAAAAGATAGTTGTCAGTCTATCGACTGGAAATTAACAGATTTTTTTAATACTCGTATAACGAAATTTAGAAACGATTGCGGATGATTAAAACAAAAGACATGGGTGTTTATTGCTCCGGGAGGTTATCTTTCTCTGGATGTCTGTCTGTCTATCCTACAGCATGCAATTTTCTTGTAAAGGATGATATTATTATGCAGTAAAACCTCCATAACGGACACACCCGATTAGTGGACACCTCTATTTAGCGGACATTTTTTCGATTACCAACCCTTAAATAACTGTACATTATTTACTCTCAGTAGCGGACACCTCCAAATAGAGGACAAATTCTGCCCTCCCGAGGTGTTCGCTATTCAGACGTTTTACTGGTAAAACCTCCATAACGGACATACCCGATTAGCGGATACCTCTATTTAGCGGACATTTTTTTGATTACCAACACTTAAGTTACTGTACATTTTTTGCTCTCAGTAGCGGACACCTCCAAATAGAGGGCAAATTCTGCACTCTCGAGGTGTCCGCTATTCAGAGGTTTTACTGTATATATTATTGACAGTTATTTTACAGGGCCGCACAAAAGAATAAGAATATATGAAAAGAATATAAACTATCTTCGGGATTAGTAGATCGCTGATGGTAATGTAATTTTAGGATGTTGTTGCAGTCACCCGCAGCATGTTTCCAGGGTTTCGTTCATCTGACGAAACCCTACCTGTCCCACTCCTTTGTCTGTCTGTCTGTCTGTCTGTCTGTTTGTCTGTCCGTCTGTCACAGAGCCCGTTTTCAGAAACTATATATGTCGGAGACTTGAAATTTTCCATACTTATAGCTGAACACCACACATCAAATGGCAAATAATAAAAATTTGAAAAAGTCTAATATTTAACCCTCTGGGCTCTAACATGTGTATTTTAAACAATTTTTCTAACTCAACCCCTAGTTAAGTAGGAGACTTGAAAGCTTGCATACTTATAGCTGAACACCACACATCAAACGACAAATCATAAAATTTTGAAAAAGGTCTAATATTTAACACTCTGGGCTCTAACATGTGTATTTTAAACAATTTTTCTAACTCAGCCCCAATTAAGTAGGAGACTTGAAAGCTTGCATACTTATAGCTGAACACCACACATCAAACGGCAAATAATAAAAATTTGAAAAAGTCTAATATTTAACCCTTTGGGCTCTAACATGTGTATTTTAAACAATTTTCCAACTCAGCCCCTAGTTAAGTAGGAGACTTGAAAGCTTGCATACTTATAGCTGAACATCTCACATCAAACGACACATCATAAAATTTTAAAAAAGGGTCTAATATTTAACCCTCTGGGCTCTAACTTGTCTATTTTAAACAATTTTTCTAACTCAGCCCCTAATTAAGTTGGAGACTTGGAATTTCGCATACTTATAGCTGAACACTTGCTATAACACGACAAATCATAAAATTTTGAAAAAGTCATATTTAACCCACCGGTCTCTAATTTATGTATTTTAAGCAATTTTTCTAACTCAGCCCCTAATTAAGTTGGAGACATGAAATTTTGCATACTTATAGCTGAACACCTCACATCAAACGACAAAAAATAAAATTTTGAAAAAGGTCTAATATTTAACCCTCTGGGCTCTAACTTGTGTATTTTAAACAATTTTTCTAACTCAGCCACTAATTAAGTTGGAGACTTGGAATTTCGCATACTTATAGCTGAACACTTGCGATAACACGACAAATCATAAAATTTTGAAAAAGTCATATTTAACCCCCCGGTCTCTAATTTATGTATTTTAAGCAATTTTTCTAACTCAGCCCCTAATTAAGTTGGAGACATGAAATTTTGCATACTTATAGCTGAACACCTCACATCAAACGACAAAAAATAAAATTTTGAAAAAGTCTAATATTTAACCCTATGGGCTCTAACTTGTGTATTTTAAACAATTTTTCTAACTCAGCCACTAATTAAGTTGGATACATGAAAGTTTGCATACTTATAGCTGAACACTTGCGATAACACGACAAACCATAAAATTTCGAAAAAAGTCATGTTTAAGGGGACACGATACCTTTTAAACTACTTTTTCGATTTTGAATAATACTGTAATATACTTAAATATAATGTCACTACAGATATGAGGAACTATAAGGCAAATATAATTTCATATAAATTTTTTTTTAAAAAATCTTGTAGAACAGCCTATTTAACTAAAATTTAAATTTTTAAAAAATTAAAAAAATGTTTTTAAATCGCTACTACTTTTTTAAATATGAATATTTTTGCTTCAAAATTTTTTTCCATATTCCTTAGATTATACTGCATAAAACTGTGCATGGATTTTTAGATGTATGGGATATTACATTTAATATCAATTTTTTCTGTTTTGTATAGTAAAAAATCAAGGAAAAATAATTGAAATTCTTAAAAAAAAAATAACTATAACCTTGAATAATCCTTTAAATCCATGCACAATTTTATGTAGTATGTTTTTAGGAGTATGGAAAAAAAATTTGAAGAAAAAATATTCATATTTAAAAAAGTAGTAGGGATTTAAAAACATTTAATTTTTTAAAAATTTAAATTTTAGTTAAATAGGCTGTTCTACAAGATTTTTTTTTTTTTTGAAATTATATGAAATTATATTTGCTTTATAGTACCTAATATCTGTAGTAACATTGTATTTAAGTATATTACAGTATTATTCAAAATTGAAAAAGTAGTTTAAAAGGTACTGTGTCCCCTTAACCCTCCGGTCTCTAACTTGTGTATTTTAAGCAATTTTTCTAACTCAGCCCCTAATTAAGTTGGAGATATGAAATTTTGCATACTTATAGCTGAAGACTTGCGATCACACTACATATCATAAAAATTCAAAAAGTCTTTTATTATTACAGCCCTTTGACCACTCTTTCTTATTGTGCACCATAGCCTTACATATTTTAGTTTCACTTTTTACCACCAGGTGACGCCTACCTATATCGAGTGCTATGGGCCTGATCCCCTCGAATAATATGTCTACGGATAGGTTGTAAAACGCAATTTCTTACGGATACAGGTTTTATTTAGAATAGAGTGCGCCCCTGGTTGCAAAATGTGGAACTAACATATTTTTTCAAAAAGATAAAGTGTTTTGAAAGGAATATTAAACGAAACCATCTGTGCGATCTGTGATCGCACTTAACCAACTTGTTTCTTCAAGATGGTGCATTTAGCATTTATAATAGTTATTTTACAGGGTCCCACAAAAGAACAAAAATGTATGAAACGAATATATCTTAAATGCGGGGTTTGTAGATCACTGATGGTAATGAAACTTTAGCACGTTGTTACAGTCACACGCAGCATATTTTTTATTTTATTTTTATCAAGAGGGCGCAAATAGCATTTATAATTATTGTACAGGGCCGTACAGTAGAATACTAATATACGTTATATGCGGGATTTTTAGATCGTTGATGTAATATAATTTTACGTGCTGTTACAGTTACCGCAGCATGTTTTACCTTCAAGAAGGTGCATACAGCAATTAGAGTTATTTTACAGGGCCGCACAAAAGAACACGAATGTATGAAGCGAATATATGTTAAATGCAGGTTTTCTAGAACGCTGATGATAGTGTAATTTTAATATGTTTTTACATTAGCATACAGAATGATTTTTCTTAAAGAGGATATATATAGCAATTATAATTATTGTACAGGGCCGCACAAAAGAATACGTACATATGTTAAATGCGGGATTGGTAGATCGTTGATGGTTATGTAATTTTAGCATGTTGTTACAGTCACCCGCAGCTTGTTTTTTTTTAAGCGGGTGCATGTAGCATTTATAGTTATTATACAGGGCCTTACAAAAGAATACGAAATACGAATTCATGTTAAATGCGGGATTTGTAGATCACCGATTGTAATGTAATTTTATGATGTTGTTACAGTCATCTACAGCATGATTTTTCTTAGAGATGGTGCATATAACATTTATAGTTGCTTTACAGGGCCGCACAAAAGAATACGAATGTATGTTAAATGCGGGTTTCGTAGATCGCCGATTGTAATCCAATTTTAGGATGTTCTTACAGTCACCCACAGCATGTTTTTCTTTGACATAGTGCATATAGCATTTATAGTTATTTTACAAGGTCATACAAAAGAAAATGTAAGTATCAAACGAATATATGTTAAATGCGGGGTTTGTAGAACGCTGACGGTAATGTAATTTTATCATGTTGTTACAGTCTCCTACAGAATAACTTTTCTTGAAGAGGATGTATATAGCATTTAAAGTTATTGTACAAGGCCGTACAAAGGAATAAGATGGGAGGAAATGGGGTAACCAAATTTCGGTAAAATTAATTTTTTTGATTTTTCAATTTATGATAGCTATATTAAAGTTAAAGTTCGCACAGATTCAACAAAATTTTATCACGTGTTTATATATGCAGTTTCCCCTGGCGGGAAATAGAACAACTATTTTAAAATAAAATATTTTTATTAAAATAAATTTTCAGAATACGTTTCTGCCATGGTGAAATTTATGTTTCACTAAAATATTTTACACGAAACTTTTTTTTTCGCTGATAGTACCCCTGGTGGGAATATTGTATAACTGAAATTTTAAAATTAATTTTTTTTTACGTTTTCTTTTACGTCCTTAGCTTTAAGTATGCAAAATTTCATGTCTCCAACTTAATTAGGGGCTGAGTTAGAAAAATTGCTTAAAATACACAAGTTAGAGACCGGAGTGTTAAACATGACTTTTTCAAAATTTTATGATTTGTCGTGTTATCGCAAGTGTTCAGCTATAAGTATGCAAAATTTCAAGTCTCTAACTTAATTAGGGGCTGAGTTAGAAAAATTGCCTAAAATACACAAGTTAGAGCACAGAGGGTTAAATATTACACTTTTTCAAAATTTTATGATTTGTCGTTTAATGTGAGGTGTTCAGCCATATGTATGTAAAATTTCATATCTCCAACTTAATTAGGGGCTGAGTTAGAAAAATTGCTTAAAATACACAAGTTAGAGACCGGAGGGTTAAATATGACTTTTTCAAAATTTTATGATTTGTGGTGTTATCGCAAGTGTTCAGCTATAAGTATGCAAAATTTCAAGTCTCTAACTTAATTAGGAGCTGAGTTAGAAAAATTGCCTAAAATACACAAGTTAGAGCACAGAGGGTTAAATATTACACTTTTTCAAAATTTTATGATTTGTCGTTTAATGTGAGGTGTTCAGCCATATGTATGTAAAATTTCATATCTCCAACTTAATTAGGGGCTGAGTTAGAAAAATTGCTTAAAATACACAAGTTAGAGACCGGAGGGTTAAACATGACTTTTTCAAAATTTTATGATTTGTGGTGTTATCGCACGTGTTCAGCTATAAGTATGCAAAATTTCAAGTCTCCAACTTAATTAGTGGCTGTGTTAGAAAAATTGTTTTAAATACGCACGTTAGAGACCAGAGGGTTAAATATTAGACTTTTTCAAAATTTTATGATTTGTCGTTTGATGTGAGGTGTTCAGCCATATGTATGTAAAATTTCATGTCTCCAACTTAATAAGTGGCTGAATTGGAAATTTTTTTTTAAATACGCAAGTTAGAGCCCAGAGGGTTAAATATTAGACTTTTTCAAAATTTTATTTTTGTCGTTTGATGTGAGGTGTCCAGCTATAAGTATGCAAAATTTCATGTCTCCAACTTAATTAGGGGCTGCGTTAAAAAAATTGCTTAAAATACAGAAGTTAGAGACCGGAGGGTTAAATATGACTTTTTCAAAATTTTATGATTTGTCTTGTTATCACAAGTGTTCAGCTATAAGCATGCGAGCTTTCGAGTTTCCAACTTAATTAGGGGCTGAGTTAGAAAAAATTGTTTAAAATACACAAGTTAGAGCCCAGAGGGTTAAATATTAGACTTTTTCAAAATTTTATGTTTTGGCATTTGATGCGTGGTGTTTAGCTATAAGTATGCAAAATTTCAAGTCTCCAACATTTATAGTTTTTTAAAACGGGCTCTGTGACAGACGGACAGACAGACAGACAAGTGAGACGAATAAGGTTTCGTCAGATAAGAAACCCAAACAATATGTATGAAGTATACATCTTTTGTTAAAAACATACGATAATGTATATGAACAAAGTATTTCAATTTCGCCAGTGTAGGGTAATATAATTCAAATATGATAAAGAATTTACGCCTTTAGAATGTAATGGACCCGATGTTTTTTGTGGAGCCCTGTATATGAATAATAAATATTACGTTAATCGTTTTTGATTGAACCATGCTAGAGTGAACCTAAAGATCGTATATCGAATTTGTTTCTCAAAATATGATTTTTTACATTTTTAATTATACAAACCGACAATAGATAGCAGGACTATCTATTTTATTTTTAGCCTGTTGTCAGGCTAAATCTAGCCTGCATTTAGCTTGAAAAAACGGTCACACTGTCTAGGGTACACCCCCTTGGCTATGCACATGATTACGCTTTTCAATTTGTTTTTTTCTTTTTCTTTTTTTTTTTTTTTTAAAGAAAGTTTCTTTTCCTATTCACCTTTTTGCAATGCTTCAAGTTTATAGCAATAGATGGCGCTAAGCATCTTACTTTAAGATTCCTTGGAGCTATTTTTCGGTTGCGTCATAAATCCAAGTTGAAAAAGTTTTAGTTTGTGTTTTGACTTTTGAGGTGCATCAAGCGCCGTAGCTCGTTCTATGGTCAGAGTAAATTTGTAATGCCAATTGTTTCCTTGTTTTCGAAAAGAACTTGACAACATTTTAAAAAGTTAAATCGCTGATCTTTTCATAATTTTATTTTGGACTTTGGTAAGTTATTCATAAGTTTTATTACGCAATAATTAATCGTAAATGCATTTTATGTCTCGTATTTAAACATTGTTATTATTAATAGCTCAGCCGAACTTTGGATTCGAGAAGAGTTTTCCTAAATAAAGCATTAACATTTTGAAAATGAAACACTTTTAATGGTATTTTATGAGTTTAACGAGTTTTCTCAATGTTCTGGGAAGGGTATTCCCCTAATTTCTCCTTCCGCGTTTGCTGCGCTATTGATAATTGTTGCGCTTCTTAAATAATACAAAAATTTATGGGGATGAGTTCCATATCCTGTGCCGGAAGATTTTTGGCGAAAAAAAATCTCGCCAAAATGCCGTTTTGGCGACATGAAAATTTTTCCAAGATTGCAGAAAAACATCATTTTTAAATATTTATATTATTTATAAATCAATGATTTTGCACCATTTTTAAAGGTAGAAAATGATATAAAAACAAGGATTTATAAATTACACAAAGATTTAAAAACGAAGTTTTTGCGCCATCTTGGAAATTTTATTCCGATACAATTACACAAATTTTAGCAGCATTCTAAATAAATGTTTTTTTTAGATGAATACTTGTTATTGTCAGGGGGGCTCTGCCCCCCTGAACCCCCCGTTCCTAAAACATTTTCGACAATAAAAAAGAGAAAAAAAACTGGCCAGAAACCTTTTATAAATTTCAACAATATTTCAAAAACTATTATTTTTAATGCAGGTAAAATCCCGCTCACAACTGCAGAAAAGAAAAAAAGTATTAAATCATAGAAAAAATGTATAAAAATAATTTAAAAATGTTTACACACAACAACAACAAACAAAAAAAAACAATCAGCAAGAATTTAATGCTTATAAAATGATCCCAGTTAGGGTCTAAAACAGGGTACCAACTATTCATCTGAAAAAGCACATGTTTAGATTTATTTAGAATGCTGAAATTTATGCAATTGCATCGGAAGAAATTTTCGAAGCGGCGCAAAAACTTCGTTTTTAAATCTTTATGTAATTTTTAATCCATGTTTTTACATCATTTTCTCTTTTTAAAAATGGTGTAAAATCATTGATTTATAAATAATATAAAGATTTAAAAATGATGTTTTCCGCAATCTTGGAAAAATTAACGAGACTTTACTTACATCGACCGGCACAGAGAGTAATCCGAATGTGAGTGTTGTGGCGTCGGCGTGACCGCGGGAGCAAATTCTTATCTAACCGAATTCAAAATTTGCTGACTAACAGTTCCCGTGATACTAGTAAACCAATAAGCTTCAAGATCTCACGTCATCCAGTTTTGAAAAGGCATTTCCGAAAAAAGCAACCCTAAAGCCGTTCGAACGATCCGAAATCCGACGAACAAACTTAAACCAGATCGAAACATTTATCGCCAAACAAAGCGCGCCAAAAAAATCGCCAAATCTTCCGGCACAGGATACGGGACTCTCCCCTGAAAGGTAGTAAAAATATTTGTATTAGAACAGCCATACTCAACCCTGTGGCCCTCCGAATTATTGTATGCGGCCCGGGTGGCAGAAAGATTAATTTATATTTATAAAAATTTAAAATACGCATATTTAAGACATTTGCTGTTGTTTGCTTTTTCATTTAATTTTATTGGAATATAAAACAGGGTTGTTATTCATAGATAATTTAAAATTATATTAAAGTATTAATGTCATTTGCATATTCAAGCGCGCTTTTTACATGTTGTAGCACTTATTTTCAGTGGTGTAGTGTAGATGTGACTAATGGACACCCTTCAATGTCTTTGCTTTATAAAAAAATAACCAATAAAAATGTAACTCTTTATATTTTTTTTCATAATTCCCCCTTGCATATTTTATAGTCCTGCATTATTGTTGACACTCTTAATCAAAATAACCAGGAAGCAGAAAATAAATAGTTCCACTTTTTTTCAGTGAACATGCTAAGATGAGCTGGCTTTATTTCATAAATTTATGTATTCTTTATTTGGTACAGATGTCATATTCGCCCCATATTGGCGCGATTTTTTTCGGTTGCCAATTTGGCGAAACCATCAACAGCATAAACAACATAATCCGGGTTACCACATCAAGCAAAATAACGACACTTTGGCGCAAGTTAAGTACCTGTTGCCTATATGATATTGGCGACAGAAAAAAATCGCGCCAATATGGGGCGAATATGACATCTGTTCCAGCCACTTATAAAATTTCATTTATTTTTAAGGTTTTAAGAGGGGTGTCCAGTACCGGTATGCTTAATTAGTCATTTTCCAGTACACCCCTTGTAGACATTGCTAAAAATATAATTTCAGTAATGTTTATAGTGCGTAAAATATTTGGCTGAACTGAAACCTAAATAATCAAATTTAATTTTTAAATTACACTTACCAAAATATAATAACACCAAAATTTTTGCAAATAACTGCTTTTAAATTATTTTGTGTGTTTAATAAAATTTCAATATTTTATTTCTTATTTTTTCTTTCTTTTATAACTCTGCCTTCCATTATGTAATCTGGCAATCAAACCAGTCATGAAAAGAGGGACTCGTATGGCTTAATCCCTCCCCATTAAGTTACAGAAGTTAAAAATTTATTTTCGGTTTTAAATATTTGCTTATTCATTTCTGACCCCCCCACCCCCCAAGATAAAAAAGTAATATTAATGAAAGTTATAGTAATCATGAAA
Source organism: Maratus speciosus (assembly GCA_963932465.1). Classification (NCBI taxonomy): domain Eukaryota; kingdom Metazoa; phylum Arthropoda; class Arachnida; order Araneae; family Salticidae; genus Maratus; species Maratus speciosus. The sequence goes on from OZ010797.1 coordinate 342,841,583, forward strand.
CTAGTAAATCTGCAGATCAGTGGCCTCAAAGTTCCACAGTTTTATGAAGTTATTTTATTTAGTAGGGTAGATGTGCCAGTAATGGACACCCTTCCAGTAATGGACACCCCTTGATGTTTTTGGTTTATAAAAAAATAACTAATAAATATTTAGCTTTAATTATTTTTTTTATAATTCCCCCTTGCATGTTTTATAAAACTATGTTATTGTTGATACTTTTAATCAAACCAATCAGGAAGCAGAAAATAATGTTTCAAAGTTTTGCTGTTTTTCTGTGAAAATCTTAATGAAGAGGTTAAGAGCTGGCTTTGTTTAACTAATTTATATATTATTTATTTTCTTGCAAAATTTGAATGCTTTTGTTTGAGCAGCAATAGAAAACTTTGAATTTTATATACTAATGGTTATTTACAAAATTTCATTTCTTTTTAAGGTTATAAGAGGGGGGTGTCCATTACTGGAATGGTTAATTAGTCATTTTCCAGTAATGGACACCCCATGTAGACATTGCTAAAAATGCAATTTTAGTAATGTTTATAGTGCATAAAATACTTTGGCTTAACTGCAAACCTAAATAATCAAATTTAATTTTTAAATTATACCTACAAATATGTAATAACACCAAAACTTTTATAAATAGCTGCTTTTAAGTTATTTTATGTGATTAATAAAATTTCGATATTTTATTTTATTTATTATTTTTTTTTATGTAGTACATATATATACCTTATATATTTTATAATCTGGCAATCAAGCCAGCCAGGAAGCAGAAAATACTGTTTTAAGAGCAAAGTCAAAGAGGTGCTCATAGGGCTTAACCCCTCTCCGTTTAAATAAAAACAATTAAGTTACAGAAGCTATTAAAAATCCATTTTCTGTCTTAAATGTTTCCTTATTTAAAAAAAAAAAAAAAGTAATGCTATTAATGAAAGTTATAGGTAATATTCATGAAACTAGTAAATCTGCAGATCAGTGGCCTCAAACATCAGTTCTACAGTTTTATTTTGAAATTATTTTATTTAGTAGTTAAAATATTCAACTCACAATATCATTTCTTTCATATTTGTAATATTAATTATTATAAATGATATATCAAGTAATCTCTGGAAGATTGTTAAAAATAGTGACACAAAACTAAACATTAATATTCCAAAACTTTTTTTTTTAATTACCTTTTAAATCCACCACTGTTTCAATAATTTGATAGCTGTAATTGTGTTTTGTTATATTTCTGTTATTTACAATGAAATTTTGATTCATATTGGGAAATGAGACTGAGAATGGTTAAATAAAACTGGAATATAATAATTATAACTAATTAAAAAACAATTTTTAAAGAAATTCTTTAAGGCTGTCTATTATTGGCACATCTACACTATATATTTTTTAATCATTAACACCAGTAAAACGTTATTCGGAATCAATTTGCAATGGATAGGTACTTTTGCATTTTTAAAAGAGTTTTTTGTTTTTAGCAAAAGTCTGATTTATTTTTTAAAAATCTCCTGATTTTGTAATATTTGTATTATTACGTTTTATACTTATTAAATACATAAATACTGATTATATAGGGTAGATGTGCCAGTAATGAACACCCTTCCAGTAATGGACACCCCTTGATGTTTTTGGTTCATAAAAAAATAACTAATAAATACTTAGCTTTAATTATTTTTTTTATAATTCCCCCTTGCAAGTTTTATAAAACTGGGTTATTGTTGACACTTTTATTCAAACCAATCGGGAAGCAGAAAATAATGTTTCAAAGTTTCGCTGTTTTTCTGTGAAAATCTTAACGAACAGGCTTAAGAACTGGCTTCGTTTAATTAACTTATATAGATCATTATTTTCTTGCAAAATTTTAAAGTTTTTGCTTGAGTAACAATAGAAAGCTTAGAATTTTATATACTAACGGCCATTTACAAAATTTCATTTATTTTTAAGATTTTAAGAGGGGGTGTCCATTACTGGGATTGTTAATGAGCCATTTTCCAGTAATGGACACCCCATGTAGACATTGCTAAAAATGCAATTTCAGTAATGTTTATAGTGCATAAAATATTTTGACTTGACTGCAAACCTAAATAATCAAATTTAACTTTTAAATTATACTTACCAAAATGTAATAACACCAAAACTTTTATAAATAGCTGCTTTGAAGTTATTTTATGTGAATAATAAAATTTCAATATTTCATTTTTTTTAAATGCATATGTACCTTGCATATTTCATAATCTGGCGATCAAACCAGCCATGAAGAAGAAAATATTGTTTAAGAGCACAGTCAAAGAGGGGCTCATGGGGCTTAATCTCTCTCCGTTTAAATAAAAACAATTAAGTTACAGAAGCTATTAAAAATCTTTTTTCTGTCTTAAATGTTTCCTTATTTACCTCTGACCAAAAAAAAAAAAAAAAAAAAAAAAGTAATATAAATGAGTTATAGGTAATATTCATGAAACTAGTAAATCTTCAGATCTGTGACCTCAAACATCAGTTCTGTTTTATTTTGAAATTATTTTATTTAGTATTTAAAATATTCAACTCACAATATCATTTCTTTCATATTTGTAATATTAATTATTATAAATGATATATCAAGTATTCTCTGGAAGATTGTTAAAAATAGTGAGGCAAAACTAAACACTAATATTCCAAAACTTTTTTTTTTTAATTACCTTTTAAATCCCCCACTGTTTCAATAACTTGATAGCTGTGATTGATTCATATTTGTATTTTAAACTATCCACTCTAAAATAATTAAAACATCGATCTTCTGATAATTACAGTAATTGATGCAAACAGTATGATTATCACAAATATTTTATTAATTACTGGTATCCTAATTCTTAAATTTCTTTGGAAATAACTATTTTGTTTCATTAGTATGTATTCATAAAATTCTGGTTCTAAATACAGTCATAAAAACAATTATATTTATTACTTTTTATGGGGTGTCCATTACTGGGCTTTTGGGTGTTTTGATATATTTCTGTTATTTAAAATTAATTTTCGATTCGTATTGGGAAATGAGACTATAAGAATGGTTAAATATTGTTGATAGGTTAACATAATGTTGAAAAATCTGGAATATAATAATTATAACTATTAATAAGAAAATTTTAAAAGAAATTCCTTAAGGGTGTCCATTAATGGCATCTACTCCTATATCACTGATAATTGATGTATTACTTTTGTAATCTTACTGTTTCAATTTCTACGTTTTTTTACATGATTATATAAACTAGGACAGCCATACTAAACCATTTTTTCTCGCTGGCCACAAACATAAGTTTGCGACGTTTGCTGGCCGTAACACTTAAAAAATGATTAAAATATAAATTAGTAAGATAACATAAGTAGAATAACAAAGCACTATAACAAGATTAATTTGTAAGAGGTTGGTTTTTTTTTTTTAAATGACACCGCTATTTTTAAAAAATAAATTTTGTTGCAGCGTTCGAAATCCTTGGTGGTCCGCTGGTCCGAGACCACCAAAAATGCAATCGGACCACTAATTTGAAAAATTTAGTGTCTACAGGACCAGTAACTTCCCCCCCCCCCCCTTTCTCACAGGTAAACTTAATTTACCCGTCCCCTAGAAAACCACAACCAAACACAAATCACACAATTTAAAAAAATTGCATTAAATCTGAGTCATTTGATATAAATAATCAGATAAATAAAATATCTAATTAATAATTTTATAGTTTTTCGTTATGTATGCTGTTTATTTAATTTTTAGTAAATTATAATTTTACATTTTACTATGCTGAAAATTTTGGATGACTGTAAAGGAAGTTTGGTTTATATTCTAAGAGGGGGGGGGGGGAGGTCACTCAAGGGTTAAAGGGACTTAATAGAATTTTATGTAGCGGGCCAGTGATGATAACTGCGGACCAGTAAATTCTCATGCTTACTGGTCCTTAGGACCAGTGACTTTTTTTTATCAATTCTACCGCTGTGTTGTAAATTTCTATTTGTAAATGATGCAGAAGTATACCGCGAAGTTTGTTGTTTGAAAATAATGTGTAAAAAATTTTTGGTGCCGCGACAAACGTTCAACTCTGAAAAGTAGTATTAGCTATATAATAAGCATAAAAACGTAATAATATAACTATGCAGAATTTCCAAGTTCTAAAGTAAGAAATTGGGAGATTTTCTCTAATAAATTAATGTTTTGCTCAATGCAAAACTTTTTTTTAAATTTTAGAAATAAAGTAAACGCTTAATTTGGAATAATATTTGTAAAAGTATTGAAGATTAAGAAGTTATTTCTCGACTGTAACACAAATGGGAGTACATGTAAAAAGAACTTTTGGCTAAAAACACGCATTTAAGACAGGGTTCGTGATTTTTTAAAATAAAAATTAAAATAATCGATTTTTTTTATTTAAATTGGATTTTTTTTTTTATTTAAATCAGATTTATTTATTTTTTTATTTATTTTTTATCTCGCACAGTATTATTGTTTCGTATGACTTTTCTCTTAATTTATAAAATAAAAATTATATATATATATATATATACACACACACATGCATATTATGTAAGTATTACCAATATATATTAATAATATTACACAATTTACATAAATGATTAAAAGGTAACATTTTAGGCTATGAAAAAATCTGCATGACACAAAATACATGGAAAACTACAAATCGGATGTCAAAAATAAATTTAACCTTAAGTATTTTAGTTAACACTAAAAGACCGTGAGGGTTTATTTTGACCCCTACCGTATGAATATATTTCGGTTCGAATCAGAAATTTCTTTGTAAAATAAGTCTTAAAGAAAAAAAAATGTTAAATATGTTAAACAGATTTAAATAAAAATTCTGGTGTAAAATATTTTATAAAACTTGAGTAAAATTTCTGGTCGTTTTAGTGTTCAAATAAAAGTAATTGCACATAAGTTTAAATTTGAGACCAAACTAAGATGTTAACTTTTGTTTTGTTAAAGTGCTGGTACAGAAAAACGAGTTTAGTAGCTTTATTAAGTCGATTCCTAATTTTCGAATGTACCAAACCAAAGTCGGAAAACATTCATTCTAATTGAAGCATATGAAGCTATTGTAGTAAAAAGCTAGTTGATCATGTATTCTAAAAGTTTAAGCTAGTTGATCATCTATTCTATAAGTTTTCTACTATAAGTCTTTTTGATAACTGTAACAGTTACCTTGCACAATTCTAAAGGGCTGAGATCCACTTTATTAGATTCAAACGAAAATTCATTGAATGATTCAGATTTTGCTCAAACTTTGATATAATATGCATCACCAAAGTAGAGAACACAAAGTCATGCAATTTTATTTTACCTCAACTTTCAGAAGTTTTTCTAAATAGGGTAGATGTGCCAGTAATGGACGCCCCTTGATGCTTTGGTTCATGAAAAAAATAACTAATAAATATTTAGCTATAATTATTTTTTTTATAATGCCCCTTGCATGTTTTATAAAACTGGGTTATTATTGACACTTTTAATCAAACCAATCAAGAAGCAGAAAATGTTTCTAAGTTTCGCTGTTTTTCTGTGAAAATCTGAATGAAGAGGCTTCGTTTAATTAATTTATGTATTTATTTTCTTGCAAAATTTGAATGTTTTTGTTTGAGTAGCTATAGAAAACTTAGAATTTTATATACAACGACCATTTTCAAAATTTCATTTATTTTTAAGATTTTAAGAGGGGGTGTCCATTACTGGGATTGTTAATGAGCCATTTTCCAGTTATGGACACCCCATGTAGACATTGCTAAAAATGCAATTTCAGTAATGTTTATAGTGCATAAAATATTTTGACTTGACTGCAAACCTAAATAATCAAATTTAACTTTTAAATTATACTTACCAAAATGTAATAACACCAAAACTTTTATAAATAGCTGCTTTGAAGTTATTTTATGTGAATAATAAAATTTCAATATTTCATTTTTTTTAATGTATATGTACCTTGCATATTTTATAATCTGGCGATCAAACCAGCCAGGAAGAAGAAAATATTGTTTAAGAGCACAGTCAAAGAGAGGCTCATGGGGTTTAATCTCTCTCCGTTTAAATAAAAACAATTAAGTTACAGAAGCTATTAAAAATCTTTTTTTCTGTCTTAAATGTGTTTCCTTATTCTCCTCTGACCCCCCCCCCCCCCCAAAAAAAAAAAAAAGTAATATTAATGAAAGTTATAGGTAATGTTCATGAAATTAGTAAATCTACAGATCTGTGACCTCAAACATCAGTTCTGTTTTATTTTGAAATTATTTTATTTAGTATTTAAAATATTCAACTCACAATATTTCTTTCATATTTGTAATATTATTATAAATGATATATCAAGTATTCTCTGGAAGATTAATTGTTAAAAATAGTGAGGCAAAACTAAACACTAATATTCCAAAACTTTTTTTTTAAATTACCTTTTAAATCCCCCACTGTTTCAATAACTTGATAGCTGTAATTGATTCATATTTAGTATTTTAAACTATCCATCTAAAATAATTAAAACATCGATCTTCTGATAATTACAGTAATTGATGCAAACAGTAAATGATTATCACAAATATTTTATTAATTACTGGTATCCTAATTGTTAAATTTATTTGGAAATAACTATTTTGTTTCGTTAGTATGTAGTCATTGAATTCTGGTTCAAAATACAATAAAGTCATGAAAACAATTATATTTATTACTTTTTATGGGGTGTCCATTACCGGGCTTTTGGGTGTTTTGATATATTTCTGTTATTTAAAATTAATTTTCGATTCATATTGGGAAATGAAACTATAAGTATGGTTAAATATTGTTGATAGGTTAACATAATGTTGAAAAATCTGGACTATAATAATTATAACTATTAATAAGAAAATAATTTTAAAAGAAATTCCTTAAGGGTGTCCATTACTGGCACATCTACTCTTATATCACTGATAATTGATATATTACTTTTGTAATCTTACTGTTTCAATTTCTACGTTTTTTTTACATGATTATATAAACTAGGACAGCCATACTAAACCATTTTTTCTCGCTGGCCACAAACATAAGTTTGCGACGTTTGCTCGCCGTAACACACTTAAAAAATGATTAAAATATTAATTAGTAAGATAACATAAGTAGAATAACAAAGCACTATAACAAGATTAATTTGTAAGAGGTTGGTTGTTTGTTTTTTTTTAAATGACACCGCTATCTTTAAAAAATAAATTTTGTTGTAAATTTCTATTTGTAAATGATGCAGAAGTATACCGCGAAGTTTGTTGTTTGAAAATAATGTGTAACAAATTTTTGGTGCCGCGACAAACGTTCAACTCTGAAAAGTAGTATTAGCTATATAATAAGCATAAAAACGTAATAATATAACAATGCAGAATTTCCAAGTTCTAAAGTAAGAAATTGGGAGATTTTCTCTAATAAATTAATGTTTTGCTCAATGCAAAACTTTTTTTTTTAATTTTAGAAATATAGTACAAGTTTACTTAATTTGGAATAATATTTGTAAAAGTATTGAAGATTAAGAAGTTATTTCTCGACTGTAGCACATATGGGAGTACATCAGGGTTGCCGGCTTTTAGCCAGGCCAAAAAAAGGCCGGACGGCTTTTTTTGGTTTTAACCACTTAAAAAAGCCGGCTTTTATTGGAAAAAGCCGGTTTTTATTTTTTAAAGTTGGTTTTCACTTAATTAGTTTTAAATTTGGATCAATTAATTTTTAATACAGATGTAAATATTTTCTACTAAAAGAAGTTATGGATTTCTATTAAATTTTCTCAAATAAATAAGTCTTTAACTTCTAGAAGGCAACTGTGAAGGCATTATGTCTGGGAAAAAAAATATATATATATAAACATTGAAAAGAATGTAAGTTAAGCTCCAAACTGGTGTTTTGAAATTCTATATTACGTAGCTCCACATATACAACACATTTTAAAGATTATATTTAATTATGACAAAATGAAGCACATCAAAATGGAAATATTCTTTGTGTCCATATGGAGAGATTAAGTTATAATATGTTAAAAGAGAAATTTGAAAGGATGTAATATTTGAGGTGAGTGGTACATAAGTGTATAAAAAATAGAGCATTTAAACAAGGAAAAAAAAAATCTTTAAATAAAATTTTGAAAGGTTTGTTGCTAAGCATATTTATGCATATATGCTATTCATAATGTTTTTAATAGTGAGAAATGGTGTTTTTATTAATATGACTGTATATAATTTTAAATGTTTACTAGAAATAAAATAAGACTTGTATATTAATAGCTCTTAAAATTAAGTAATAAAACATGTAACTATTGTCCTCTTTAATTTTATAAAGCAATAAAAATGAAAAATTGGCAGTTGGTATGGCCCTTTTTAAATTTAGCTGACATATTTACAATTCTGACTACAAATCACTAGCAAAACCATCTAAGTTTTATTCCAGTATTAATGTCCTTATTATTGAGAAATTGGGTTACTTATTAAACTCTAAATCAATTTAAATGCCATTAAAACTAATTAAAAATACTTTAAAATGTGTAGTTTATAATTACAATGCTTCATTGTATAAAAGCCAATTATGGCCAAAAAGGGCCAATTTTGGCCAAAAAAAGCCGGTTAAAACCAATAAAAGCCACCGGTCTGGCTTTTTTTAAATTTAAGCCGGCTTTTTTGCAACCCTGGAGTACACGTAAAAAGAACTTTTGACTAAAAACACGCATTTAAGACAGGGTTCGTGATTTTTTAAAATAAAAATCAAAATAGATTTTTTTTATTTAAATCGGATTTTTTTTTATTTAAATCAGATTTTTTTTTTTTTATCTCGCACAGTATTATTGTTTCGTATGACTTTTCTCTTAATTTATAAAATAAAAATTATATATATATACACACACGCATGCATATTATGTAAGTATTACCAATATATATTAATAATATTACACAATTTACATAAATGATTAAAAGGTAACATTTTAGGCTATGAAAAAATCTGCATGACACAAAATACATGGAAAACTACAAATCGGATGTCAAAAATAAATTTAACCTTAAGTATTTTAGTTAACACTAAAAGACCGTGAGGGTTCATTTTGACCCCTAACGTATGAATATATTTCGGTTCGAACCAGAAATTTCTTTGTAAAATAAGGTTAACAGACACAAAGACAAAAAATGTTAAGTAAATATGCAAAACAGATTTAAATAAAATTTCCGGTGTAAAATATTTTTGTAAAACTTGAGTAAAAGTTCTGGTCGTTTTAGTGTTCAAATAAAAATAACTGCACATAATAAGTTTAAATAAATTTGAGAGCAAACTAAGAGTTAACTTTTGTTTTATTAAAGTGCTGGTACAGAAAAACGAGTTTAGTAGCTTTATTAAGTCTATTCCTATTTTTCGAATGTACCAAACCAAAGGCAGAAAACATTTGTTCTAATTGAAGCATATGAAGCTATTGTTGTAAAAAGCTAGTTGATCTTGTTGTAAAAAGCTAGTATTCTATAAGTTTTTTAGTATGTCTTTTTGATAACTGTAAGAGGTACCTTGCACAATTCTAAAGGGCTGAGATCCACTATATTAGATTCAAACGAAAATTCATTGAATGATTCAGATTTTGCTCAAACTTTAATATAATATGCATCATTAAAGTAGAGAACACAAAGTCATGCAATTTTATTTTACCTCAACTTTCAGAAGTTTTTCTAAATACAGTAGAACCTCTTTTATCCGAAACTCTTTTAACCGAAACTCTCGGTTAACCAAAATCCATTTTTAAATTTTATTTTATTTATTATTACTTATTATTTATTATTACTTATTTTTTAAAACTATCACATTCCTTGTGTGCAAAATCTATTTTGAATGCTTTTTTTTAAGTACTATATTTCTTGTGCGCAAGCGGTCCTTTCCAAACCACGATTACTTGAACTCCCGTAATCTGCGGAGTGGAACGAACAAATTAGCAGTTCTGTAGCTTTTGAATGTTTTGCAAAAGGTTTGGCATGGCTAAAGCAGCAGTAAGACTGCATACTGGTGAACTAATAATATTTAAAAACTTCGTGATAGAGCTTCAAAGCAAAGGCAATCGAAAGTGCGACAAACAAAACAGTTTTTCAAACCCTTGTGATATATATAAAAGGTACTTTATTTCAAAATTAAAATTAAGATAATTTATTCTTGTTTTTGTTTTGTTATTGCTTTAATTTTATTAAGCCCTTGTTACCATAATAAGAAATAGTGCATATATATCTCCTTAATCTTAAAATTAAAGCATTCTCGATTATCCGAAAATTTCGTTTTTCCGAAAGATGGTGGGTCGCAATTACTTCGGATAATTACTAACAATTTAATATTATTCCTTACTGTTAATAGATTATTTTATAATTTGGTTCAAGCATTTTTTCCTAAACTTTACATTGTACTTTACTTTTTGACAAAGATTATGCTCTATCTTTCTAAAAGCTGCTTGATTATCTATATTATATAAAACTAAAGTATATTAAGAGGTACATATGCATCCCCCGATTTACGTAAGCAATGCGCTCCGTAAAGTTTTACGTAATTTGAATTTTACGTAAGTCGAATTTGTAAGTTGCTTAGGTAAAATTTTGTAAGAAACTACGATATTTATTATATGTATATACACATATATATATATTTACACCTTATTTTATAAATAAAGCATCATGCGACACTATTTACTCGTATACAGGGTGATTCAAAAAAGATGAAAAAAATTTTAAGAGGTGATAGTACACACCCAAACAAACATTTTGTATCAAAGAATGCATGGTCGAAAACTAAAAGTAAAAAAGTTAGAGGGCTCCAAAAGTTATGTTCTTATACGAGGCAAAAACGCACAATGAACGATTAAGTTAAGTTACTAAAACAAATTTAATGGCATTTGATTATAATAAGTGCTCAAAACATTGACCGGCAGCTGTTATGCACGCAGTACAACGGCGAAGAACAGATTGGCGAATTTTCTGAAACACACCAGACACCACCGCGCTCGCCAGATCTTTCATGTCTCGATTTTTTTTTTTTTTTTGTTTGTTTGTTTGTGGGGACAGCTAAAGACTCTTGTGTATGAGACTCCCATTGAATCCGCAGAAGAACTTGTCGCCAAGCTTTCGGCTGCTGTAGGGGAAGTTCGCGATATGCCTGGCGTGTTTCAGAAAATTCGCCAATCTGTTCTTCGCCGTTGTACTGCGTGCATAACAGCTGCCGGTCAATGTTTTGAGCACTTATTGTAATCAAACGCCATTAAATTTGTTTTCGTAACTTAACTTAATCGTTCATTGTGTGTTTTTGCCTCGTATAAGAACATAACTTTTGGCGCCCTCTAACTTTTTTACGTTTAGTTTTCGACCATGCATTCTTTGATACAAAATGTTTGTTTGGGTGTGTACTATATCACCTCTTAAAATTTTTCCCATCTTTTTTGAATCACCCTGTATAAAACTAAAGTATATTAAGAGGTACATATGCATCCCCCTATTTACGTAAGCAATGCGTTCCGTAAAGTTGTACGTAATTTGAATTTTACGTAAGTCGAATTTGTAAGTTGCTTAGGTAAAATTTTGTAAGAAACTACAATATTTATTATATGTATATACACACATATATATATATATTATTTACACCTTATTTTATAAATAAAGCATCAAGCGACAATATTTACTCGTATATAAACTATAACAATATGAAAAAAAGTAAAAACTAACAGAACACTTTTCAAATATCTTGTGGAATACAGGATTTATAAATCTAACATGGATGAATTGATTTATTACAATTGTGAGTCTATATCAAACGATTATCAAAATAAGAAATAATGAATGAGGACTCATGTAACCTATTCTCTGTGAATTTCTGATGGAAAGACAAATAAATAACACCTGCTAAATAAAATAATAATTGAAAAGCACAAACTGCATTTATTATGAATTAGATGATTACTATGGATGAGTAACAATAAAGATTAAGTTGTTTTGTTATAGATTTGATTGTATATTCCAATAAAAATACAACTCTAATATATAAACTATATTATGGTTGTGGTTTATATCTGTATATTTTATTTATAAAATATCAAAAGTGTGCAACTGCATATCAAACGCACTAGTATGTTCACAAATGTAATTTTCGAGATTTATTACGTAACTGCGAATTTACGTAAGTCGGGGATGCCTGTACATTGTTATGTTTGTTTATATCTTGAATTTGTTTTTAAATAATTAAAAGAAAAACTGATTTAAATCAATGATTTTTTTTAAATCAGTTGATTTGAATCATGATTAAAATCAAACTGATTTAAAATCAACGAACTCTGATTTAAGATGTTTTAACATAATTTTAAATTAATTATTACAAACAGTGCATATTTTGTCTGAAAATATATAAGATAACAGTGAAAGACTTAAATACTTTTCATGCCTATCTCAATTAGTTTTATAAATGTGGATTAATGATTAGGTGTCTCGGGTCGCACAAAAAAGGTCGCCGGGCCGCGAGTTGAGTATGGCTTAACTAGCGGATCCAACACCAGGGTTGTAAAAAACGCAGCCCGGACGGGTTTTGTTAAAAACCCCGTGTTAAATGGACCATTTTCCCCCGGGTAAATTAAATTAAAATGCCAAAATGTGGACGATGATTCCACCTTCCTCACAAATAATAATCTTCACAGTTGCCACTGTATAGGGAAAACTAGAAAATCTGAGGTAATTTTAAAATGAGCATTAAAAACAAGGAATCTTACTAAACTTTGGTACTTTGTAAAATTTATCCGTTGCAATTTTGAAAATTCTCAGAGGAATTTAATTACTCTGGGAAAATTTAATTTTTTGCTCAGGAAAGCGCAAGGAATTTGATTGCCGAAATAAGTGGCAATCCTGATCTCAAATACAATCTTTTTGAACACTTCATAGTCTAATAGATTGGAATGACTTCATAGTCTTAATAATGATCTCACTATTTTTCTCTGTTCTTAAAATACATATATAGATATCCCTTTAATTTAAATAACAAACAAATTTTAAATTGCAAAGCTATCAATTTGTGTGTTTTCCAATTGTTTCCAATCTAAAAGTGCAAGTAAATTAGCACAAATATATTTTCTAAGATTCAAAAAAGTGAATAAATAAAACAAAATAACCATAAACTGTTAACAAATACATCATCTGTTCTTTTCCAGAAATATATTTAAAAAAAAACGGGTTTTTTATATAAAAAAAACCCAACCCAGGCGGGTACCCGGGCAGCTACCCACTACAACCCTGTCCAACACTAGCTTCTCGCGTTGTATAGGCGAAAATCATTTTTTAACAGTAATAGACCTTAATGTATAGTAATAGACATGTACTTTAGATTGTCCTCTAACAACAGCAAAAAGCGTTTTTATAGGAAAAGTTAATTATGCATTAAAATAGTGTTTTTAAATTTATTCAAATCGTCACTTTCCTATTAGTCTCATCTCAGAAGTTAGCCAAAGAAATGGCTTAAGATTTTGCAGATGTCGATGTAGGGATTTTTTTCTTGGGCCCGTTTTGTCAAAAGTAAGTTATTTTTGTGAAAAGTAACATTTTGTAAAGAAATGTGAAATCCAGTTACTGAAATTTGCAACAAGCATTTATTAAGATGAAAGGAACTTCTTAAAAACACCATAAAATTTTTAATAAATTGACGCATTTATTAAAATTTTTATGGAGTTTTTAAGTTATTTTTATAGATTGAGCGAAGCAGGAATTTTGCAGAATACCGAAGCTTCAGTCAAAGTGTATACCGAATATTCGGTATTCGGCAACCGAATACTTAAAAATTTTTAATAAATTTTTGCATATATTAGCTTTTTTAATAAACTTTAATTAAAATTGAATTCTTAATAATTTAATTCAGTTACATTTTTAATCTTAAATCTAATTACACAAAAAAATTTAACGACATCTATAGAATCACATATTCATTAATCCATCACTTGTTTTTTATTATTTTATCACTAGTCAATACTCAAAATAACCTATGAAAGTATTAAACTATACTACAGCTATTATTAAAGGTAAGGATTGTCAGGAAAACAAAAGTTCATTCAAATAAAAAGAAACAGTGTTGTCATTAAGCTGATTTACTGATTGTATAAGTCTAATTATTAGCATATTGAATAGAAATGTTTTCAAATACAAAAGATATCATATTAATTTGTATATTTAACTACAGGGTGTTTATAAAGTCCCGGACCCATTTTGATGTTTAATAACTCATAAAATAATAAAGACAGATTAAAATTAATAACATAAATGGTTAGATAGACTAAAAAAATTTCATGACCCATTTCTGGACTTTTTCCTTCGGGGATCTGTAAAGGACAATGTTTACAGGAGGAGAGTGTCGAACATTGATGACTTAAAAGCCAGAATTTCAACCGCAATAGCCTCTGTGGATGCCGACATGTTTGCCGCTACCTGGCGTGAAATTCACTGACTATCGACATGATATTCTCCGTGCGACGAAAGGTGGCACACGTGGAAGTTCATTGACCAAGGGTCATGAAACTTTTTGAGTCTATCTAACCATTTATGTTATTAATTTTAATCTATCTTTATTATTTTATGAGTTATTAAACATCAAAATGGGTCCGGGACTTTATAAACACCCTGTATTTTCTGTCAAATTATTACTATTTGTAATTTTATTTAATTATTTCTTTGTGGTGATGAAGATAAAAAAAAAATCCAGCGATTTTAGCTTAATGGATATAAAAGCTATAGCATAGCCATAGGGGTATACTTTTTTTATGTGTATATTAAGGAAAATACATATTTACATAAAAAAAAAACTAATGTAGAATTAATTAAAATTAAAAAAAATATCTTAATTTGAATGGGGAGGGCTCCTCCTTTTCCATGCTTTTAAGCCTTGAACATTATTCTGTACCTTCCTGATTGGGTGGATTGATTGACAGATTATTAAATATGCAAGACTGTTATAAAAAAAATTATGGTTTAATAATTTTTTAACCGCGTGAAATTAATTAAGCAGCTATTTGTAACAATAAAAAAAATCTTATTTCATTCTCGTAAGCACAATTTAAATATTAAATTTGGTTACTTAGTTTTCCAGTTACAGAGCTGCCAAGTCTCCGGATTTTTAGATACCAGTATTTTAACCCTTTCAGGGATAAAGCATTTTCGATGCTAAAGTTTTGAAATAAATGAATGGCACCGGAATGTACCAACAAATTTATTTGTAAATATGAAAAAGACTTCAATTCACATACATATTAAATAGAAAATATCTTACAAACATTCTTGTGCCATTGTGGCGTTTGGGAATTAAAATTAAGTGATTTCATAAACATACCACCGCCCCTGCAAGCGTTAATTCAGAAAATGATCTTTTATTTAATTGGAACATTTGAGCGATTTAAAAGGACAACATTTTCGCTAAGATAATAGTTGTGTTCAAAAAGCCTTTAGACTTGGCAACTCTGCAGTTAAATAAAAAGATTTTATGCACTATGATCTTGATCATTACTGAAATAACATTTTTAGTAATGGCCACACGTGTGTCCATTTCACTGCAAATTGACTAATTAAAGCATTTCAGTATTAGTCACTGGTCCTAAAACCGTCCAATTTTCCTTGCTAAAAGGTGTAAATTAAAACTTTAAAAACAGTAAATATAGGTTTATTCGACTATTTAGAGTGGCTACTAAATACTGTAACACTCCAAAATGTACGAATTAATTTTATCGTTTGGTAAAACATTTTTTTTTCTTCTCTATTTTAGCGTTTGGCAATCTTCTATTAATGCAGACGAATTTTGTATAAAGCAAATATTTAAAATTATTTTAAAGAGGAAAGCCAAAAGAATGATGATAAAACAGCTCTTTGATTGCGGATTTTCCGCAGGTAAAATCTTTACGCAATTAAAATGCCTTGGTTTTAACGGAACATTTATCTATAGAAATATACATCGATTATTGGATACGAATAGCTCTGTAAAGATCGACCTAGGTCTGGTCGTCCACGCTCAGTTTACACAATAGAGCGCATCAAAAGAATTCGTGAAAAGGTATAAAGAAGTCCACAACATTCTGCAAATAAAATGGCTGCAGAAGAGAACGTGAGTCGCAGAACTATGCAAGTTATTATAAATGGAGATCTGGGTTATCGCCCTTACCGCAAGAAGAAAATACAACAAGAATTCTGTTATAATTTGGGCTGCAGTGTCAAACAATGGAAAATTGCTTTTGAAATTCATCGATAAAGGTATAAAAATCAATGCGAATATTACAAACAGGACATATTGGCTACACATTTATTGCCACATGCTGGCAGGTTGTATCCCAAAAAGAATCTGATATTTCAGCAAGGTTCTGCACCTTCGCACCGAGCTAAATCAACACAGGCTTGGCCTCCCTGTCATTTGTCCGAACTTTATCATGCAAGAAGATTGGCCACGTTCGTCACCGGATCTAAATCCTTTAGATTATTGCGTCTGGGGAATTTTAGAGGCTAAAGTAAATAGCAACAAACACAGAAGTTTGGACTCTCTCAAAGCTTCCATATTGCGTGAATGGGACCGATTACCTCTTAAAATGATTCGTGCCGCAGTCGGATAATGGCAAAAAGAAGAGATTAATCTTTGGTAATCGATAAAGATGGCGGTCAATTCGAGTAAAATTATTTCCCGGTAACCTTTCATCTCTGGTGTTCATCATATTAGTGTAGTTATCATTTTCTATTTGTAAAATAAAATGACTGAATATTTGTAACAGTATTTAGTAGCCACCCTTTACACGTTTTGACTCTACCCAGGGCCGAAACTAGGGGGGGGGGGGGCATGTGCCCCGGGCGCCAAATGAAGGATTATACCTTTGGAATGGATCATTTTCTTCTGATGGGTTGATGACTTCCATTATTATGAAACAGCCATTATAAATGAAGTGTTAGGTGAAGATGCAAGACCAGCCGTAAAATAAAATTGTGGCCATTTTTTTCCATTCTGACCAGAAAATCAGAGTTTTAACTTTTTACGACTGCTCTTGCATCTTCACTTAACACTTCATTTATAATGGCTGTTTCATAACAACGAAAGCCATCAGCCCATCAGAAGAAAATAACTCTGTGAAAGCGGAAACTCGGATAATCGGGACTCTACTGTATATTTCATTTAAAAAATGATCTTTAGAATATGTTTGTTGGTGTTCAGAGAGGGGTCATGACTCCCGTGACCTCCCCCTTGGATCCGCTATTGTAGATTATGTAGTTCATATGTTATGATTACATATTTTAAATTTTAAAACAAGTCGGCTATAGTGGTGTACCGAGTAGTACTTTGGCCGAGTACCGAGTACTCAGCCACTGACTACTCGGCCGAGTACCGAATACCGAGTAGCTGTGTAATAAGAAAAAAAAAACACTGCTGTGCACATAATGTGAGCTTAGGTGTACATATGTGTGTACACACACACACATATATATATATATAAATATGTGTGTTATATACAGGGTTGTAATTTTAACCGGTCAAAATTGATTTTGACCAGGACACTGGATAAAAGTGGTTTTAACAGTCCAAAATTGGTCAAAAGTGGTCAGAAATGGTCAAAACTGTTAAAAATGGTCTTAATTTTAATAATTATTTTTTCTTTGCAATTAAAAGTAACTTAATAAGTAATAAAAGTAACAGGCAGTTAAAATAATAATAATACACTGATAAATTAAGGAAGCTCATTAGTAAAATATGCTTATGCAATAAAATAAGAAAGCTAGATCCATAATTGCCCTATCATTGTTAATTGTGTATCAACAGGGAAAAATCATTCTTCCTTTCAGCTGTTGATACAGGGCATCTAAAAAAAACTGCCCAGTATTGTTTAAAACTAGCAGCTGATGCTAAAGAAGAGGTAGAAAACAAGTTTGCTTGTAAAGTAAGAAATTTTGTAAGTGACAATGAAAACAAGATGAAACGCATGAGAAGATTTTCAAAATGCATATAGAGACGAACTGTTTATTTCTTATGGATGAGCTGCACATTACTTGAACCTTGTAGGACAAGATATTATAAAAATAAACAAAGTTAATTCAATAATGAAGCATGTTATTGAAATGAAAAATTGCAGATGAGCATGAAGATAATATTGATGATAACATCGTTAAAATCATTAACAATGCATACAAAGAAGTAAAACATTTATAAAATCAACTTAAGCCTATTTCCCTTGCTTTAGATAAACTTAAAAAAGATGCTACTATATCTGATGTATGCAATGAATGGTTAAGATTGCTAAAAGAAAAAGATCTTGAAACTTATTCTAAAATGATACAGTCTCGATTTAATGAAAATGTTACCCCAGTTCATTTTCTGGCTCATATGCTGAATCCTGTCTACATGAGTAAAAGTATTGATGAAGAGAAGCAAAAAATAGCAAAGCAATGGTTACACGATAATATTGATCCTACCTTTTTGCCTCTTGTGATTGTATTTCAAGCAAAATCCTCACCATATCCAAAATCCTATTTTTCTGAAAGTGTAAAAGATAAAATTGGGCCTCATGCCTGGTGAGCAGCAACGAAGAAGGTTAAAGGCATTGATATAAAATTTGTTGAATTCCCATTACATCTAATGAACTGGTGTGCCAGCTCATCATCAATTGAAAGATTGTTTTCTAAATTTGGATTAATCCAAAATAAATTATGAAACTAAGTTTAGAGACAACTGCAAAACTTGTTAGTTGTAATCATTTCTTAAATTCAACACAACTTACATAAAAAAAATAAAAGAGCTTGTGTATAAAAAATAATTAAAACATTTGTGTTGTATCTTGGTGTTATGTTATTTATGTTATGACTTTTTTAATTTGGTATTTGCTGGTGTTATGTTACTTATATGATGACATTTTTAACAAATGCTAACTTAGTTTTTAACATATGCTAGTAAAACATTTGATTAGTAGTAAATAAATTGAATAGGCAATTTCAGTGGTCAAAATGGTTAAAATTGATTTTGACCAGGACGGTTAAAACCGGTTTAAACCACTGGTTAAAACCACCATGGTTAAAACCGAGACAACCCTGGTTATATATATATACCTGTGTGTACATATATATAATATACATATATAGTATATATAAGTTAACTAATTAAATTTGAAATTTATTTGTGCACCTTTTGAAGACAATTTTTGACAATTCAAAACAGTAGCATTAAAACAGTAGCAAAAAAAAGGAGAATTGACACATAACAAGTACAATTATTAACCAGTATAAAATTAAAACATTCTTCTTCAAACCTCCAATTTATTCCGATACGTGAAATCTGTCTATCAAAAATGAAAATGTTTATTGGTTACTGTAACATTTCATTGAATTAATGCAAAACATTTCATATTTATTTTGTAACTGTACCTTATTTTCTTTTGATTAAAAATAAAAAGAGAGGTACAAAAAGAGATACAGGCTTTCTTAACAGAAGACTTATGTAAAACTGACAGTCCATTTGCATGTTGGGGGGGGGGGGGGGGAACTTTTCCGATTATGTGCAACCTTGCAAAAAATTTCTTATGTGCACCTTCAATCACTGTTTATTCTGAACGTATATTTTCAGAGGCAGGCCAAATTTATAGTAGTAAAAGAAAATGCCCTGTCTACTGATAATGTAGAATGTTTGGTGTTTTTGAAATACAATAAATTTAATTATTAATTTTTTTATTACATTTATTGTATTTTCAGTTTCTTTATCCAAAATAAGTCTTTTCTGTTTTCCTATATATTTAAAAAGAACTTATTTTTATTTGTATAAATGTGAAACTAAATTTTAATTTGGAATTATTTTATGAGGGTTTTTGTTCTTAACTTTTTCTATTTTTTGTAGACATATTGTTAAATACCGAGTAAACAGTTTTATGAATTATTGTATATATTATACATTGATATTCGAATAACTTTTTACAGATCAGCTTTAAATTCATATGCTTAAAAAATGAAATTCTTACAACTACTCGGTATTGGCCGAGTACTCGGCCAAAATTTCACCGAGTACCGAGTACTCGGCAAATTGGCCGAGTAGGCCGAGTACCGAGTATTTACCAAGTACTCGGTACGGCTTTAGTCGGCTATTATAAAATTAGTAAAATTCTCTTTGTAAACATACTTTGCGGAAGAGGGGATGCGGGTGCCAAAATCCATGCTTGCCCCGGGTGCAAAAAAGGCTAGTTTTAGCCCTGACTCTACCCGAGTCATTTTCAAAACAGATAAATAAAAGTATTCAAAAATTACACGGTCTATGAAACGCCAATCATTCACATTTTCACGTACTCTTTTATATTATACTCGATATTTTATTATTTTACTTGAATGTTTATTTTTATTCTCCTAACCATTGTTCATAGTAATGGTTTTAAAGTTCAACATAACATAATAATAAATTAACCGTGGACATTACATAGGCGTAACCAGGGGGGGGGGTGCCCCCCACCCCCCGCTTGCGCAGACTCAAGCACAATTATTTAAAAAAATTGAAATCTACAAAAGAAAAAAGAAGTGAAAGCAGAGTTCAATTAGTTTAGTTCAGAAAACTAACAGCCTAAGTTTTGAAATGTAATAAAAAAAGAAACACCCGTTCTTTCTTTTCTTTTTTCTTTTTTTAAGAAAATTATGTTGTTTGTCCTTTTTAAAACTAGAATATTTATAAGAATCTGTATTAGTCAATAGTCATAGTAAGTCAAAAAGGTGGCTTTATAATCCCACTTTGACGTCTTTTGTTTGTGGGAGATTTTTTTTAACGCCGTTCTTTCTATTGCATGTTTTTGCAATTTCATGAGAAATTAACACAAGTTCTTGACGAGGATAGAAACTATTTTTCTCTTTGCTTTCGTAGTTTAAAGTCTAGAAAGTAGGGAAAAAATTGAAAGGGAATTCAGATGGAAAACGATAATTCCAAAATGCAATTTGCCGGGTGAAAAGGGGGTGCATAGACCCTGCCTCCTTTGAAAATGAAAAATAATAGCACAGAAAATTCAAATTAATCTGGAGGTTGGTTGGTTGGTTGAATTTCCTGGCTATTTTTTGGCATTTGTAAAAGGAATATGGTTGCGGTCTTTCAAGTCAATATAATAATTTTTTTTCCTCTGGAAATTTTTATACGATTTACAGTTTCTTCTCGTTTCGCGGCGTTCTTTTGAAAGTAGGAAAAACAACCCGGTTTTAATCTTTTAGCCCAGTACAGTAAATTTTGACCAAATTCGCAATTTTATTCTGCGATCATTTCATGATATTTACATTTTTTCCCCCAAAATCGTTTGACGAAATTCACGTCTTTCTACGTGATTTTTTAGTCGAAATCCGCACTTTTCACCACTAACCTTCGGCAAAATTCGTGTTCTTTACCGCGATCCTTTTGCTGAATTCGCATTTTATGGTGCGATCAGGGCTGGGGAGTCGGAGTCGGTGTGATTTTTCGCTGAAAAGAGTGAGTCGCTTCGACTCCAAACTTTTTGTTGAACAGTTTGAAGTGAAATAAAAAATAAAACCAACTACACTTAATTTAAAATTTATGAACTGAATTATTATTATTTAACTCTATACATTAATAAATATTTAGTTATTTTTCAGTTTTTTGACACGTTAATGAGTAAATATAAGGGAAAAGGGCGGATGTGATTTTTTTTGCCTACATCAGTCATTAAATTGATTCATTTACTTACTTCTTCAGCTCATAGACGACACTATTGTACAATAATTAAAGTGAGTTTTGAAAGGTTTTTGTTTTGTTTTTTGTAAATTAAGTCCAACTCAACCCGAATCCCGTGTCGGTCCGACTACCCAACCCAGTGAAGGAATGTATCTCTGACAAAAACAGATGTTTCAATTGTCCATCCGTGTTCGGGTCGGGTCCTGAAATTTATATTTTAAGTCAGTCCGAAGCGAACCGGAAAGAAATCTGAACCATGAACCCGATCCGAAATGAAATAAAATCAAAATTTTATTCGAATTATGAAAAATAGTCATCTTTAACAGCACTTTTATCTTTTGTGTAGGAAAAGGCATATATATTTACTTATTCCATTTATAAGTTAAACGATATTATGGACTTCCTTTTAAAAAATCGGTCGAACCCGCAATAATAATTATCATCAGACTGGCCCACAACGAAAAACATTTAGCGCCAACTCAATCCGAACCACCGTTCGATTGGTTGGTTGGTTGGGTTTATGACGGCCAATTATCAGCACGAGGGATATAGGCCCTAAGTGGTGGGGTGCCCACCGTGGAGGTCTTTCTAAGGGAACCTAACCCGTATTTACGCTTGGAAAACCAGGGTTCGAAGAAAACCACGAAAACTCCGAACGATTAAGCCGACGGGCGTGATTGGGATCGAACCCAGCACCTCCCGTCTACCAGCTTCGAGAGCCTCTTGGCCACTGGTGGGGCGAACCACCGTTCGAATCGGACCCTAACGAATGCAACAATCTACTTCAGATAACAATGGATGTTTCACTTATCCTTTGTTCAACTTATACTGCCTTATTTTTCAATATTTCAGATAAAAGAGAATGTGTGTAAAATCCGAAAGTGATTAATGCCGCTACCATTACAATATAGGACAACTCATACAGAATTTTTCTCATTAAAACAAAAAACTGCAATTTTCTTCTTAATTATTTATTTTCCAAAACTTAGACGTTCTTCTATTTCTAAGCCCCAACTAGAGTCTTCCAAAGGCCGTGTTGCACCCGAACCGAATCTGAAATTTTTGCTGAAAGTCAACCCGAAACCCGACAAAAAGGAATTCGTCAACCAAATCCGAAAATGGAAAAAAAGTCGTCAATCCGACTCTAATTCGAGACGAAAGAAAATTAGTTCATATTTTATGGAATAAACAATTATAAAAAAAAAAAGGCCTACAATTTTATCTTTTTTTGTATAAAAATGAACTTAAATACACTCATTAATATTCAAATATATAGATTTTTCAATTGAAAAATATTCAGAACATATTTTCTTTTGAAAAATCAGGTCAAATCAAAAGTGTCAAAACCTAACCCGAAACATTTAAAGTCTATCTGGTATTACATCTTCTTTATATTACAGTGATTAAAATTTTCTTTAAAGTATGAATTAATATCTGAAATTGGTATATAAACTGTAAATTATAAATACAGGCATTACAATCTCAAATGTAGATAACTACATTTTTATAATATGAGGATAATTACTCGGCACTTTAAGAGTAATATTCCTTTTATCTAATACACCATTCTTCAAGTAAGGGGAAAATTAATATTTCAAACTGGTGCCAATCGAACAATTTTTTTTTCTTTTTTTTTTAAGCGCTAAACTATCTATAATGCTTGGCAGGAAATCCTGCCAGTCGGATTATATGGGTTCTATATCTACATATCTATAAATAGGGTAGATGTGCCAGTAATGGACACCCTTAAAGAATTTCTCTAAAAATTGTTTTTTAAGTAATAGTTATGTGTATTATATTCCAGTTTTTTCAATATTATATTACTTTATCAACAATATTTAACCATTCCTATAGTCTCATTTCCCAATATGAATCAAAATTTAATTGTAAATAGCAGAAATATATCAAAACAATGAAAATCCTTTGTTCCAGTAATGGACACCCTCTATTCCAGTAATGGACTCCCTATAAAAAGTAATAAATATAATTGTTTTTACTGTATTTAGAACTAATCGAACGACATTTTCGGCCGAAAATAAAAGTATTGCCGAAATTCGGTTTCGGTCGATCCTTAATCTTAATTACTATTTAATTTTGAACATTTTTTCAATTTGCATTATCTATATATCTCCTACAGGTAAAAAATTAAAGCGCATTACAATCTTTTTGAGAAACCTTGTGTGTATGCCGGAGTCGGAGTCGATTGTTTCAAAAATCCAGGAGTCGGAGTGGGAGTCGGTCATTTTTCCTACCGACTCCGCAGCCCTGGGTGCGATATTTTGACGAAATTGGCATTTCTTCAGCACGTTCCTTCGACGAAATTAGCGTTTTCTTTCCACGATCTTTTGACAAAATTCGCTTTTTCTTTCCGCAATCTGTTGACGAAATTCACTCTTTCTTTTTGCGATCCTTTGACGAAATTCTCGTTTTTACTTCGATCCTTTGATGAAATTTATTTTCTGTTGCGATCGATTGACGAAACTGACTTTTTTTTACATTTGTCGAAATTCGCGATAGTTTTGCGCGACCGATCAGGAAAATTCTCGATATCTTTCCGTACCAATTAACAAAATTCTCTACTCTTTTCCGCGACAATTTTGACGAAATTTGCGAAACGTTTTTGTCAATCGTTTATCGAAATTCGTATTTTTTTGCGCAATCTTTTGACGAAATTGGTGATTACTTTCTGCACTGTTTTATCGAAATTCTCGATATTTTTCCCCGATCGTTTGATGAAATTCTCACATTTTTCCGGGACCGATTCACGAATTGATTTTGAGAAATTCCATAAAAGAAATAAAATTCGCGGACTTATTTGGACGGGGGAAATATAGCACAGCATTTTTTATTATGCGGGACTTTCCTTTTCTGTGCACAAATCGCGCGATACCGCACGTTATTTCAAACCCTGTCCCTCAAAGAAATCTTCATTACTAGAGGAGTTTCGTTGTTTTTTTTTTTTTTTTTAAGCGAACATAGAATTAAACAAATCTAGGATGGGGGGAGGGGGGGCTGCCTTCGGCAACGTACTCCCGAGCAAGCTACGACCTCTTCCCCTTCTGTCTCGAAACAAGCGAATCTTGAATTATTGCGTTTTTTATTTAGAGCAAAATTAGATTTTAAGCTTTCTTATAAGAACTGATTTGACGTTATTCCAATTCAAATTTAATTACGGCAATTGCAAAAATTACCGGAGAGTTTTTGCTGTTTCAAAAAAAGTAAAAAATTCACAATTCGGAAAAGATTAAAAAATCACAGGGAACGAAATTAGCAAAATGGGTAAAAGATTTAAACATAATTCCTTTTAAGAATGTCAAAAAAAATATAAAAAATCACCTCGAAATGCGAAGAAAAACCTCTAAAAATAACAGTAAAAAATTGTTAAAAACTGAAAAATCGTTGTAAGAATCTCGAAAACACTTTATTGAAAAGAAGACAAAGTTTATTGGATAAAATATTGAAATCGATTATTTTTTACTAATTTGAAAAAAAATTGCCGCAAAATATGAAAAAAATCGCATAAGAAATTAATTGAAAAATTCCAGAAATTGTATTCGATATGCATGAGTTCAGGCTTCAGGTCCTGTCAAATCTGACGACTGTGCGGGCTGCATTGTTTTTTCAGAGTTCAGCGCGCGCGCGTACACACACGAAAAGGCAGACAAACACCTATCTTTATTATTACAGTCGCATCATGTTAGTATAGTTTTTATCATCTTGATAAAATTTAGTGTACTGGGGGCTCGGCCCCCTACGAGCTACGCTCGCCAACCCTCTCTAACCATAACCCTCGCCAACCGCAGTCTCTAAAAGCACGCTAATTTGATCGGCTTTAAAAAGATTTTGGAAGATCGAATTATAATTTTTAAAAAACTCCCTGTCGACTTGGCCTACAAACGGAGGTAGAATTCGAAGTTAAGCACTAAATTCACCAACAAAACTTAAATCAAGATTAGAGATAAACCCAGTTTCTTCACTGAGAATGAGGAAAAATCAGCTGCTGTTAAAAGATACAATGGCTGTTTCCGTATTTGATTAAATAAAATCAGTTAAACATTTCAAAATAAGCTAATATAAAATGAATTGAGTAAACAGAGTCATACTCTCCCGGTATTTTTTAACAAAGCGAAAAGAAAGTTCTTTTAAAATAAGACATTTAAATGTATCGTTTTTAATCTGACGTAATTTTCCCCAAACTTTTCCTTCTCTTTTTAATATTCACGTGAAATTACTTTTGTTAGAAATGAAGTAGTATTTGCGCTGTCCGAACAAAAATAGTTGAAAAGATAATCTCAAAATATCAAGTAAATGTCTCGCGCAATTTTTAAATTAAAACTGTTTTGCAATATTATTTTTTGTTCATTTTACGTAATAAGTGTAATGTGACGTAATTTTTCCTATTTAAGACTTCTGACGCATTTTAATGAATTTATCATTTTACAATAACCTTTCTTTTAAAATTCATGTGTAAATAAATTTTTTATAAAGTAATTTTTAATAAATTCCTGCTTTTTATACATAATTATTTAATTCTAATTTGAAAGTTGTTTTTTTTTTCTGTTTATAATAGTCACGTGTAAATAAATTTTTAATTTGAAGCAAACATTATTGTTTGCGCTGTTTATACAGTTGGCAACAGTTTGAATTAATACCATTTTCTAAAATAAGTTAAAAATATCTCTCGAAATACTGAAAATTTGAATTTAAAATAGAAATAAAACCTCAAAAAATGAGAGAAATTTAAAAAAAATGCAGTGTGCACACCGGGAAATTCTAACGTATAAAATGATCTAAAAAGGAATTAATTTCCATGTATAGTTTTTGCTCCTATAAAACTTTTTTAATGGAACGATTTTGTCCAACTTTAGGATTAAATATCTCTTAAAATAATTCTTCGATTTGAAAACTGTCTGCATCAGTGTGTTTATCAAACATTTCTCTATAATACCGCCGATTTTCATATTTTTGTATGCAATATTTTTCTTAATATTAACGGAGAAAGACCTCCGGTCACAAAAAAATTCAAAACCGGCGGCGGTGACAGCGTAAGTTACCTTTTTTTAGAATAGAGAGATATTATTACGACCTGCTTTACCTAATCTATCGACACATTCTGAGGTAAAAACATGAATTACCGTAATTCCGCCTATAATCCGCGGATCAAACAATTATGTTCGGAATCCCAGAAATCTTTTTCCATAAAACGTAACTTGTTAAATCGCGATAAATATTTAACTTCAATATTGAAATAAAATTTCTGGGTCGAAACATGATTGTTTGATCTGCGGATCAAACAATCCGGAAGTTACGGTATTAATAAATATTATGATTATTTATAATATTATAATAATTATTTATATAGACTTTCCTACAAAGTTTCTGGGTCCCTCCAGTTATCCCTAAGAAGTCATGGAGTCAAATAACTTTCGTGCGTATGTACTGGTGTACCGGATGTATTATCTGAGATTTATCATCCGGCAAAATTTCATCTACAAGACTTTGACTGGGATAATTTTAGATCTCATGCAGTGTTCCTATGCCTATAGAAGTTTATAGCATGATTAAAGGTCTTTTTAAATCTTTATAAGAAGTTAGGATGCCAAAAGGTTTTACACTTGTGACCACACTTAGTCACTGTCTTATGTCACTGCTGCAAGGACATTTACATATCTTTTTTTTACTATTAGATTTAGTTTTGATGTTTTGAACCCCTTCTCATCCCTCATGCAAACAAAAATCGCGTTTGAGCCCCTTTTAAAAACAATATCACGCAATTATATCTTCTATGTTGTAAACCTGTCTAAAAAGAAAATTCGACCGGTTTCATGGGGTTTCGTTTTAGAAGGTTTTACTGTATAAGATATTGTTTGTATCCAACATGTTCAGGTTAAAAAGTCGAGGCACCCGCCCCCCCCCCCCCCCCCCGTTAGAAAGGCTGTTACGCCTATGCCATTACCAATAATAAGAAGCCTGAACATACATTTGATTCGCAAAAATACAAACTTTATGTTATTCAATATTTTCCAAGCTTGTACGAGAAATTGTCTTAAACGTTCCAGTATCTGGACACCTACACTAGTCGCTCAAAAAGACACGGATGATAATGTTAATCCTATGGGGAAGTTATTTTCAAATATCTCGCTTGAATTTTGATATTTTCAAAGGATATGTTTTGCGTAGGATAGCTGAGGACGATCTACAACCGGGCTAGTTTTCACTTTTTCGATTTTGGTTATAGTTTTTTTTTTTTTTTTTTAATATTGGGATAGTTTCAATTTCAGAACCGGTTCAATCCGGTTCCGAAAGTAAAAGTAATTTAAAAAAAAATATGAAACCAGAGTTGGGCAGTATCGAAAATACATGTCTTTGAAATACATTTTCAAAATACATTTGTATCTTGTATTTTGTATTTTAAACGGATAAGATCAAAGTATTTTTGAAATGTATTTTCTGATGGTTTTACAATGTATTTTGTATTTTGAAAATACTCAAAATATATTTTTTCCTAATTTCAAACTGTCATGTTTAAACCGCACAGAGAAAAGCTGTGATTCACTAAAAGGAAATATACGACGGTTTGTTTTAATTAGTTTTCAAATTCTGATCTGGAAGTTAATATAAACAAACTTTTCAACTATTGCTGAGATAAGGAGGTTGATGAATATGTTGTTTTGATACAGCGAACGTATTCTTGCTGATTAGTTGCAAAAATAACTTATGTATCTTAATGTTTCTGTGGGAATTAGAAGGGGAAAAAACATGTATTGTGATAGAACGGAAGGATCTTTCAGAGTTGCACAGGTGCAGCGCTCTAATCGACAATATCCCATTGACCACAGATATAAGAAGCTCAATTTTTTTTGTGGTCCAGTAGTATTTAAAAATATCCAAAAAGGATTTCTTAAAAATTCGCCTGTTTCATTCATTATATAAATTTTGTAAAAAAATATATATTAGACTAACTACAAGAAAATTGCTACAATTAACTTTTAAAGGAACGATTTGACTATGAAAAAATGAAATTTATGGCTTTGAAAATTTTGCATTCGAATTATCCCTACTTTTTATGAATATTTTATAAAAGCTTTCTTTTTACGAATGCAAGAGTTTTCATATTTTTTCTGCTCTGTATTAAAAGTTTCAAGACTTTCATAGTAAGTGCAAATGATTTCTTATTTTATTGCGCTTACATATGGTTTGATATTTTACCTGAGTGTTTCAATTTTAAAACTACTTTGTACGAAGAAATCGCACTTTTGTTAATAATAATAATAATAATTCAACTTGTGTAAAAAATTATAAAATTTTTCATTTATATTTTTGCATTCAGTAATATATATTTTAAATTTCGTATGCATTATTTCTAAAGCGCCATAATAGAAAAGTTGTGCCCCAAGGAAAGGCCTAAAAAATCTTGCGTAGTCGGGAGCTTTTATTAAACACACGCGCATTTTATAAAAAGAAAAAAATACATTTAAACAATTGTATTCGGTGTCATTGTACATATCAGATTATTATAAAATGTGTTCTTTTGTAGACATATACAAAGAAAGACTGATACTAGACTAATTTGTTTTTACATTCTTCTAATAAATAAGAAGAAAGTATTGGAATCGTGAAAATTTTCGACTTTCGTTTTTTTTCTTAATTTACACGTTTCGGGAGATCTTGAACGTGATTTAACTATTTTTGGGAAATGTGTGTCTGTCTGTTTGTGTGAGACACGATTTTTGTGGCCCTTCAATCTCAAGAACTGATGCATGGGCTTTAATAATAATCAAACTTCAGATTAAGATAGACGGAAGTATAACTTAGCTTTGAGTTTATATCGCCCAACAGGTGGCACTGCTATGCTTAATTATTTTATTCCATGATAGCTATATTGTATGAACCAATGTACAGAATTTCATCAAATTGCAAGAGGCCTGAACATAAATACTTGCCAATTGGCTTTTAGTGTATATCGCTCAACAGGTGGCGCTGCTATGCTGGTTTTTCATGACTTCCACAATAATTATATACAAAAAAACTAATGGACAAAATTTAATCCAATTTCATGTTATTTTAGATCTTCAAATAAATTAATGCTGATTAATTTGGAGTGCATCACTCAAGAGGTAACGTTGTTATGCTGTTTTTTTATGATTACCGTAACATGTATGTAAAACTCTTTTTTTTCGGTTTTTTTCCATGCCAAAATGACTATATTTCTAAATCAAATTGAAATGAAATAAGTACCACGTAGATAAAAGGTACTTTTTAAAAATAAATTTTCTGGTTCGTAGTGCTGATTTTAAAAAAATCTGAAGTTGACAGGTGGGCCGTGAGAGCTATATCTCAAGAATTAGAGCACGGAATTTCATCAAACTTTATTGTGTATATCGTCTTACAGATGATTTTTTTCTGTGCTGTGTTTTTTAGGATTTTCGAGATTTTTATATCTATGTATCTATTGAATAGAATTGCACCAAACTTTTTATGCTTTTTTTGAAAATCAATACTGTCTCAATCTTCGCTTCGAACATTCAGTAGCGGACGGTGCTATCCTATGCCTTGTGAAAGAGATTCCTTATCAGATCCATAATCTAGAGGTCTGCATGGGTCGGAATTTCCAGGCCCGGGTCCGGCCCGGCCCACACTAAAACAATCTAGTCCCGGCCCGTTTATATATCACAGTTCACGGCCCCGCCCGGCCTGTACAAAAATCAGTGAAAACAGGCCCAGCCCGTGAAAAAATCAATTAAATGAGGCCCGACTCAATTTCTGCAAAACAGATTTTTTCTAAACATACAATTAAGATTCTTTTAAGGAATACTGCATACATATTTATGGGATAATTTTACAGTATATTTTAAAATTACTATGTGTTCGCAAGACAGAAAATACACAATAACAACATTAATGACTACCTTAGAGTCTTTAGACTTTCACCATTCAAATAAGGATTCATTAAAAAATTAATGCAGTTTAGAATAAAAGAAAAAAAGGAGGGTTAAAACATGATAACCTTTGAAGCTGTATAATAAAAAGCAAATTTGTAAAAATATGTCTCTGCCATTAAATAAGGCATTTCTCAAATCCAAAGGAGCTACTGTTTGAAACATTTCTGAATTCATTTCTTTTCGGAAACATATAAGATTGGCAGGTGTTCTTATTCAGAAACTATGTAATCGAATAAAGTTATCCATTTTTTGATAAAGGCAATATACCTTTGAGAAAATACTGTCAAAGTTAAAGTTTTGAATCGGATTTCCGGAAGCGATAGCACGGGAAAGGAGAAAAACCTGCAGTCACGTGACAAGAATATCTCATATCTCGATAAGTAATTTATTTGTAAAAAAGGGGAAAACGCTATTCGATTCCAAATCCCATCAATAGTCAGGCCTGTAAATTTTAAGCCTTTACAGTAAAACATTAGTCAGAAAATGTGTCAGGAAATTTCTCATTGTTGAGCAGTGAATTTGAGAGCCACCTTGAGATACATTTCCAAAGATTCCGTTAAGAGAAGTTCATTATCGCTATTAATATTTTTACAAAACATACTGCCTTCCCTACACATCCTAAGAACAATAAAGTCCAGTTCCGGCCCTGCTCGACTATGTAGAAAATAATGCAAGCCTGATCTCAGCCCGACACGAGTCTGCTGAAAAAAATTAAGCCATGGCTCAGGCTCAGACGCCACGTAACTGTCCGATGCTGATCTCTATGCTAGACATGTTACATTTCTGCATTGGTGTTGTCAAACTAGCATCAGCTCGTGACGCACATTTATACTTATTCTGGCGAAAGTCACTTGCATTGTAAATGGCTCACATTTTATCGGCTACGATTAAAACTTTATAGCCGGCCGGCAGGCCCGCTTAATTTCTTTTATCAACCCGGCCCGTTTGAAAATTCGCCTCCATTTTGCCAGCTCGACACGGACCTCGTGCTAATTCCGGGACCGTGCAGACCTCTACCACAATCAATTCATGCAGTTATTCCTACTGAGTAACTTCCTTTACAAAGTAGTTTATTCATAATTAGTTATTCTTGCAACTTTCATACAGTTTTAAGCACAGTGTTGCCCCAATCTTTCAGGGTTTTTTTTTTTTTTTTTTTTTTTAATTTTTCTTTGAGTTTTAATTGATTTTGCTTCTTTATTTGGAAATTTATAATTTCTAAAAAATTAATCAGTTTTGCAAACCAGCTTTGTATTTGACTAATGCAATTTAATGCACAATCGTCTTTATTTTTTTTTTCAATGTATTTTGTATTTTAAATGTATTTTCAAAATACATGTATTTTGTTTTTTGAAATTTGGAAAGTATTTTGTATTTTGTATTTTAAGTTGAAAAAACAATGTATTTTGTATTTTGTATCGAAAATGGTTTTTCGATGTATTTTGCCCAACTCTGTATGAAACCAAAATCAAAAAAGTAAAAACTAGCCCGGTTGTAGATCGTCCTCAGAAATTTCTATGAAAATAAGATAATTTCCCCCTCCACCCTATACAATCCATCCATTAGTAGGGAAACCGTAGCCATAGAGGTAGGCAAAAATTCAATATGTAACGATGCAGCATCATTTAACTTTCCAAAAATATGACTCGAGTCACTCAATGGTTACGAAAATTGAAATAAACATCCAAGTACAATAAAATAAAAAATAACATGCATAATATGAAAGAGTACGTGAAAAATTTAATGATGGCGTTTCATAGGCCGTGCAACTTTAGAATATTTTTATTTATTTGTTTTGCAAATGACTCGGGTAAAGTCGAAACATAATACATAAACATCGTAAACTGTCGAATAAACCAATTTTTACTGTGTTTACAGTTTGAATTTACACCTTTTTAGCAATTTAAATTAGTATATTATTACAAGGTGTTAATTTGCTATACAGTGAAACCTCCATTAAGCGACCGCTCCCCTGAACGACCATTTTTTCATGGAACGAAATTTATTCCCATAGGCTCAATACTAGTTCTACTTCTATTCAGAAACCATCCGAGTTGAACTCCCTCCATAGGCGACCCATTTCTTCGAAGAAAATCAAACAAATTCAGTTTCCTCCTGGTCGCTTGAAAAAGGTTTTATTATAATAATAATTCCGTAGAGCGCATTATTCATCAAACTTCTAAAGTAAGTTTAGAATTTTATTTATTCCGGTAACTTTTAAGTGTTTAAACCCCTTTGTGTCTTTTTAGGCAATGAATTTAACTCTGATGACAAATTAAGGATGACGGTCAATAAACTCCCCTGCCCTATTCTGTTAAGAAACTCTCAGAGAAATATAGATAAATTAATGAATAACTTGTTCCCGTCCAAAAAAAAAAAAAAAAAAAAAAAAAATTGCATTTATTTACTGAACTTCAAAAGGACTTGGAAATAAAAGTTATAGAAGATAAAACCGTAAAATCAAAACAAGCGTCAATGCATTCATTTTTTAAACACTGCAGTAATTAACTTACGTAATTAACTTTTGTTTTGACCCTTAAATTTTCATATTTTTTCCTAATGTGAAAAATAAATTTTAGTAACATTGTTACCTTTTTTCAACAATTAAAATCTCGATATAAACAAGACCTTCATTAAGAGACCATCAGAGCGACCATTTTGTATTAGAACGGAACATGGTCGCTTTAGGGAGGTTTTACTGTATATTTACATAACATTCAAAGTTTTTAGAGCCTGATACTCGATTTTGGAAGCCACTGTAGTACTTCAATAATTACAGCTATTTGTTTGTTTTTAGACAATTAGTTTTATCGGAGCTGAGGTTATTGGCGGCATGTTTTTCTCATTATCTTCCGGAAATACGGTTGTCCTTCGATTGAATCAGTTGCTTAATGCAGTCATCCAAACAAGCATTTAATCGAAAACAAGTGAGTAACTGTGATCGTAGATCGCACAGAGGGTTTCATTTAATATCTCATTCAAAACACTTTATCCTTAAATTAACAAATCCAGATTGTTAATAGAAAATTAATAATTCCTTGCATAAATGGTAGCACCATTATTCTGTAAAACCTCCTTAAAGCGACCACATTCCGTTCCAAAAAAATTAGTCGTTCCGAGAGGTGGTCTCTTAAAGGAGGTCATGTTTAAATCTAGATTTTAATTGTTGAAAAAAGGATAACAATTAATCTTACTAAAATTTATTTTTCACATTAGGAAAAAATATGAAAATTTAAGTATTAAAACAAAAGATAATTACATAAATTTATTACTGCAGAGTTTAAAAAATGAATACATGGACGTTTGCTTTGATTTTACGGTTTTATCTTTTATTTAAAAGTCCTTCCGAAGTTCACTAAATAAGTGCAATTTTTTGGGGACGGGGAGAATAAATGACGATTTCATTAATTTATCTATTTCTTTGAGAGTTTCGTGACAGAATAGGGCAGGGGAGTTTATTGACCGTAATTCTTAATTTGTCATCAAAGCTAAATTCATTGCCCTAAAAAGGCACAAACGGGTTTAAACAATTAACAGTTACCGGTATATATATATAAAAAAAAACTAAACTTAGTTTAGAAGTTTGATGAATAATGCACTCTCCGGAATTATTTTTGTAATAAAACCTTCTTCAAGCGACCAGGTAAAAACGGAATTTATTTCATTTTCTTCAAAGAAATCGATCTCTCATGGAGGGAGTTCAACTTGGGTGGTCTTTGAATGGAGGTAAAATTAGTATTGAGCCTATGGAAATAAATTTTGCTCCGTGAAAAAATGGTCGTTCTGGGAGGTGGTCTCACAGGGAGGTTTCACTGTATTTTTCTAATAAATTCCCCTCAATTGTCTGTGCGAAAAACCATCTCTCTTATAAGTTCAAAAATCAATTTTTTTCATAAATCTGAAAGTTGTGGTCCGCTTTTTTTTAAATTATGATTTTATGAATCAACGTATGAAATAACATATGGATGCGAAAGAACCAAATTTGTAAAATCAATAGTTAAAAATTTTTGTACTGCTATTATCCAACCCTAGTATAAAAATTTATCTATCTTTTCATGTCATGTAGCCTGTCGTGCAAAAAATGCAATTCTGGAATTAATTTAAAAAAATATCTTCGCTTCTGATTGTCGAAATCAAAAAGTAAAGACATTCTGAAAAAGAATGAAATTTTACGTCGGACGGCGTAAAAATCAGCTCAAAAATCTATACTTTTGGTCCTGTAGAAAAATGAGTCCGTTTCTGAACGCAAGACGCTCCTGTTTTATATTCTTTCGTTATCGCCGAAAATTCAATGACATAAGGCATCTCTCGCCTTCACAAATGAAGGAAAATAAAAAATAAAAAAATTCTCGATTTTTAACGAATTTTCGAGTTTTTATGGTATGATCGAAATAATTTTTAGAATTCTGAAAGATGATTTTTTCCCCCGCCTTCTGGTACTAATTTCGAATTTCTCGGATGCATGGGAAAAAAAAGTAATCGCGCCGAAGTCGCCAGTCCTTATCTGCCGTTAAAATGACGTCTGTTTTTAATCGGTGGAAGAGATCGTTTTTGTAATTTGATAAAAAAAATCCGTGCTTTTGTTGATTTATGAATGTCTTTCCGATCTTGTAATTGGGTTTTTTTAATAAATAACGTCCGTTAATTACGACTTTTAAAAAAATTTATGATTTGTCGTTTGATGTGAAGTGTTCAGCTATAAGTATGCAAAATTTCAAGTCTCCAACATATGTAGTTTCTGAGAACAGGCTCTGTGACATACTGACAGAGGAGTCAGACGAATAGGGTTTCCTAAAAAACTATTACAATACATCCACAGACATTTTAAATAGAGATCGACCGAAAGATCGGTTTAGTTTTCGGTCCAAAATCTGAGTTTTGGCGGAACTGCTGCCGAAAGTTCGGCTTCGTTAATTACGTATGATAGGATTTAATAGAATAAAGGACAATTTTATATCTTTTTAAGTTTTGATTCAATTTTCATAAAATTTGAAATGACTCTTCAAAATTATGCAACAATTATATATTTTAAATTTGAAACTATTCGGTTGGATAGTTTTTGCGCTGTTATATGCGGGCGGACGGACGGACTGAACGTCGACTATAGGTGCTACGTATTTACAGAGAGCAATAAAAGTATTTGCACACCAGGTAAATTTGTTGTTGCATATGTATAAATAAATAAAAACCAACTAAGAATTAAAAATACCAACACTTTTACAAAACAAATAAACATATTTAATATCTGACTTAATAATTATATTTAAAATATGAAAACATAAAAAAGTAGCATTTGTACTGCCAAAAAAATATTTGCACACTAGCAATAAAAATAAAATTAGAGGAATTATTTATAAGTTAAAAACAGTGCTAATATTTTGTATGCATGCCCTTTGCTTAAATTACAGCTTGTAATTGTCTGGGCATTGATTCTATTAATTTGTGACATGTTTCACTGCTGATTTGTACCCATTCTTCCCTAAAAACTTGCTTAAGTTCTGATTTGTTAGAAATTTTCTTTTTCTTTATTTTCACATCCAAAATATGCCATAAATTTTCAATCGGATTGAGGTCTGGTGATATCTGGTGTGGTGGCGTTTTCATTTCATTTTTTACATTATAAAGCAACCATAACCTCGTAATATATGTAGTGTGTTTCGGATCGTTATCCTGTTGGAAATAACATGAATTAGGAATTCCTAATTTCAGAGCACTATTAGATAAATGATCTTGCAATATATTAATATATTGTTTAGCATTCATATTGCCTTCAATAAAGGTCATTTCGCCAACTCCGTTAAAAGACATGCATCCCCAAATCATTACATGACCACCGTCAAGTTTTACAGTTAGTTTCAAGCTTTTAATTTGAAGAGAAGTATTTGGCTTTCGCCATAGTTTTCTTACTATCTGAGCCAAAAATATTGAACTTGCTTTCATCGAAAAAAATAAGTTTTCCAAAACTCTAGTGGTTTGCTGACATAAGCTTTTGCAAATTCAAGTCGTTTCACCCTATTTGTTTCACTAATAAATGGTTTTTTTTTCGAGGGGCTCTTCCTCGAATATTTGCGTCATAAAGAATATTTCTAATTGATTGTGGTGTAACTATCGTTTCCGACGTTGAAGCGACATCAACAGCCAATTCTCGAGCACTTAGAAAAGGGTTTTTTGAAGATTCTTTTATGATGGCTCTCCTTTGCCTGGTAGTTAGCTTTCTTGGACGCCCAGTTCGCTGCTTATTTATTGTCGAACCAGTTTCTTTTTTCTTCTTAATTACATAACGAACACTAGAAAAGTTTAGATTTAATTTTTTACCTATTCCTCGGTAACTTAATCCAGAATTGTGAAGAAATATAATCTTCTCACGGGTAGCAACAGACAGTTCACACGTTTTCGGCGCCATTAGAACAAAAACTCCCCAGAATCCCTGCTCCAGTTAATATATTACGAGACTTTAAAGTGCGGAGCTAATGTACTGCGGGACTGATATGCTAAACATTTGCATAATGTTCACATTTAATGCCTTTTTTAACAGTCAATGCTTCTTGTGCAAATACTTTTTAGGTATGAGAAAATATTAATTTGTTTTTTAAAATGTGTAATATTACTGTTTAAAGAAAATGGGTAGTTATTTTTATTTTCTTCTTATTTAAATAAATGAATAATTAAGAGAATAGTATCAAATTTGCTTTCTATGGTTACTTAAGCAAAAAATTGTCTGCGTGCAAATACTTTTTTTGCGCACTGTATATGATTACATTACGAACGCGCCTAAAAATGCGGTGACCACAAGTAATAATTTTTTTTTTGCTAATTCCGACGCTGTTCTGTTAATCCTGGATTTTTTAAATTCAACATTGTTTTCTCTTATTTCGAAAAAAAAAAAAAAAAAAAACTCCTAAGTTACTTAAACATTAAGAAAAGAAACAAAGGATTTCCGTCAGGAGGGCGCACCGTTTCTCTGAAATATACATATTTTCTTGTTGCGTGTTTATGTTAACGGAGTAGAGAATGGAGAGGGTTTAATTATCGTCTGCGTCGTTAAAAATATTCGTTGCTTAATATGTCTGTAGTAAATAAACAATGGATAGAATGATTGAATATGCATTTCCGCTTTACGAAGAGAAATACTCTTTAATTATTTAAAAAAAGTATCAAAAATATTGTTTTAATATTTCTACACGTAAAATAAGTAACATAATTAATAAACAAGAAATAAAAAAAAACATGCGTCATGCATAGATTATGAAACGCTTTCCTACACATTCAGACTAATATAACAGAACTGCACTGTTTAATATGTTAAAATATTATGTCTAATTCAACCCTATGGAAACGGAAAACAAACACATTTGAAAACCTAAAGTCAAATTCAGCTGTTCCCATCTACAATCGGAAAATTATCCGAATTCTTTGAGCAGCTTAGGTGGACTGAAAACCATTTTAGGGTAAAATTTCACAGCCAATTTGCTTTATTTGGAAGTTTGGGAGAATAGGATAGGTTTCAAGTTATGATAAGTTTTTAGAATAGAATATAAAGTTGCGATTTTGTTTAATTATACTCTCATGGAGTCTTCATTTTAATGACTCTGTTTAATATTTACTATTATGCCATGAATTTGACTACAAATTAAAGCGCAAAGGACTAAAAAATATTAAAATGGGCATATAATACAAATACACTGAAATGCTTAGTGTTAATAGTGCTATTTACTTAAATCATACCGGAAGATTCAAAATAGATACAATTTCTTGAACCGCTGATAATAGAAAGATACTTCCAATTACAAAAAGTATACAAAATCAAGTACATCTTTCAGATATGGCATTTATTAAAACAAAGGGGTTGCATGCACAGTGAAATACAAAATTCAATTTTTATACGGTCTCCGTATTGTATAACCCCTTGAGGGGCAAGCAAAAATGTCACTAAATATTGAATTCTCACCGGAATAATCGAAAATTTTATTTTTTAAAAAAAGGAAAAGCAATTTTTCAACAATTTTCCTCCAAAGTTAAAAATATAAAATTTAGTTAAAATTTTCTGGTGAGAATCTTGTTTAAATTAGATGGGGTATATTTTATCCCACCGCCCCTCAAGGGGTTAACGTACATTTACTAAAAGAATAACAATAGAAGGAAGGCAGGTTGTATTTAAAGCTCATGTGTGGCTGTTACCATATCTTTACCATATTTTCAAACAAAATTATTTTGTGAACGCCAGCGAAATAATTTCTTTTTCAGTGATTGAAAAATAAATAAGCACGAAACTGGAATAATGAAAATTGGGTTGGTTGGAAGTGCAAATTATTGGGTGGAATTGGGCCCCACGGGAGCATATAAGTTGGCGCCACTGACTGTATATAATATATAGATTTGTATCTATTAACTACATGCATGCTAAAATTTAGTTTAGTTAAGAAATACGTATATACTTTAGTTAAAAATTCCCCTACAGCAATTTCCGCTAATAAAGAGAATGGTGCATGAATTCTTTTGTGCGGCCCTGTAAACGAGGTATAGAATTTATATCCAAAACGAGTAAAATGCAACAAAAGAGTTAAATTTAAAAGCGGATGCCGAAATTGAAAACGCACTTCCAGCAATTATTACTCAAAGACCGATTTATTTTGTGTGTCCCTGTAAATGGACGACAAATGCTATGAATGCCCTATTCCAGGGTTGGCTAACCTTTTTATAATCGCGTGCCAATTTTTTTTTTTTTTCAAAAATATTTTACTTGAGCTTGACGTGTCAACTAAAAAAGAAATTTAGTGGATTGAAATATAATGAATCAAAACTACTTGAAAATTACTTAAGATATTTTCTAAAATGTGTAAGATACATGTAAGTATTGCACTGCATTAATTATAGAAAGTTATATTTTAGAAATTAATTAAAAACATAATGTGATTAATTGTTGTATCTTAGATGAAAAATAATTAATATCATGGTCAGTTAACTTCAACAGAATGCAAAATAAGTGAATTTATATGACAACCACTCTCTATTCGATTTTTTATATTCTAAATTTGCGAAAATGACAGATATAAATAGTAGAAAAAAATTATTAAAACTGAAAAAAAAGAACCACAGTTTATTTAAATAGTTCTGAAATTTATTTCCAAGTTGCCATAATTTACCATCGTAATAATCTTCCCTTTTTGATAGTTTTCAAACATTTTCTTTGTTTGATAAATTTTTGAAACCATATTGAGTATGATTAAAATTCAATTTGCAATTAATCGAATTTAGAATCTAATCAGATCCTCTAAGTTCGTGTATTTTGTGTAAAATAGCTGATCCTCATTTAGAGACATAATCAACGCCGTGCCAAAATTATTCTTTGGCGTGCCGAAAGTGGGACGTGTGCCATAGGTTCGCCGATCCTGCCCTGTTCTATTGTAGTCATCTTGTAGTGAAATTTAGTGATTTATATCAGTTTAAATTAGTGATGCAAAAAATAGTGGTTTGGCCGAATAACCTAATACCAATTATTCGGCCTATTCGGCCGCCGAAATAATGAACTCATTTTTGTCTAAAAACAAAATATTGTATGCACTATATCCACAATTCTTGTATATTTCACAATTAAAATGTATTTCCTTTTAAAAAAATTATTTATATGCAATTTTTTTATTTTTTAAAACATTATTTCATTCTGAAAAAATATTCGGCTGTGTTCGGCCTAAAAATTGCTTCATTAATATAATTCGGCCAAAAAAAAAAGTTCCTCATCAGGTAGGTACCGTCTAATTACATTTTAGTAGATATTATGTATGCTCTTGTTACATTTCAAAATAATGACAAAATTTTAAAAGTACTAGAAGACATAAATTTCAACTTTGAAAAAAAAAAAATAAATAAATAAATCTTTTGCATCTTAAGAAAAACCACTGATAGAAAGGGATGTCCTCTAAAATGGTGGAAAGAAACCAGTGTAGAGTTTATAAAGCTCACAATATAAAAAAAAAATGTATTGTTTTGCTATGTCAGCAGACAGCACTATTAAGAAGTGTATGGTGAATTTCGGATTCAGAGAAAGGAAATATCTGTAAGGAAAAGCAAATTAGATATAAATTTCCAAATATTCACTATGTAGTATCTTAGGTATACTATATTGTTACAATTTAATAGGTATTGTGTATGTTGTTGCTACATTTAAAAATAATCACAAAATTTTAAAAGAACTTAACATAAATTACAAGTTTCAGATGAAAGAAAATCTAAATTAAACAGTGATGTAAAACATACATACATACTAATTAAAAGAATTTAGTATTTACATTTCTTTCATTATTTAATAAGAAAGGTACTTGTTAGTTATCCCGTCGACCAATTCCGCCAAATTATACAAATTGGCATAATTTTTATTTAAAATAACGAAAAAACAAATAAATTAGTATAACATTAATAAAATTACAAATAAAACGTCGAAATAAAAATCACTTGATGATGTAAACACGTGTTGTCAAGTGAATGTGACATTTACGATTAACCATTATTGGCGTTTACAATTTGACGACAGTAATTTGGACGACGGGATAACTAACAAGTACCATAAGAAATAGTAACATACTTAAAAAAATCCCTTAAATTTTGTTTAATTTTTAAGCGTATTTTACTCAAAAAAAAAAAAAAAATAATAACAATAAGTATTGCAGCATATACGACTTAAATATTTATTTTATACATACATCTATATCTAATCTATTGTATATATTTATGTTCTTTATAGGTCTAATTAAAAATATTGAAATAAATATTTTTTATATAAAAATTGATAAATATTAAACTCTCCATTATGCTTTAAAAAAGTTAGAATTTGCTTAGTGCGTCTCTCTTGAGACAATTTTGAATAGATTAATTTGAAATTTAACAGATTATGCTAGCTTATTACAGATACTTTTTTGTTCTTATTGATACAGCATAAAAGTTTTAACATGATTCCTAAATTACCCTCTTATATAAAAATGGGTAGATAAAACCCATTCAGGGCATGAAAGTTAAGAAGAAAAAAAGTGTTAGTTAATTTCAAGTACAATTTTCATTATGCATGATGAATATAAACTGTCAAATTAAAAAAGTTTTACTGTGTAAATATAAAAATATTTCTTACAAAATTATTCGGCCAAGGCCGAATAATGAGCTTCATATTCGGCAGATAGGCCGGATGGGCCGAATATTCGGCTTCGGCCGAATAATCGTTGCATCTCTAGTTTCAATACATTTGAAATAGCGTAATGTCATTAAAATACTCAATGCAAACGATTTTTCCCCATATGCCATAATGTAATGGAATTCTTTTCGATGCCCCTGTTAATGAACTATTAATCTCATATACTTCGTATACAATACCAAACATGCCTGGATGACCCTAAATAACGTTTATCCAATGCATGAAAATCCGAGTCTATTTACGAAATTTAGAGTGCGGACAGACAAACCGAATGCATAAACACTTTTCAACTTTGTTGGAAAGAATTAATAAGGGTCAAAGTTTGCATTTGACCTGGGGGAAAAGGGTAAAAAATGCATGCCCAACAAAGGCACGTTCACCGCTCACTAAAGTCACATCTCTCGTTTTAAAAGAAAATCCAATCCTCAAAGAACTATCGCAAAATCTTTAAAAATCTTTTTTTGATTTATAAACAAAATTAGACAATCTGATTTGAAGCTAAACAAAACAAAAAAACATAGTGTTCACTACCTAATCCAAAAATATGTTTCTCAGCGTAACACTGTGGTCAGATTGTTGAATAGAAATTATTTGGCAGATGAAAAATAGTAACATGTAGTTAAAAATCACGAGGCTTCTATATATTTATTTGATTACAATAGGAAAAGATCGGTTTAATACCGGAAAAGAGGATAACAAGATCTAAAATGTTGTTTCAGAGAAAACAAGGAAAGTTTTGCTAAAGGTTTTATGGTTATTGCTGGATTCTCTTATAATTGAAAAGGAAAATGGAAAAAAAGGTGTCAAAATTAACTCAGATTACAATCAGAAGTATGTTTTAACACCCCTTTTCAAAGAAGACATTCCGTCACTTTATGCCCAAACAATTATTTTTGTGTCAAATTCCATCAGGATCAGTGGTGTAGTCGTAAAAAAAAAAAAGATTGTATACGCTCAAGGCCGAGGGTATACCCTAGTGTATATATACTATAGCTTTCTTGAGAAACAGTGGGTATACGGTGTTCCTTAAAAAAAAATCCAGAGCATAAACGGCATATACCCTCCACTTAAATCGCTGATCAGGATAAAGCCATACCTTTAAATCTACTGCTATATTTTTCGGAAAAAAAAAAATGACAGAATCGGAATTGAGGCTGTTCCATTTAAATGCATTCAAAGCGAAGTCCCGCGACGTGTCTCCTATGTGTTATTGTGCATTTCGACTTTTCAAACAAACTCTTTATAAGCGGCATCCCAAAACTTAAAATGGACTCTAAAAAATTGTAATCGAGGAATGAACAAAATCAGTCTTGCTATTAAAAAAATAATAATAAAAATAAAAAATTATCTCGGAAATCAAGATGTAATTGGTAGTTCAATAAAGTTCTATCAGATTGAACAAATTAGAAAATATTTTTTTTTTTTCTTTATTTCTGTGTTTCTTTTTCGAAAATCGTTACAAAAATGCGTAACATCCTCTGTACATATAATTGATGTCAATTTAATATTTTAAAAAATAGTTGCTTGTTTTATACTTCATTTCGTATTTTAACATGTTCCTTTTGAATTTTTAGGTCTACAATCATGCACGACGACGATTATTCATCTGCCACGGATTTCTTCACCAGTATCATCACTCCCGAGGACGTCGTTCCTGTGGACGTTTTACTGAAACGGATATCGAGGGCACCGACTGCTGCCAAGAGGTATCTGGAGAAACACTGCAGAGATGCCCGTGAACTGGAGGAGTTCTTTAAGGAAAACGACTATTTATTCCACGTGGAAAATAAGAGAGTAGCTTTATTTGACGAACAACTTCTAAAAACCGCTGAAATGACAGTGGAATTTTTCAAAGAAAAGCTTAAACAATGTGGTACACCAGTGGACTATCTGCAGTTGAAAAAGAGATTCTTGGGTAAGATCTTTTTCTCTATTCTTTAGAGCTAAAACCATTGGTGTAGTAATTAAAGAAATATGGATATGGGGGCTTCAGTATTAACTTTTCGATAAATGAAATAATTATTATTAACTTTGAGTATTAACTTTTTTAAGTATATTATTAACTTTTCGATATGTTAGTATCAACTTTTATTATTATTAACTTAATAATAAAATTTATAATAATATATATAAGTATCTATTAAATTTAATAAATTTAAATTTAAAAATTAAAAAATTAAAAAAATTAAAATTAAAAATTTTAAAAATTTAAATTTAATAAATTATTATATTATATATAAATATATTATAATAATATATTATTATAAACATATTATTATAAATATACTATTATAATAATTATTATTAATTTTATTATTATTAAGTATTAACTTTTCGATAAATGAAATAATTATGACCGAGTTACGTTAGAGCGAAATCCACTAGAACGAAATATCCGTTATAACGACGTGTTGAGCACTCTCCGTCAAAATCCCTGCAAGTCCATTATAAGATAAAGAAAAGAAAGGGTTTGAACAGTGGTTCCCAACCTTTTATTGGCCATGTCCCACCAAAGCATTCTGAAAATCCCCATGTCCCCCTCCCTCACTCTGTAAATTATGTATCTTATTACTTAAAAAGTTGACTCTATTCACACTGCAGAAGCGTAATACAGCCTTAACAAACAATTATTCATTTCACACGTTTTAACTTATGAAAGAGGGAAATCTTCTGTAACAAATCTGTTTTTAAGATAATTCTATAAATGCAAAGAGGCGATACATTTTTTTTTTTATACATCTTCGCCTTTGTGCCAAAACGGTTTTTTTATACTTTTCGAACTTCCCTCAATGTTACAGAAAAGTTTTATACCATCTGAATTTTTATCT
This sequence comes from Maratus speciosus, assembly GCA_963932465.1. Lineage (NCBI taxonomy): Eukaryota > Metazoa > Arthropoda > Arachnida > Araneae > Salticidae > Maratus > Maratus speciosus. The sequence continues at coordinate 342,886,193 of OZ010797.1, forward strand.
TCACAAGATATTGAAGAGACATTTAGATTTAGCATTAAAATTGATATCATTCACACATTTTATAATTCATTTTTGTAACTTATTGAAAGTTCGTGGAAAAGCTTTGTACACTATATTTTCTGACTATGGATAACACAATGTAGAAGAAGCATTTAAAAATTATCATCTTTATTAATTTTAAGTAGACATTATTCCCCATCACAACACAATTTCTCAGTTTTCCCTTTCCCCATATCATTGTCTTCCATATATTACTCGATTTTAAAGTTTAAAATGTATGTATCATCGTGTAACTGTGTAAGATTCCTGAAGTAAAAGCATAGATTTTTACTATCTACCCATTTTTTTCTAATGACATTTAATATTTAAAAAATTTATAGAGTTATTATTACCTAATTTATTTCATATATTTTTTTAGGTTAAATATGTCCAACACAGTCATAAATTTATGTATACTTTTAAGAAATTTCACCTGTGAATGATACTTCTTATAATATTTAGCAGAGCGAATAGAAGTAGAAAGTGCCAAACATTTTAAAAAGATTATTCATATAATTATTCTGGTATTAGAGTACTTTAAACTTTTGTTTGGGAAATTCTTTTTAAAATTTTGCTTATATTTTGTGTATTTTTAGTGTTCAATATTTCTTTCTACCGACCAAAATAAAAAAACTAAAGAAATCGCCATTTCTTTAAGTTTGGCAACCTCCATTTCTGTAGAAAGTAAAGGAAAAATAGTAATCATATCTTTTTGTTGCCATTTTCCCATAACAACTAAAAAAAAAATGTAATTAAAATACGTGCTATTTTGAAAAATATAAATGATTTCTAATAAAATATGGAGCTATTATAAACTATATTTAATTTTAAGTATCTATATTAATGTTACAAAGAAATGAGGGCATATGAATCATTAGATAGCCGATTTTTTGTGTAGAGTTTCTCGTATGACGACATCGGTTTTTGCTGGATTTATGTATTATTGAGCGATAGTGACGTCATATGCATACTTTTCTGTAGATGTTGTTTAAGACTGCATCGTAAATGTGGAATTCTTCAGCGGATGCGGATGACGACATTTTATATAAAATAAAAGCGTGAGTTTTAAGTTTTAAAACTGAAATATATTTTGTACTATCTATATTTATACACATGACAGAATTCTTTGCAATTCACTTTATTAAGTTGTGTTTAAATAATTAAATATACAGCCATAACTAGAGATGGGAATGCTCGGATTTTTTTTTTTTTTCCCCAGAGGGGCTATTTTTCAATTTTTCCTAATTGGAAAAATTGAATTTCATTTATAAAATAATGTATTCAAAATTTTATAATTGCTACACTCTGATAATTTTATTTATTTTTTTTTCATGTTTAGTGTCGAACATGAAAACATTAACGTAGAAATAGAAAGAACTTCAGTCTCTTAAAGGATCCTTCACAAATTTTTCACCTTAAAACACATGATCCTAAACAAAATTCTTTCTTTTAAAACATTTTCAGAATTTTTTTTTAATCTCCAAATGGAATCTTTCACAAATGTAATAATTTTAGAATTGGAAAAAAAAAAAACAAAAAAAAAAAACCCTGTTGCATAATAGCTGGAATCACCAATGAATCTATTGTCTGGCTGTGTATATGACAAAAAAAACATCTCTATAATGTCTGAATAAAAAGGGAAACATAAAATTTCTAACTCACAAAATTTTGATTATACTTTTTACAAATATATACAAAAGTTCACAAAATCGGAGAAAAAAAAATGATCGCGTGTGGGGAAAAAAAATCCAGGTAAATCCCTGGTAAGATAATTAAATGCAACTTCTCTTGTTAAAAATAAAAATTCATGTGCAAAAGTATTTCAATAATATATCAATTAAGGAAAATGTTAAGGGGGAAAATTTAATGTAAAATTTGAAACATACATTTATCTTTATTCGCATATCTGTAATTTTTTACTATTATTAGAAAGAGTTCTTGTCTGTGTTTTTTTTTTTTAAATATAAATTTATATTAACAAACTTTGCAAAGAAAATGTAATCAAATTTCTGTGAAAAATTTACTTGAATAACTTTTAAACATATGGGAAAATCCACCTGTTTTAAAACTTTCATTTAATTTAAATTACCACTTTCAATAATAAGAATCTAAAACAAATTAAAACATAGTGTGGGTTTAGACTACAAAGCTATACCACACAGGAGATGAAAATTATAATTGTAAGGGGGGGAAATGTAATATTATAAAATAATACCAATTTTTAAACAATGGAAGGTTTGAAAATATTTCTTTTAGTGTGCATAAATATTTAAAAAGTTTATTGTTTTATATTTTTAAAGAAAATATAACTTATTTTTGAGAAACGTTCGTCAGAAATAATTTTTCCAAATTTTCCAATTTTTCCAGAAAAAAAATGGGGGAAAAAAATTCCGCCACTTCAAAATTTCCGGAAAATTTACATCTCTAGCTATAACATTCCATAACTGTGTACAAGGTAGACTTCAGACAGCAAGTGGCGTTGAGGTATATCTGAAATTTCTCATCTTCGTAGGGTTACCAGTTAAAAAGGGTCATGTGGTGCTATTAATTTAACGATAAAATGGGTTAACTGGCTACCCTGACAAACTAGTGATTATTCGTTATTGGGCCCATATCCAAATTGGGGGGCGATTCATATATCTAATCTTTATACTTTTCTTACATACATATTTTTTTTTTATTGGGGGCGACACTAAATTTTGAAAAAAGCAGAATTCCAGTTTCCTATTTAATTAACTTCATTGGATTTTAATTTAAATTAATTTATGGGAGCACTTAGAGGCAGCGTGGTTGATCTAATCTCCCTTACAAGATCCCAGAAACTTTTTTTAAGAATAGAAGGATGCAATTGCTTATCCAATGTGTCAACTAAACTATTCTTGATTTCTCTTTTCAGAGTATGCTCCAAGAAACGTACAGCACTTCATCACACGGTTCTATCCTGGCAAAGACATTAAACGTTTCTTGAAGCAGAGACCAGATGTATTTGTCGTGCGCAAAGACCACACTGTGTTCCTGGTAGAAGTGGACGCTGTTGAATTTTACAGGAGAAAATTGAAAGCTCAGAAGGACCAGAGGCAGCACTTCATAAACTTCAGGGGACATATCGGTCAAGCTGACCCGCATGTGCAAGCGTACATCAACAAAAACTTTCTTGGCGATGAATTCCAAGATTTTCTAATTCGAAATACCGACGTTTTCAGACTGGATAACAATGGTTTTGTCACTCTTGTACCACCCGAGTGAATTTTCGATTTTTTTTTCTTTTACATTGCATTGCAATTCAAAACTTTTTATTTCTCATTGACTTTATGTAGCAATGCCAGAGTGCAGTTTCTCATAGAATTTTCGAGTAGATTTCTCCTATGGATTTTCTATTTTTAATCTCTGTGACAAAGACTTTCATATTATATATTTCTTGTAAATCATCTCATCGTCATTCTTTACCTTGCTGTTGTATGTTAGCTCTATAGTCATTATAATTGTTACTGTTTCTTCATATTATATATTTCTCGAAAGTCGTATTGCCATTCTTTACCATTCTGTTGTATGTTAGCTCTAAAGTTGTTCTTCCATACGCTATTATTGCATTTAGGTGAAAATTTAGGTAATCTTTAAGTAGGTTTATGATGTTCTAATACATAGTAAATGCATTATTGACTGGGATTTGGGGCTAAATTTTTGGATGAGAGTTAAATTAATGCTTTTCTAAAAAATACGTTTAATATTAATGTATTGTAATTTTTTTTTCAGTCGTATCACCATTATTTACCTTATATGTTAGCTATATAGTTTCCAAATTATTCCATGCACTGTTATTACTTTTGGGTGAAAACTGAGGTGAACTTTAAGAAGATTTATGCTGTTCTAATACATGGTAAATGCATCGCTAACCAGTTCAGTCTCTGGGTGAAAAGTAAAATTAATTTTAAAGTAAATCAATGCTTTTCTAAAAAGTACATGTCATATTAATGTGACCATAGAATTAGTCTATTAGTATATCGTAATTCTGTAACTTGGATATTGGAATAGTCTAGATATATTGACTACTCCATGACTGTCATTTGGGGTTAAAGTTTTGAGTAAGGAGTAAATTAATGATTTTCTAAAGAATACATTTAATATTAATGAATTGTATTTTTTTTACATATTGTATTTTTTTTACATATTGTATTTTTTTTTACATATTGTATTTTTTACATACCTATCTCCATTCTTTACCTTATATGTTAGCTATATTGTTGCCAAATTATTCCATGCATTGTTATTACTTTTAGGTGAAAATTGAGGTAAACTTTAAGAAGATTTATGCTGTTCTAATGCATGGTAAATACATCGATGACCAGTTCAATGTTGGGGCGAAAAGTGAAATTACTTTTAAAGTAAATTAATGCTTTTCTAAAAAGTACTGGTCACATTACTGTGACTATAGAATTATAGTATATTAATTAATATATTGTAATTCTATAGCTTGGATATTGGAGTCTAGATATATTGACTACTCCATGACTGTCAACATGAAGAAAGCTGAACGTTTATAAATTAGAAAAAAAAAATTATTATCCATTTTAAAATTGTATTGCTGTCAGTTAGATGAGTTAAATGTTTTTTTAAAATTATTGGTCATTAATTTTTAATGGTAATTTAATATTGTGTTTTAATGGTAAATTCCATGCACTGTTATTACTTTTGGGTGAAAATTGAGGTAAACTTAAAGAAGATTTATGATGTTCTAATACATGGTAAATGCATCGCTGACCAGTTCAATGTTCGGGCGAAAAGTGAAATTCATTTTAAAGTAAATTAATGCTTTTCTAAAGTACATGTCATATTAATGTGACTATAGAATTACAATATATTAATATATTGTAATTCTATATCTTGGATATTGTAGTCTAGATATAGGGAGGATTAACGCTTTCAGGAGCAAAGTAATACAGTTGTTGAAATGATTGAAAGTCACCAGAATTTACGAACAAATTTATTTGAAAATGAATAAGTCCGTTTCTTCCCTTACCTTTATAAAAGCAAAATTTTATTAATGATAATCTCGGTGCTGTTTGTAATTTTGTAACTAAAGTTAAGTGGTGGTATATACAGGGTATCCATAACAGAATGTCCCAGTTTCAATGGTATATTATAACAGTTTAATTTAGACTATTTACAACAAATTATACATCAGTTGTAAGAAAAACTAGGTTAGTTTACCTTGAAAATGTTCAATACGTGCACCTTTAGTTACACGGCCCACATCCAAACTAAAGTCAAATTCTTCCCACACTTAGCTTAACAAGTCCGGAGTCATGGAAGAACTAGCTCTTCAATTCTGTACCTCAACTCTGGAAAATCATTAGGTAGTGGTGGAACGTAGACACGGTCTTTTAATAAATACCCGAAGGAAAAAAATCACGTGGCTCTAACAGTTTTTAAATCCTCAGCCCAGCAATAACGCTTTACGCTCAGGATTCGCCATTTTGAGTATGTGGCACTGCAAGCGAGTCAGTAACACAGGAGTACTCGCGCATGCGCTTATCTAAAACTGTTTGATTTTCTCTTCGTGACCTTGAACCAACACTCTTCAACTCTTACAGTTGATACTATTCAAATTTATAACTAGAGCCTTCTTTTACGGACACTCTGTATAATATACCTCTGCCATTAGAGGGGTTAAAGCAGTGTTTCCCAACCTTTTATTAGCCACGCCCCACCGAAGCATCTGTAAAATCACGGTGTTCCCCCCCCCCTCCTCCGCACTCTGTAATATTTATTAACTAAAAAGTTAATTATATGATTTTAAAATTTAAAATGTATATGCTATGTTGTACATTTATTTACTATGTAAGAAACCTACATGAGAGCCGTAGATATTTACTATTTATCTATTTGCTTTTCTAATGCTAAGATCTATAAATTTTATAGTACCTGGTTTAGATAGTTCAAATATTTTTTAGGTTAAATATGTTCAACGCAGTCAGATTAAGAAATACCCTTAACTAGTTTCGCGTGTAAAAGTTCCTTCTTGTGACGCATAGCAGAACGAACAAGAATAAGACTAATTTAATAAATAATTGAAAGTATTGCGAAAAATTTTAAAACAATGTGTACAACCGGAAAAACTATAGAAATTTTTAATAATTAATAAAAAGGTGGGGAAGGGATGGAAGTTTTCAAAATTTCATTAATGGTTTTTCATAAAATTATTCTGGTTTTGTTCCATTTTGAAACTTTTATTAATTTGAAAGAAAAATTATACTTATTTTTTATTTTATTTTTTTAAATTTGCATGTATTTTTTAGGTGCGTTCGTAATTATATAAATACATAGCACCTATAGTCGTCGTTCAGTCCGTCCGTCTGTCTGTCTGTCTGTCCGCATATAACAGAGCAAAAACTACCCAACCGAATGGTCTGAAATTTTTAATGTATGATTGTTGCAAAATTTTGTCGAGCCATTTCAAATTTTATGAAAATCGGATGCATAGTTTAATTACAGGGACAGTCAAAAGTTTTTCTTTACATTACGGCCAATGGGAAAAATTATTGCAAATACATTTTACTGATGTTACAGCCTTCCGAATGGTCTGAAACTTTAAATATATAATTGTTTCAAAATTTTGTCGAGCCATTTGAAATTTTGGGAAAATCGGATGTATAGTTTAATTACAGTGACAGTCAAAAGTTTTCCGTTACATTACGGCCAATGGGGAAAAATATTGCAAGTGCGTTTTAATGATGTTACAACCTTCCGAATGGTCTGAAAATTTAAATATATAATTGTTGCAAAATTTTGTTGAGCCATTTCAAATTTTATGAAAATCGGATGTATAGTTTAATTACAGGGACAGTCAAAAGTTTTCCGTTACATTACGGGGAATGGGAAAAAAATTATTGCTAGTGCATTTTAATGATGTTACAGACTATGCACTTATGAAGTTAAAATATATATATATTCAGTACAATATGGGGTACAAAAAATAATTATAAAACTAGTTTTAGTACGAACGCACCTCATTTGCCACGTTTGACGAGCAATTTCCGACTTGTTTTATTTTTAGTCTACAACATAATTTTTTTTAAACAACCAGATAGCGAACGGGTGAGTGACAAATTTGGAATTGCCCCCCTAAAATGTCAAATCCCCCCCCCCCCCGGTGGGGCGTACGCCACACGTTGGGAACCACTGGGTTAAAGTTAAAGTAGACAGCAAGGTATTGTTAAAATTGCTGTTTTTGAGTAGCTTATTGCAAGTTTGACTATGTTTCTTATTGTCATGTGTATCTCTAGTCTTATTTTCTTACTTGTTAACTAAAACGTGATATGTAAAGTACAGTTTGTTTGGCGTTATTTTTAATCCTTTGTTTAACTTGGTTCATGTACTAAAGGTAGAATTTTTTAATCGATCTTTCCCTCACTTTCTGATAGACTAGGATTATAAAAATGATATACAATAGAATCTCGTTACAACGAGTCACTGGTTAAATTCGCTATACCGAAAAATTTGTTAAAGTGAATATTTTTATAATGGAATATGGAAATACTTTTTTTTTTTAACAATCCAAATAATATTCGTTAAACTGGAAAAATCGTTAAAGCGACATTCGATGTAACGAGATTTTACTGTATACAGATTTGTTTCCAATGACAATACCACATTTTAATATTTTTAGTGCTTAATCATAAATTAATTTCATTGATCGATTTAATTATGCATCGAACCACGTTCGGTAAATTATGCCAACTGACTGTGAAACTGCAACAATTTTAAGCATTAAAGAGTAGAAAATAAAATATAAAGAAAACAATTGTAATATGTATTTTTTAAATACACTTTTATTCACTATTGCATTGATATTATCTGCCCAGGCAAAGGTTCTCTATCTTAGGGTATGCCTGGAAATTCTTATTGATACTGAAAATCAAATATTAAAATCTATAAAATAATTTTTTGCAAATTGATAAAATTTCGGTTTGTAAAAATCTAACTCTTATGTATGTACTATAACGCAATTGTAGCGTAATCACTTTCGAAAAACTTCTGACTGTGCAAAGGAGGGGGGAGAGACATCTATAATTTGCAGTCACTTTTTCTCTAAAATATACGCATATGTGATGCTCATGCTCGCTGCTCTTTTCAATTATGTGAAAAACTAAAGTTGGTAAAAATAATTCCATATTCTTTTCCTATGGGAACAGTTGTTTCATTAAATGTATCTGTTTTGCTATTTATATATTATCTGTTTTGCTATTTATATATAGTTTTATATTCTGTTTATGCTTATAGAAGTATATTAGCAATGTTATATATAGGGATGAAAATTCTTCGCAGATGCGTAATTTTTCAATTTTTTTGAGAAGTTCTCCGTTAGCCGCATTTTTCTAGAAAAAAAAGAAAAGTTTGCGGGTGGGGTTAAAATATAGCTGTTGTATTAATCTGTTATAATTTAAAATATCATGCGTCTATATTAATAAGTTGCATACATGATTTTTTTTTTTTCGTATATTAAGTTATTAGAGGTGGTTTCCTCGTAATGTACTGAAATGCATTTTCATTTCGGTAAGTTGCGCATTTTCATCCCTGTATTCAAGTGCAATTTTAAAAGCTGTGGTAAAATTATCTTTTATCAAGTTATTAGCACTAAGTGCTGTCTTCCTGCTTATTTTTAGATTGTGAATTTATTCCTTTAATATATTTGTTAGTTGTATAGATATTTAGTGTGGTTTATATAAGATATTTTGAGGTGTTCCAAACTGATAATGAACTTGTAATTTGACGCTTTTATATTTTTTGTTTAAATTGCATTGTGATATGATTTATTAACAGGTGATATGTACGTTTTCTTATCAGCTGTCCTTTTTTATGATGATGCCAGTTTTTATTATAATTAATTTTTTTACACTTCCAACTTACCGAAAATTACGGATTGACAGACAGCGGTATTTCTGACACTGTGGTAAATAGAACCGTCCGCCTATAACGCTGGCAGCAGCTCAGAGGTACGAGGGCAAAGAACCGGCAGAAGGAAAGGTGTCGCTCAAGAAATGCATAAATTTGACTGGAAAATTAATATCTACTTTAAGAGAAACAAGACCCTGTTTCTGAAATTGATATTCTTCATTTGTATCAAATTCAAGAAAAACTTGTTAAAGAACAGGCGAAAAAATTGAAGCAAATAAAATTGACATCGATATTTCAGAAATCACAGGAGAAGAAATCACTGTTTATTAGAATTTTTTTTTTTTTTTTTGTAACATAGAAAATATTAGTTTTTTTTTTTTTTTTTTAAGTATTTAATTTTAACTTTTTCTCTCAAAAATATCAGTTGGCTATGAATTTATGAATAAAAGTACCATTAAGAATATCGGAAGTCCTTTTGATATTCTTTCAGAAATCAAGAGTTTTCAAAAATACTCCTTAGTCTTGGACCCGGATGGTTCAAAGTTGAGTTGAGTTGATTTTTGACGGCCGATTATCTACTCGAGGGATATAGGCCCAAGGGGGAGTGCCCTCCGTGGGGTTCTTTCCATGGGAACCTAACCCGTATTTATGCATGGAAATCCAAGGTTTCGAAGAAAACCACGAAAACTCCGAAACGGTTAGGCCGACTGGCGCGATTGGGTTCGAACCCAGCACCTCCCGTCTACCAGCTTCGAGAGTAAAACCTCTCAGCCACTGGTGGGGCTAATCGGATGGTTCAACGAGTGGGGATATTGTTAGCTGTGGGTTTTTTATGATAACACTAGCTTGAGTTATCGGCTTAACTCTTCAATTTCTATCCTTATGGCTGAATTGATTGCGATAGAGAAAACCATGCAGCACTTATCTTATCAACATTTAATCAAATAGTTCTATTGATGCAATAAAATCTTTTTAAAAGCATCTTTAAGTCTCATCCATCCTGGATTTTTATAATAAATTGACAAGACGTGGTTATAATATTTTATTTTGCTGGGTACCTGGACACATGGGTATTCCTGGAAATGAAAAAGCAGATGAGGCGGTAAAACTTGTCTTAATCCGTTATACCATAAAATTCCATTACATTGACGTTAAATTTGGGAAATTTTCAGAAATAAGACTTTTTTTTTTCGAAAAAGTGCCCAACTCAGTTTCTACTCAAAAAATAAATTTGAAATTTACCACTATAAAAATTATTTAACGGATTTAAGTTCCACAGTTTTTTTCCTCAACAAGCATTTAAAAAAAATCCTCCTTTAAAAGGAAATAAAAAGCTAATTTGTGAACCGACATTTTTATTGTGATTAAGGGTTTTGGTTTTTTTTAGAAAAAAATCGCAAATATAATTGATAAATTAGAAAAATACGTACTAACTGTAAACGACAAGCACGAGGATAATGATTGATAATTGATAAATTTCTATTTCCGAATCGAGTAATCAAAATCCATTGTTGCAGATGACTAAAAGTAAATTTTAACCCGAAAACGTGAAACAATAATAATAAAAAGAAAATCCCAAAATTTCCCCATTAATACTTGTCCTCAAAAAAAATCCCCTGAAGAATCAAAATCCCTAATCTTGCAACACTGCAGTTAGTTAATCCATTAACAGTAAGTGCCCTAAACGGAAATCTAAATTTTTACTATCATTCATTACGATAGGTTAATGATATTGAAGCAACTCTGAACTATTCTGAAGCATTCTAATTGAAATTGATTAAGCGAGTCTGACCTATTCTAAAGCATATTTGGGTTGAAGCTGGTTGAGTCTGAGCTATTCTGAAGTATTCTAATTGAAACTGGTAAGCGTTATAAAGTACGCTAACAGTTTAATCTTTTGCCACACGTCTCTTTGAATCTATAATGTTGAAGAGAACAATGATTTTGCTAATGAACAACTTTTGAAAGTTGTGCGATGAGCATAGCGTGCTCTCACGAAAATTTTAACCTACTATGTATGTTCCGATGATATCTCCAATTTTCAGAATAGTATTTGGACGAATGTTCCAGCTTTCTAAGTTCTGATGATTTCAGATTTCGAAAGGACACCAACAAAATGAATGGTCTTGCTAAAGAGACAATTTGATACGTTACTCGCTCTTCGGAGTAAATATGAGGAAAGTGCTTAGAAGAGCCTCTAACCTGCTAAATAGATATTCAGATTTTTAGGTTTCGAAAAGATGCCAACAAGAGGATTTTGCTAAATAGACAACTTGATACTTACTCGTTCATTGGAATAAGTGTGAATTCAGTGGTTAAAAGACTGTAACCTACTGAATAGATATTTTGATGATTTCAGGTTTCGAAAGGATGCTAAAAAGACAACTTGATACTTACTCGTTCATTGGAGTAAGTGTGAGTAAAGTGATTAGACGACTAACCTACTAAATAGACGTTCTGATCAGTGGTGTAGTCGTAAAAAAAGCAGAGGGTATACGCTCAAGGAAGAGCGTATACCCTAGACTGTACATACTATAGTTTTCTTGAGAAACAGAGGGTATACGGTGTTCTTTAAAAAAATTCAGAGGATATACGGCGTATACCCCTGTATACCCTCCACTACATCCTTGGTTCTGATCATTTCAGGTTTCGAAAGGATGCCATTAGTCTTGCTAAAGAGACAACTTTATACTCGCTTGTTCTTTGGAATAAGTATGAGTAAAGTGCTTAGAAGAAACTTTAACCTACTAAATAGATGTCAGGTTTCGAAAGGACACCAACAAGACGGTCTTGCTAAAGAGACAACTTGATACTCTCTCCTTGGAATAAGAGTGAGTAAAGTGTTTAGAAGATACTCTAACCTACTAAATAGACGTTCCGATAATATCTTTACGATGACTTTCGTGACATTACCAAAATGATACTCTGGCTTCAAAATAGGCCTTCGAAAAGATGTCAACAAGATAGTTGCTAAGAGATAAAAATTGATGGTCAACCACTCTTTGAAATTAAGTGTGAGGAAAGTGCTTAAGCGAGACCCTAGCTTACTAAATACACGTCTGACGATTTCTTCGGAATGACTTTCAGGGAATATTCCTTATACGAGAACTCTGGGTTACTAAATGGACATTTCGATTATTTCTCTGATATGATTTTCAGAAGATAGCTAAAGGTTATCCTACTAAATAGACGGTGTGATGATTTCGCTGGTATAGGTTTCAAAAGTCTGCCAACACTAAATAGAAACTCCGGTAATTCTTCATTTTTTGGAATAAAATGCGAGAAAGTTCTTATACGAGATTCAAAGTCAAAAAAGGCCGCTTGCATGAGATTTGGAGAAAGTGTCAAGAGAGGTTGTTTATGTGAGACTTGCGTACTAATAGGATATGATTTAATAGGAAAGAGTTTCAGATGACTGCTTAAACGAGTTTAAATTGCCTATTATTGCATTTGTTGCAATGAAATATAAAGTCTGGCTTAATTCTAAAATCAGTGTCATTTATGCTCACAAACTGAATTTCTTGGGTATATTTATAATAAAGCTGCTAACAGATTTTCAAAAGTATCATACAGAAAAACTTGTGAAATCAAAACCTACCTATAATGAAATACTACCTTAAATGGAAAATTTAATGGGTGTAAATTTTGTTATGTAAATATAAATTTTATTATTTTTTTTAATTATACTTTTAAAATCTTTCGATTTAAAATCAGATCAGTTCTCAGATCAGTAAGGGACATGGGCTAAGTAACGAAGCCACACATATTATTTAAATCTATGTGTACAGGTAATTTTTGTTTTGTTTTTATATGCCTTGAAAATTGGTAATTATTTTAGTTTTCTTAATCGCTGCCAAATTTTCCTTTTTTAAGAAAATGTACATTTCATCTGCATTGCTGTTTTTGCATTTCGGTGGGCATTCCGAAAAATGCTCTTGTGGTTTTGTGTTGGGTGGGGCTTGTTGTGCTAAAGCCAATTGGTAGGCCTCCCCACCTGGCAGAATCTGTGGTTTTGTGTTAAGGTTTGATTTTTTGTTTGTGCAGATTAAAATAAAAAATTGAATTATTTGTATAAAAGATGTTATTTTCATCACGTGTAATAAAACTGTTCGAATAAAATATTGATTTTTTTGTTTGAAATGTTTCTTTAATTTCAGATACGAAAGCATACTATTTTCCTGTCGTCATATAAGGGGGTCTTCAAATTTTCTAAAAAAAATTTATTGCATTAAAACTTTCTTTTTTTTCTGCCTAAAATGCCGTTTGAATCGTGTTTCTATTTTGATTGAAACAGGAAATATTAATCTTTTCGTTTTGGTTTGTTTTCAAAATCTAATTTTCAAGCAATGTTTGTCATGGAAACGACTTCTTGTAAAAATGCGTTTTTCTTCATGATGGGTTTTTACACCTTTTCTCGCATTTAAATTGTTATAAGTCAAGAACCGTTAAAGATAAATGGTTCAATCCTGGAAAATGTCTTTTTCAATTGTTTTACTTTAATTTTGATTCAGTAAATTTGAAAAAAAAAATATTTACTTTTGAAAGTGACTTTTTTTATAAAAGTTACATCATTTTTTTTAAATTTAAATATTTATAATTTTTATTTAAATTAATATTTTTAAAAATGCTGAATCAATTAAAACTTTTATATTTCTGTTTACATAAATGAGAAAAAAAAATTGAAATTCTAAAAATATTTCGAGTTATAACGATTTAAAATTACCCCACCTTTTAAATAAATTTTAAAATTTAAATTTAAAAAAATTATGAGAGGAGTTTTATCATGTGATTTTGTTTACAAATAATATGGTTAACTATCGCAAAAAAATTCAAAATTTTAACTCAGTAAATAAAAAATATTTTAAAATGTGTCCCGGACCCCCTTATAAGAGGAACAGTACGAAATTTATATATATTTTTAATACATTCACTATTTTTCTCTTTCTACCAAGGTTAAATAAAAGCTTTGAATTTTTCCTAATCGGGAAGCACGCCATATTAACGTATTGTAATGGAAAGTTTTTGGAACATTAATTTCAATTATAAAATTAAGCGTGTTTTTTTTTTTTTTGTGTGTGTGTGTGTGTTTTTGTAAGATAAACATTGAATACTTATAAAACAGTTTTAACTATTTTTACACATTTTATTTAACGCAACCAGTTTTTTGTAGGGTAGACCGGGGGGCTTGTTGACCCATTTTATCTTCAATATATATATATATTTATTTATTTAATTAAACTTTTTTTTTTCTGTTTGTACATTCAGCGCATCCTAAAACATAATAGAAAATTTGAAAAAATTCAGTTTCTATATGAAGCTCAGATGGACATCAAGTCATAGTGCTATTCAAAGTTTATTTTAATAACCTAATTGTCCTAATAATGATTTTGTTTGATATTGTATGTCCCTTTATAATATTTTTTATCACTCTAATAATTCAAAATTGACGAAGAAAACACTGCAATTCCTTATTTTTTGGAAGAATATAAATTTGTAATAAAATTGTGGTATTGCTATTCAAATCTTAAAAGTGAGGTTCAAATTTAATATGTAGATAAATACGACTAGAAAGAACTTTTTACGACTTAAAGTAGTTTTTATTTTCTTTGCTACACTAATTGGAATTGAAATTATAGACACTGTTAGTTTTTTCCCTACTGTTTTACCCAGGGTTCTCGCTGTCTTTTGACCAACATAGCGATTTGGCGAATAAGAAATAAAAAACCGTAGCCAAATAAAACTAGTCGGATGTACCAATCCCAAAACTTTCTTCTATCTCATACATGTTAATACTTCAAAATTCGCTATCACACTGCCAAAATTAAATGGCAATCTATGCATCTCATGAGGATTCTAACGATATGAAATTCCGTGCATTAGTTCTTGAAATATGACTATCGCTGAAATCGTCTAAATTCAGCAAAATGCTGCCGAGCAGCGCCACCTATTGGGTGATTTATACCAAATCCTAATCAGCAACAATTTATGTCAACGTCCGACTGAATCTGAAGTTTGGAGAAAATCCGTACATTAGTTTTTGAGATAGAGCAATAGCGAAAATCGTGAAAATTTCTGCATAGCAGCGCCACCTATTGGGTGATTAACACCAAAACCTAATTAACAACAACTTGTGTCAACATACAACTAAATCTGAAGTTAGATGAAAATTGGTCCATTAGTTCTATTGATAGACCTATTGAGGCAATCGTAGAAAAGGCAGCAGAGAAGCGCCACCTGTTGGGCGATTTACACCAACACCTAATCAGTAGCAAGTCATATCAAGGACTAACTTAGGGTAGACCGGGGGGCTTGTTGACCCATTTTATCTTCAATATATATATATATTTATTTATTTAATTAAACTTTTTTTTTTCTGTTTGTACATTCAGCGCATCCTAAAACATAATAGAAAATTTGAAAAAATTCAGTTTCTATATGAAGCTCAGATGGACATCAAGTCATAGTGCTATTCAAAGTTTATTTTAATAACCTAATTGTCCTAATAATGATTTTGTTTGATATTGTATGTCCCTTTATAATATTTTTTATCACTCTAATAATTCAAAATTGACGAAGAAAACACTGCAATTCCTTATTTTTTGGAAGAATATAAATTTGTAATAAAATTGTGGTATTGCTATTCAAATCTTAAAAGTGAGGTTCAAATTTAATATGTAGATAAATACGACTAGAAAGAACTTTTTACGACTTAAAGTAGTTTTTATTTTCTTTGCTACACTAATTGGAATTGAAATTATAGACACTGTTAGTTTTTTCCCTACTGTTTTACCCAGGGTTCTCGCTGTCTTTTGACCAACATAGCGATTTGGCGAATAAGAAATAAAAAACCGTAGCCAAATAAAACTAGTCGGATGTACCAATCCCAAAACTTTCTTCTATCTCATACATGTTAATACTTCAAAATTCGCTATCACACTGCCAAAATTAAATGGCAATCTATGCATCTCATGAGGATTCTAACGATATGAAATTCTGTGCATTAGTTCTTGAGATATGACTATCGCTGAAATCGTCTAAATTCAGCAAAATGCTGCCTAGCAGCGCCACCTATTGGGTGATTTATACCAAATCCTAATCAGCAACAATTTATGTCAACGTCCGACTGAATCTGAAGTTTGGAGAAAATCCGTACATTAGTTTTTGAGATAGAGCAATAGCGAAAATCGTGAAAATTTCTGCATAGCAGCGCCACCTATTGGGTGATTAACACCAAAACCTAATTAACAACAACTTGTGTCAACATACAACTAAATCTGAAGTTAGATGAAAATTGGCCCATTAGTTCTATTGATAGACCTATTGAGGTAATCGTAGAAAAGGCAGCAGAGAAGCGCCACCTGTTGGGCGATTTACACCAACACCTAATCAGTAGCAACTCATATCAAGGACTAACTTAATCTGAAGTTTGATGAAAATCCGTGCGTTAGTTCTTAAGATAGAGCTATTGGGGAAATCGTGTAAATCCTTCAAAATTCATCATAACAGCGCCACCTGTTGGGCGATTTACACCAAAACATAATCATCATCAATTCATATCAAGGACTAACTAAATCTGAAGTTTGATCAAAATCCGTGCATTAGTTCTTGAGATAGAGCTATTGCGAAAATCGTGAAAAATGCAGCATTGCAGCGCCACCTGTTGAGCGATTTACACCAAAAACTAATCAGCATCAATTTGTATTAGGCACTAACTGAATATCAATTTTTATTAAATTCCGTGCATTAGTTCTTGAGATAGAGCGCCCACAAAATTTGTGTCACATACACACAGACAGACTCACAGAGTCACAGACAGACATTTTGTAAAAACATGTTTTTTGGAATCTCTGACCCCTAAAACGTGTAAATCCGTCGAAAACCGGAATTCGAAAATTTTCATGAATCCAATACTTTCTTCTTGTAAAGATAGAAGAAAGTAAAAAATGTTAGCAAAATAGATTTGCCGTGAAACACTGAAAAATTTATCTTTAATACCTTATTGTATCCCTTTATACTTTCTTCTATCTTTACAAGAAGAAAGTATTGGATTCATGAACATTTTCGAATTCCGGTTTTCGACAGATTTACTTTTTATGGGTCAGATATTCCAAAAAACATGTTTTTACAAAATATCTGTCTGTCTGTATGTATGTGACACAAATTTTGTGGGCTCTCTAGCTCAAGAACTAATGCACGGAATTTAATAAAAATTTATATTCAGGTAGTCCCTGATATAAATTGATGCTGATTAGTTTTTGGTGTAAATCGCTCAACAGGTGGCGCTGTTATGCTGCATTTTCCCGATTTCCGCAATAGCTGTATCTCAAGAACTAATACACGGATTTTCATAAAACTTCAGATTCCGTTAGTCCTTGACATGAATGGATGCTGTTTACGTTTTGGTGTAAATCGCCCAACAGGTGGCACTGCTATGCTGCATTTTGCAGGATTTACACAATTTCTGCAATAGCTCTATCTCAAGAACTAATGGACACATTTTCATCAAGCTTCAGATTCAGTTACTCTTTGATATGAAATGATGCTGACTACGTGTTGGTGTAAATCGCCCAATAGGTGGCGCTGCTGTGCTGCATTTTGCACTATTTTCTCAATAGCTCTATCTCAAGAAATAATACACGAATTTTCATCAAACTTCAGATTTAAGTATAACTTTATTAATATTGCAGCTGATTATGTGTTGGTGTAAATCGCTCAACAGGTGGCGCTGCTATGCTGGATTTGTCATGATTTGCGCAATAGCTCTATCTCAAGAACTAATGCAAGAATTTTCCTCGAACTTCATATTCAGTTAGACGTTGACATAAGTTGCTGATAATCGGGTTCTGGTGTAAAGATAGCGCTGCTATGCTGCATTTTGCTGGATTTACGATTTCAGTGACAGTCATACCACTGCCCTGGTTAAAATTAGTTTTGACCGGTCAAAATTACAACCCTGTTCTACAGGGGCGCGCCGACCCAGTGTGCAAAGTGTGCACCGCACACAGGCGCCAAATAGTTTAGGCGAAGCTGAAAAATTTGAAAACCTTTTATCCAATTTAAATTTATTAAAGCGGTATTTAAATTGAAAGTGCGTCATTTCTGATGACACATTTATGAGTTCATTTTTACTTCTAAGATATATGAAATTTGCAGATGCTCGTCAGCGGTGTAGCTTTAGGGGTGCGGGGAGGGGAGTCTCAAACAGAAAGGTGCCACGGTGTCGAAAGGTAACGATCAAAAGGCGCCTCATTGTCGTAAGGCGCCACGGAAGGCTTAAGGGCGCCGTTAAGTGCCTAAAATAAATTTTAAAAAGTGCTAGAAACATAAAAAAAATTCGGAAGGGCGACCGCGAATGCCCCTTTTGACATCTCTGCTCTAGATCAGACCTGTCCAACTTTTTAGAAAGTAGGGGCGCACTACAGCTGGTGGCAAACTTGGAAGGCTCCATTATTCAAATGATTGAAAATATATAACACTCCGATCTTACTGTAGTATTGGTAGTGATACACATACAGATAATATAAAAACGAGTAGTATATTATATGGCACAATGGTAAAGCAGCATAAGCCCAAAGGTAAAAGTAAATTGCCGAAAAAATCGCAAATCAATCACAGCAATCGGCTACATTATAACAGAAAAAAAAAAACAGGATGAAGCTCAAAATGCAATGCATTTAAAAAAAGAAATGAAAACGCCATTCGATTTCAACCCAATTTTATAGTCATGCCTAACATTGTATGCTTTTACGCATAAAAACGAGCCCATGAGTATGTAAGAAAGTTTCATGTCATTTACAGTAGGGAAACCTGTTTTTGAGAACAACCTCAAAATGAATTACGTTTTATGGAAATTTGAATTGAATATTTCATAGATTTGCTTCGAACAAAGAATAATCGGTCAAGTGCGAGTTTCACTCGCGTACAAAGAGTTCATACAATAAATTTATTAATTTCTAACTACAATCTTACAAAATATAGTTGTTAAACGAATAATAAGACTTTGCAAATAACTTGGAATTATTTTATTAAATATTTTTCAATAATTGCCTTCAATAATTGAATTCAACTGAAATGAAAAACGCTGAATATTTATCATTGTGATCCGTCTTACCTAAAACAAAGACCTTGTACAAAGTTTAATATTGCCATTGTGCCAAGTACGCTTCTAAAGGAGGTCATAAAGTTGCATGGCCACTTCGGTCTGTGCCACATTTTTTAGATAGGTTTTTAATTAATATCTCGGCTAATTACCGACAGGTATTTTGGAAAATCATTATCGACAATCCTTGGATGATTTTTCGTCGATAGGTACCTCGAACTCCCCTCAAATCTCCTCTGAGCATCCGCAAAATAAAGTTTATGTATAACTGAAAACTGCGATTTTCTGAAAAATTGTATGACCTAGGACAGGGTCGGCGAACCTTTTTGTTGCCGCGTGCCAAATTTGATAAAAAAAAATATTTTACGTGACCATGTCGTGCCAACTAAAAAACAAATTTAGTAGGTGGAAAAATAATGTGCTAAAATTGCTTAAAATTTTCTGTCAGTTTTAAAAAATATGAGGAACATATATGTAGGTATTACCGATAATAATTATGGCAACAAATATATTTTAGAAATTAATTTAAAAAAAATTAATACTATGTAATTTGATTTCTGTGGCTGCATCTTAATATCAGGTTAATTTTAATGCAAACTAAGCGTCGGATTTATCTGACAAGTGCTTTCAGTAAGAGTTTCGATATTCATTTGTGAAAACAGTGGCTTGAAAGCATAGATAGGTAGAAAAGCTATTGAAATGGCAAACACCGGTTTCTTTGAATAGCTCTGAAATAAATTCAAAGTTGCCATAACTTTATCATTAGAATTTAGTAATGACTAATAACCAATTCTTGTCGATAATTTTCAAATATCGTCTTTGTTTGAAAATTTTTTGAGACCGTATAATTAATCAGATTGGAATACAATATGCCGCAATTAATTTTTTTCAGTTTCCATTTAATCGAAAAGTTAGAAAAGATCAGTCGCAATTTTACGTAATCTTACTTTATTTTGATTTAGAGCCACAAGCAATGCCGTGACAAAATTATTCTTTCGCTTGCCAAAGACGCTTGTCTTTCGCTTGTCTTTCGCTTGCTTTCTTCGCCGTCCCTGACCTAGGATAATCTCTATAGTTTTTCTGCAATGTTTAAATAAATTCCTGCTACCTCTAATTTTTTCATAATTTTATTTTCAAAAGATTTGGAAATAGGAGGGGGCTTAATTTTGCATACATTTTCGACGAATTTCTGAAAATATAATTTATCTAAGAGCAAAACAAATATATTTTTTAGTTCTGTGTTACGAGCTTTTTCGAACGACCCCCCCCCCCCCTCCATTTTGTCTGAAATACGCACCCTTTCACTGTGTGAAAAAGGGGGAGAAGCTGCTAATTGTTGAGATTTGTTATGTAAATTTTTTTCATGATTTTTGGAAAATCGTAAGGGGTAGTAATGAACAAATTAAAACTTTAAAATGACCTCTACTGATAAAAAAATGACTTAAGAGGAGAGGTGTGAGTGCTTAGTAATATCCAGGCCAAAATCTTTAAAACAATATGCGACATAAAAAAATTCATTTTCTCCCCCACGGGGGGAATGCCACCTAATAGTCTGGGGTAGAGTCTTGCATCGGGTTGAGTTACCCGCTTTTACCCTTACCCGACCCGACCCGCACTCGGCGCTATATTTTCCCGTTGCGGGTCAGATCGGGTTGACTTTAACTATTTTTGTTGCCGGCCGGGTTGGCTTTCATTGTTTCGGGTTCGGGCCGGTTTTGTGTCGGTTTTTGAATCTTGCGGGTCGGGTTCGGGCTGACTCGATTTTTTAAAAGAATGTGGAAAATATTTTTCCATGCCTTTATAAAAACGCAGATCAAAGTTTCACAAAAGCAAAATGCGTACCTTGTCTGTTTTGTCTTTAGTCATCCTTTCACGAGTCTTCGAAATAACAAACTGCATTATATTTTTATCGTATTTTAAAATTATAATGCGCAGCAAAACGCTAAATGGTCTTTCCTGTCTATCTATCACACAGTAGTTGTCAAAGTTAAAAGTATCAAGACTTATAGAACATTAACAATTGCAATCTGTTTTGCAATGATTAAAAATGAATTTAACATTAGGAGATTCAAATTTTAAATCTCCACAATTCCTAAAATACTTGACTAAATGCCTTTCTGTTTAATTTTCTAAAGTAAAATTTAATGACAAAGCCAAATATGATGTAAAAATTATTGCATTTGTATTGAAAATTTCAGAGTTAGGTACAATTTTAGTAGTATGAAGATGAGCCTTAAGATTTTTTTTTTGGTACTACTTGCGGATTCGCCCGGAGGCCGCCATCTTGTTTCTTTGTTGATCATCGCCGATTTTGAAATTTCTTTATTTTTGTTATTTATGTTTGTTGTTGTTTATGTTGTTAAATGAAGCATAAAATGGTTATATTGTTTATATTTGTTGTTGTTTATGTTGTTAAATTAAGCATAAAGTGGTTATAAATGACCAACAAAGAAACAAGATGGCGGACTCCGGGCGAATTATATTACATTATATAGCGAATTATGTTATATAGCCAGCATAGGGGTTCTGTATTTGCTAATATAAAATCAAATGTTCCGGGAATGGAACATTTTTGAATGCACCCCTTATTATAATCTACGTGTGGTAATTGTTTAAGGCGCATTTTAATTGATGTTACATTATTTTAAAAGAAATAAAAGTACTATAACAAGCTCCGGTGTATTACGGACACCATATTTTGAGAAAATATTTTTTTACTCTTATGTGTATTTACCGTATTACGAGCACCCCTTTCTTTGTGTCATAGTACTACCATTGATTAATTCAACACAGCTATATTTCCAAAGTAAAGTTTATTTGAACTGTTTTAAGTAAAAATATAAATAAAGATCAGATCTATAAAATTCCGGGAGTAATGGAGGTAAAAGAAGCTGATTTATGTAGGAGGTATGCCATTGTGAGGAGGAGGAGTAAACAGCTGAAGCACCCACTTTTTAGGGATATCTGTTATTTGCATAGCTGCCAACATTCCTTATTTTTAAAGTCAAGCAACAATATTTTTTAACCAGAAATTTAATAACTGAAATAAAAAAGAACTCTGTAGAAACAAGACACATTTCATTAAATAAATTTTCTGGTTCCAAAGTCTTATTTGATCTGGAGAAAACTCCCAGTAGGTTGGCTTGGCAGCTATGCATTTATACTCATTGAAAAAAAATATATATTTTTTTCTTTTTTTTTGGGGGGGGGGGGGGTAGGAATATGGGTCGCCAATTGAAGTTCTGCACACAGGCGCCGGATACTTCTGGCGCGCCCCTGCTGTTCTACAGTAACTTTAAGTAACCTACACAGCACACAAGGCTTTTACGATATTTTTTAAGTAAGCTCTGTAATTTTAACGTTATGGAAATATGTTGCGAGTCTTAAAAATTATAGATGTGGTAGTGTAACATTTCTTTATAGCTTTTCAAGCAATTTCCTTGACAATGAACTAGTAGTCTGTGTTATTACCTCGGTTATTATCGAGCTTTTTGTCTGGTTAGGATTACGTATTTTTCTGAGGTTGCCTATATCAATCTTTGGAAGTGATAAAGTCTTGTATTTCAGGTTCTTGACGTAAGTTTTATCTTGCTATCTTTGTTATCTGACCTAGTTTCGTTTTCAAGTCAGAGCAAGCTTCCTTTTATAAAAAGACACATTTAAATTTTCATCTAATGTGTCATTTCTTTATCGTAATCTGTCAATGGTTCTAGGAATTGAAATCTGACTGATTACGATTTCTCAATCGAGAGAGAAACAGGGGCGCCATTTGAGGGGGGCTGGGGGGGGGGGGCATGCCCCCCCCCCCCCCCCCAAGGAATTTGATATTTTAGAAAATTCATCTGTCATCGCAGGTCAGACTCAAAAGAATTTAAAAAAATTACTCAAAACCTAAAATAGCTTGTCAAATTTTATTACAATAAAAATACGTATAAGTAAACACTTTAGGTACATAAACTAATAATTATAAAAAAAATTTCTAATTTGCCAATTTATCTATTTTTTCCAAGTTTAATTTGCAAATTTCGCAATTTTTTTCTGCGGTCAATTGACGAATTGATTTTGCGTTGCTCTGCAAAAAAAAAAAAAAAAAAAAAAAAGCAAATAAATAAATAAAATAGCATGGTCTTCCCTTGAAAATTAAACAAGAGAGAAAAATCATGCATCAAGCATAGATTATAAAACACTTTCCAACACATCAAGAATGCTTTAGCAAAACTTAGCCTTTCAATAAGGTAAATAATGTATCTAATTAAACATTTTAGAAAACATACGGACTTTTTCCTAGAAATCCGCACAAACTTTGCAATTATGTAAAATGGCAAAGGAAATTGAATCAGGTGAAACTTGTGCATGAAGTGTTGTGCTATGGTATGTAAGAGCATGGCCATTAGCCAAGAGATCATTAAGTAATCTGTGTTTTCCAAGAATAGAGCCACAAGAGGAGTGTCTATGTATTATTGTGTACAAGTTTTACGAAAGCAATATTCATCAAGGAGCAAGTCCATCGTGAACTATTTATTTTCCGAAAATATCACCAAACGAACTACATACGATGTTCTAGAATGTTACTAGGAGGGGCTCTCGGCCAAAAAAGAACTGGGATCGGGTAGGAAGGCAAAAAAAAAAATCTCCAAGCCAGAGTTAGAGCAGTTGAAAGGACTGTTTGACGAAAACGACCGAGTATTAATCCATCCCATGCCTTCGAAATAAAGTGTTTCACCTAACCACCAACAAAAGACAATCACTAAGAACCTGAACATCAAATATTACCGATAGGGGGAAACGTACTTAAATTCTTTTGTACAGCCCTGTATATGACATACAGATTTTAATACACGCCACATATTAATGCTGAAATTTAATTCAAGCAATGCTTAAGCTACTTAAATTACGCTTCCATGAGTTAATATCCATAGGCGATTATCTATCCAGTTCTTTGCATAGTCCTGTATATGATTTTATTTATATGCAGCAAACTTACCTTAGTATATAGTTGAGCTTGAAAGACAACTTAAAGCTGCATAACTCAAATTAAAAATAACATTTTTAAGCAATTCCTGCTCTTTCTCAATAATGCTTACGAATTCTTCTGTGTGTCTTAAATTTAAAAATTGCTCTGTATATGTTCTATTGAATTTATGCACACTATGTAGTATTCAAAAATTTAGTTAAACTAAAAAACCATACCATAAGTAAAAATGGACTTGCAGCAATCATTCCTAATAGCCAAACTTCGCATACAGATTTGTTCCCGAAATCTTTTATGTGTCCCTGTAAATGAATGATAAACGCAATCCCCATCCTATTTTACTGCAAGCATTTTGTTGTTAGCTTCATTAATGTATATCAGTTTCATCATGTTTGAAATAGTGCAACATAATTGAAATACGCTGCGAACAGTTTTTACCCGTAGACCATCATATAATCGAACTCTTTTGCATAACCTTGTAAATGAGTGATGAATGCTTCGCACCCCATATTCTACAGAAAGTATGTATTAGCACCAGAGATGAGACGGACTCAACCCGGACCTACACGGGTTTGATTTTTATACAAGCCTTCGGGCTCGGGCCCATTCTTTCTCAAATTGGCAATTTTATTTATTCTCGTACTCGTATAGAAACAAAAAATAACTTTTTTACCCCTTAAAAATTAATTATCCCATTGCAAGTCTTTTTAATGCTATTTTGATCAGGAGGAAAAATAGATTTTTTTTTCTTTAGTATTTGTCGAACATTATTTTGAAAGAAAACTTGTGATATTTGATGATTTATGTCTGTAGTTTAATGAGAGTAACGACCTGTTGATGTTGGCGGAAATCAGAACATGGCGCCATTAGGATAATGTTTAATTGGAATGTTTATTTATTATTACTATTTTAAAAGATCTAACACGAAATAAATATTTTCTTTTACGCCAATCAGCATTAGCCTAAGATTTGCAAATTTTTAGTCGCCTATTGTCTGCGATTGTAATCCCTCTTTATATGAAAATAATGTTGGTGATTTTATTCATGCTTCTTCTTGAAGTCTGCTCATTCTGTGGCTCTATTCTTCATATTCATACAATCACTTTCATACGTAAGTAGATAAAATTGGCATGCGTTGTTATTCCCGATTGAAAGCAATCAAGCAGCGTTTCCTCTTTTTCTATAAAAGCATCGGATCTTTTCGGTAACGGTGTCAAATTTATAATTTAAACTGATTTTAAAAGCCATGATAAATGCGAAAGATGTACACTTTCTATAGGAAACAGAAAACGCTGTTCGATTCTTCGTCATATAAATCATAATTTCTGCAAATTTCATTAATTTATACATAAAATGCTCTTCGTTATTGTGTCCATCAGAGATACCTACTTGTTGCGGGAGAAAAATTAAAAAATCTTTTTAGGGAAGTATATTTCTATTTGACACTAAACGTCTCTTTTGATAAGATTTAATGTAAATTTCATAAAACTAATTATGTGCTAGAGATTAACAGTTGTTAAAAAATGAATTCTATTACATTTAGAACAGCTTTTAAATATGTATTTTTGTTAAACCTTTTTTTTCCGTGCATACTTTCGGTATCGGAATCGGGCTCTGATGGCACAAACTTTTTCGGATTCGGATTTAAAATTGTTGGCCCCGGGCTCTGAAAAATGAGCCCAAGCTCATCCCTAATTAGCACATCTCAGAAATTTTTATCAATTTCATTATGTTTGTAACGGAGTAACATTATTAAAATACGTCACAAATATTCTTTCTTCATAGACTATAATATAACGGAATACTTGTGAGTTCTCCTGGACGCGAATTGTAAGTGCTAAACACAACATTACATGTAGTAGTCATCTTTTAGTACGCCCCAATAATGTATATAAATGTTATTATGTTTAAATACTGTAATACAACAATATTAAAATATACCGCAAATGATTTTACCCGATAGACCATAATCTAACGGAATACTTTTGAGTCCTCCTGTAAATGAACTATGAATAATACACACTTCATTTTGAATACCGAACATTCCATTGTAAACATTAATAACATATATCAATTACGCGTCAATCCCAGTATATTTACGTTAGTTAGAGCATGACCAGACGGGCAGACAAACCCAATTCACTTTTCAACTGCGTTGGAAAGTGTTAAAAATATTTCTTGAAGAATCCCATGCTTATGAAAATGTTAAGAATGTCATGCTATTTCAAACCCTTCCCCTCAAACAAAATCTTGCCTCCTTTCCCCATTCTGAGAAACTTATTAAATGGCTCCCTGTCCTGTCCGTAAAGCCTGCAAAGTCAAAAAAAAAAAAAAAAAAAAAAAAAAATCTCCGTTTTAGACAGGTACCCTTCTTTGCAAGTATAATTATATAGTGCTTTCTTCATAGAAACTTATTTTTTTTCCGTTTGCGAAACAATTCTTTTTTTTTGACAGGTTTCGTATTCACAAGTTTTACAATAAATGTAATATACCTATACTCTACAGAGGTATACTATAGAAAGGATGTTTTAAATGCCTTTAAGAATACTTGTAAAAAGGGAAACTGTCTATAATAGGATACTGTCTTAAACGGAAAAAATGTTAGTCACTATCTTGAAATTATACCTGCTAAGATAAAAAAAAACCTGCTTAAAACGGAATTTTTCATAGGTTTTCGTTTTGATGGGAGAGTACAGGCTCCCCCCCCCCCGCCGAACCCCACCCCACCATTGGCTATGCCACTGTCCTCAAAGACAGCTTTGCCCCCCCCCCCCAAGAAAATTCTGAAATGGCGCCCCTGGAGAGAAAACTGATATTTAACACGTGTCTCAGTAAGTGCTGCCAGATGTCTTAATATACTAAGGACATATACCGATTTTCAATTGTTCTGAGAATTCCCCCACCAAAACACTTCGTAATGCGCCAGATAGCCAATACTATCTAAAACAGGATTTCCCAAACTATGGCATACGTAGCAGGACAAAAAAGAAATAAATAAGTAATTTAAATAAATAAATAAATAAATAAAATAACTATCAGAAAAAATATATCAAAATGACTTCTTTAAAAAAACTTCTTCTATGGAATTGAATTCGAAATTCCAACTTATCATAATTTCCCCATCAAAATTTTTGCTTATGATAACTATTTCCCGATAATCTTCTAATTCTCTCAATATCAAAATTTTTTTATCCAATATTGAGCTAGAATGGGATTTATAATGTTGTATTTCAGTTTATTCAATCTGTATGACAGTGACAAGCAACCTAATTTAGAAAAACTCAGCAATTCTGAATTCAAAATAGCGAAATTTGTTCATTTTCATTATATGAAAGGCTGGGGTGTAAAGCATAGCAACTGACATTTTAAAAAAAAATTCTGATATTTTTTTTTTTTTTTTTTTGTAAATTTTTTTAATTCTATCGTAACAACTTTCTAGAAGTTCAGAGATTTTACACAATACATATTATATTTATTCAATAATTTTTACATCTGAATTTACAAAATGAAAACTATTTGCACATAAGTCCTAAAATAAAGTCTATCAGGAACAAATATTGCACATAAGTTGACAGAAGTTCCATTCTTAACAAAGCAGCTGTTTTGCAGGAAGGAATCATAATAGTTTTGTGTGTATTTTCTTTACAAAACTTGAAAATTGAATGTTTCAAAAATTCCATTTTGTTAATTACCTTGCTTTACACGCGAGCGCTGCAATATTTTAATTTAAAACATGAGTTTGTGTTGTGCCGAAAATAATCTTCCGCGTGCCATATGTTCGCCGTCCCTGTCCTACGTTACCATCCCTCGACCCCCCCCCTCCCCCCGTAATGATATCGTTAATTAATGTCTACAATTTTTTTTTCACTTTTGGAATCTTTTTCTTTTGTTTGGAAGGGATATACAAATGTGATTACATTTATTTTTCGCATACTTCATTGATTCCAATGAAGAAAAGTTAATAAAATACAACTTCACACATGTAATACAATATCACTTTATAAAATACAACTTCACATATGTAATACAATATCACTTTATTTATGAAATAACTTAACTGGTTTTAGCCTAAAGGAAACAGTGTTAACTGTTTTCCTTTAACTGGTTCACGAGTTACTCAGTCAGGGCCCGACTTAGGCTATCTAGGGCCCCCGAGGCAAGCATCATTCTGGGGTTCCCCCACGGGATATTTTCAAATTTCAATGTGAACATCGTACTATCCCAGCAAAGAAAGAAACAGTGTGCCATCAGCTGGAAAAAGATGGCAGCCAGCACTGCCATCAGCGGTAAAGTGCAATGGTGCCATTACTTAAACCTGTAAAAAAGTGTCCGTGCGGAATGCAGCTGGCCCATCAGTGATGGCCAACAGCAGGCCAGCATTGGTATGCCATCACATTACTTCAATCCGGCACTTTTCCAGCAGTGCTAGCACCTATCCCACTGCTGTTCCTTTGCTGGCCCAGTACTTTCCCTTACAAAAAATTCTTATAGAATTCTATAAAAAAACAAAGTATTATGGCTCTTTTTTCTATAAACTAGTTTCACCAAGAGCCATCTGTAGAAGTGTCTGTTTATAATGGAAATGTCTATTGAAATATTTGAACTTGCAATGGTTTCCATGTGGTCACCCTCCCAAGTACTAACCACGCTCAATGGTTTTCGTGATCGGACATGAACAAGTACTCTCAGCAAATGCTACGACCGCTCGTAGTTTTCAAGCTCTCATTACAGTATTTCAAGTTCGTTTCTTTTGTGATTTACGTTCCAAATCATTAAACTGGTATAGAAATTATTCTATTGTATAGAAATCCTATATATTTTATACGCTTTTTTTTTTTATTATTGATTCTCAACTGTGTAAATTATGAAAACCGAAATCCTTTGTAACTTAGTAAAACCAAATTTAAGGAGAAAAAAAAAGTGCGTTGAAATAAAGAATTTATTTATTCATTTACTTATTTACTTTGTTGTGGCAGTGGTGCTATATTATTTACAGTTTTTTAAAAAAAATTAGCTTCACCGCTTAAATTGTGTTAAAATATTCATTTCAGATTTGTGTTTCAATACTCAATGTCTTCGATATTCGCAACGCCACCTAGCGTAAAGGTTCCCAGCAATAATACTGCAAAAGTTCGTGCACTTCTATGTAGAGGTGGGCCAGCGCATGAGATAAAACGGAAGCCCACCAGAATTTCATTTGATGATTTCCAACAGCAGAGTTGACTGAAGCTGTCCAGCAGTGATCATGCAGTGCTAGACCATCAGCCAGCACTTCTCCATCATTGCCAGTATCTAGCTTGCTGCTGGCCAGCAATTTCCTCTTTGCTGGGATTAATAGCACATGTTCACAATACCTACTCGGTTCAGATCCTGAGCCGTTCTGATTGGCTCGCCAGATTCAGATATCCAGACCATACTGATTTTAAATGTCTTAGAATCGGTGCAGGTGAATTAAAATTTTGTTCTCAGCTTTTGAGGTAAGTAGTAGCTATGTGGTATGTTGTCTATCTCCAATACTACTGAATCCCAGTTCGAATCCAAACCTTGAAAAATGGATTTTTTTTTCAATATTTCACTAAGCTATAAAAAATAGTTTTAATTAAAAAAAAATGGAAATTTTCTATTTTTCAATATTTAAAAAAGTTATAAAATATTTATTATTTTAAACTATATTAGCAATTTATGTAATGAAAATATTTTTAATATTCGTTATAATGATTGCGAATTTAACGAATTTCATGCATTTTTTAGATTGATGCACTACAAGGTAAATACATTCTTTTTTTTTTTGCGCTTATGTAGGATAAACATTTTGACTAATTTACAAAGTTTACAAACTCTCGCAAAAACTATACTAATACTATTAGAAACACCTGAGGCGCACAACTTGCTTTATTGCGTTTATAGAACTTCAAAAATGTATTTGATAAATGTACCTAAATTATTTATGTTCATATTTTTTTAACTTATTCAAAATCACCATTAAATTTTACTATAAATTGCGTGCATTAAAAATACACGCTGCATGATACAGTCGATCGCCACTTCGAAGACATTAAAAATCACTATGGCCTGAATCTAGCGCGCCAATCAGAACGACTTGGGATCTGAACCGAGTAGGTATTGTGAATATGCATCTAATTAAAAGGTCAGACTAGCAAAAGTCTTGCAGTTTTACAAAATATCCTGCAGATGTCGCTGTGATCGACTCTTCGGATTTCAGCATCGTTGGACATTTAAGGAATTCAATATTTTAGCGCTTTTTTAAGGGATTCAATATTTTAGCACTTTTTTTTGAGGGATTCAATATTTTAACACTTTTGTAAGTATTACTATTACTGGCATAGCCGATTTCCACACTATTTGTTCTAGACGCTGTACTTTAACATTGAAGAGAACGGTCTGTGTATGAATACAGTTTGGCAATACATTTCTCTCAGTCGGTTTCGCTTTAAAAGAAAACTATGGCAAAACAAAATCTCCTATCGACGGAGATGTCGCTCTCAAAATGGTGTGATACTTTTTTAGCAGGCGAAGCAGTCCGCCTAGTTAACACTCCATTCTATAATTAGAGCACAGTGGTGACGACATACGAAACTCGGGCTGTGGTTAGACAGACGAATTTGTCCAAACTACAGATATTTATTGCTATTCATTATATGCTGAAAAGTATTTATAAAGATAAAGAAGTGTCCAAACTACAGCAAACCTAGACTTCTATTCCAGAACTTGCTGATACTGGCATGGACGGATTCGATTATGCAAATGAGACTAATTAACAAGTACGTGTGATCACAGATAGCACAGAGGGTTTCGTTTAAAATTCATTTTAAAACACTTTAAACTATTGAAAATACTGTTAGTTCCACATTTCGCAATCAGGGGCGCACTCTATTGTAAACAAACCTCTATCCGAACGAAATTCCGTTTAACATACTATCCGTAGATATATTAGTCGAGGGGATTGGGCCCATAGCACCCGAGATAAGTGGGCGCTCCTGGCGGTAAAAAGTGGAACTAAAATATGTAAGGCTATGGTGCATAATAGGAAAGAATAGTCAAAGGGGTGTCGGCAAAAGTTGGAAAAGGGCGGAGGTTAGAAAAATTGTTTAAAATACACAGGTTAGAGCCCGGAGGAATAAATAATATAAGATTTTTTGAAAATTTTATGATTTGTCGGGTGGTCTGAGATATTCAGCTAAACGTATGTAAAAATTCATGTCTCCAACTTAATTAGGGGCTCTCTTAGAAAGAATTGCTTAAAATACATATGTGGTAGCTCAAAGGGTTAAACGTAAGACTTTTTCAAGATTTTATGATTTGTCGCCTGGCCTCAGGTGTTCTGCTATAAGTATGCAAAATTTCAAATCTCCAATTTAATAAGGGGCTCAGTTAGAAAGAATTGCTTAAAATACGCATGTGGAAGCCCAAAGGGTTAAATGTACGACTTTTTCAAAATTTTATGACTTGTCGTATGATGTATGGTGTTCAGCTATAAGTATGCAAAATTTCCCGCCTCCAACCTAAATAGGGCTCACTTTGAAAGAATTGTTTAAAATACACATGTGGGAGCCCACAAGGTTAAATGTAAGAGTTTTTCAAATTTTTATGATTTTTCGTTTGATGTGAGGTGTTCAGCAATAAGTATGCAAAATTTCACGCCTCCAACCTAATTAGGGCCTCACTTAGAAAGAATTGTTTAAAACACACATGTGGGAGCCGAAAGGGCTAAATGTACGACTTTTTCAAAATTTTATGGTTTGTCATTTGATGTGTGGTGTTCAGCTGTAACTATGCAAAATTTCACGCCTCCAACCTAATTAGGGGCTCACTTAGAATTGTTTAAAATACCCATGTGGGAGCCCAAAGGGTTAAATGTACGACTTTTTCAAAATTTTATGGTTTGTCGTTTGATGTGAGGTGTTCAGCTATAAGTATGCAAATTTTCAAACTTCCAACCTAATTAGAGGCTCACATAGAAAGAATTGTTTAAAATACACATGTGGGAGCCCAAATGGTTAAATGACGACTTTTTCAAAATTTTATGATTTGTCGTTTGATGTGAGGTGTCCAGCTAAAATATGCAAAATTTCAAATCGCCAATTTAATAAGGGGCTCAGTTAGAAAGAATTGCCTAAAATGCGCATGTGGGAGGCCAAGGTGTTAAATGTACGACTTTTTCAAAATTTTATGATTTGTCGTATGATGTGTGATGTTCAGCAATAAGTATGCAAAATTTCAAGTCTCCAACATGTATAGTTTCTGAGAATGGGCTCTGTGACAGACGGACAGACAGAAGAGCGATTCTTAGATTTTGCGCTGTTAGCGAAATGAGATTGACCAGTCAGAAAATTTGCTTACTTAAAACAGCGAAAAGTTCGTAAAAATGCAGGCTTCTTATTGGTCACTCTCGTTTCGCTAACAGCGTAAAATCTATCTGGATCTCGGCCCTAGTTTAGACGTTGTAATAATACGATATTTTCTTTGAAATTTGAAAATATATCGCAGATGTCGCTGTGATCGGCTCTCTGGATTTCAGCATCATTGCACATTTAAGGAATACAACTTTTTAGCGTTGTTTGGATAGCAGATTTCCACACTATATATTCTAGACGCGGTAGTAATACTGAAAAAAGTGCTAAAATACTGGATCTCTTAAATGTCGAACGATGCTGAAATCCAATAAGTGGATCACAGTGACATCTACGGGATATTTTGTGAACTCCAAGACATTTGGCCCGGGATTCAGATAGATTTTGCGCTGTTAGCGAAACGAGATTAACCAGTCAGAAAATTTGCTTACTTAAAACAGCGAAAAGTTCGCAAAAATGCAGGTTTCAGATTGGTCAGTTTAGCAGGCGAAGCAGTCCGCCGAGTTAACACTCCGTTCTATAATTAGAGCTCAGTGGTGACGACATACGAAACTCAGACTGTGGTTAGACAGACGAATTTGTCCAAACTACAGCAAACCTATACATTTTCTATTTCAGAACTTGCCGATACTGGCATGGACGGATTCGATTATGCAAATAAGACTAATTAACAAGTAGGTAAGTATGATCACAGATCGCACAGAGGGTTTCATTTAATATTCCTTGCAAAACACTTTATCCTTTTGAAAATTCTGTTAGTTCCACATTTCGCAACCAGGGGCGCACTTTATTGTAAACAAACCTCTATCCGAACGAAACACCGTTTTACATACTATCCGTAGATATATTAGTCGAGGGGATTGGGCCCATAGCACCCGAGATAAGTAAGGCGATCCTGGCGGTAAAAAGTGGAATTAAAATATGTAAGGCTATGGTGCATAATATGAAAGAATGGTCAAAGGGGTGTCGGCAAAAGTTGGAAAAGTGCTCCCCAAGTGAAAAGGGAAAAATTGCTTAAAATACACAAGTTAGAGTCCGGAGGAGTAAATAATATAAGACTTTTTGAAAATTTTATGATTTGTCGGGTGGTCTGAGGCATTCAGCTATACGTATGCAAAAATTCATGTCTCCAACTTAATTAGAGGCTCTCTTAGAAAGAATTGCTTAAAATATATATGTGGTAGCTCAAAGGGTTAAACGTAAGACTTTTTCAAGATTTTATGATTTGTCGCCTGGCCTCAGGTGTACTGCTATAAGTATGCAAATTTTCAAACCTCCAACCTAATTACAGGCTCACATAGAAAGAATTGCTTAAAATACGCATGTGGGAGCCCGAAGGGTTAAATGTACGACTTTTTCAAAATTTTATGATTTGTCGTATGATATGTGGTGTTCAGCTATAAGTATGCAAAATTCCCAGCCTACAACCTAAATAAGGCTCACTTAGAAAGAATTGTTTAAAATACACATGTGGGAGCCCACAAGGTTAAATGTAAGAGTTTTTCAAAATTTTATGATTTGTCGTTCGATGTGAGGTTGTTCAGCAATAAGTATGCAAAATTTCACGCCTCCAACCTAATTAGGGGCTCACTTAGAAAGAATTGTTTAAAACACACATGTGGGAGCCGAAAGGAATAAATGTACGACTTTTACAGAATTTTAGTGTTTGTCGTTTGATGTGAGGTGTTCAGCTATAAGTATGCAAATTTTCAAACCTGAAACCTAATTAGAGGCTCACATATAAAGAATTGTTTAAAATACACATGTGGGAGCCCAAATGGTTAAATGTACGACTTTTTCAAAATTTTATGATTTGTCGTATGATATGTGGTGTTCAGCTATAAGTATGCAAAATTCCCCGCCTACAACCTAAATAAGGCTCACTTAGAAAGAATTGTTTAAAATACACATGTGGGAGACCACAAGGTTAAATGTAAGAGTTTTTCAAAATTTTATGGTTTGTCGTTTGATGTGAGGTGTTGAGCTATAAGTATGCAAATTTTCAAACCTGAAACCTAATTAGAGGCTCACATATAAAGAATTGTTTAAAATACACATGTGGGAGCCCAAATGGTTAAATGACGACTTTTTCAAAATTTTATGATTTGTTGTTTGGTGTGAGGTGTCCAGCTATAAGTATGCAAAATTTCACGCCTTCAACCTAATTAGGGGCTCACTTAGAAAGAATTGTTTAAAATACACATGTGAGAACCCAAAGTGTTAAATGTACGACTTTTTCAAAATTTTATGATTTGTCGTATGATGTGTGGTGTTCAGCAATAAGTATGCAAAATTTCAAGTCTCCAACATGTATAGTTTCTGAGAATGGGCTCTGTGACAGACGGACAGACAGAAGAGCGATTCTTAGATTTTGCGCTGTTAGCGAAATGAGATTGACCAGTCAGAAAATTTGCTTACTTAAAACAGCGAAAAGTTCGTAAAAATGCAGGCTTCTTATTGGTCACTCTCGTTTCGCTAACAGCGTAAAATCTATCTGGATCTCGGCCCTAGTTTAGACGTTGTAATAATACGATATTTTCTTTGAAATTTGAAAATATATCGCAGATGTCGCTGTGATCGGCTCTCTGGATTTCAGCATCATTGCACATTTAAGGAATACAACTTTTTAGCGTTGTTTGGATAGCAGATTTCCACACTATATATTCTAGACGCGGTAGTAATACTGAAAAAAGTGCTAAAATACTGGATCTCTTAAATGTCGAACGATGCTGAAATCCAATAAGTGGATCACAGTGACATCTACGGGATATTTTGTGAACTCCAAGACATTTGGGCCGGGATTCAGATAGATTTTGCGCTGTTAGCGAAACGAGATTGACCAGTCAGAAAATTTTCTTACTTAAAACAGCGAAAAGTTCGCAAAAATGCAGGTTTCAGATTGGTCAGTTTAGCAGGCGAAGCAGTCCGCCGAGTTAACACTCCGTTTTATAATTAGAGCTCAGTGGTGACGACATACGAAACTCAGACTGTGGTTAGACAGACGAATTTGTCCAAACTACAGCAAACCTATACATTTTCTATTTCAGAACTTGCCGATACTGGCATGGACGGATTCGATTATGCAAATAAGACTAATTAACAAGTAGGTAAGTATGATCACAGATCGCACAGAGGGTTTCATTTAATATTCCTTGCAAAACACTTTATCCTTTTGAAAATTCTGTTAGTTCCACATTTCGCAACCAGGGGCGCACTTTATTGTAAACAAACCTCTATCCGAACGAAACACCGTTTTACATACTATCCGTAGATATATTAGTCGAGGGGATTGGGTCCATAGCACCCGAGATAAGTAAGGCGATCCTGGCGGTAAAAAGTGGAACTAAAATATGTAAGGCTATGGTGCATAATATGAAAGAATGGTCAAAGGGGTGTCGGCAAAAGTTGGAAAAGAGCTCCCCAAGTGAAAAGGGAAAAACTGCTTAAAATACACAAGTTAGAGTCCGGAGGAGTAAATAATATAAGAATTTTTGAAAATTTTATGATTTGTCGGGTGGTCTGAGGCATTCAGCTATACGTATGCAAAAATTCATGTCTCCAACTTAATTAGAGGCTCTCTTAGAAAGAATTGCTTAAAATACATATGTGGTAGCTCAAAGGGTTAAACGTAAGACTCTTTCAAGATTTTATGATTTGTCGCCTGGCCTCAGGTGTACTGCTATAAGTATGCAAATTTTCAAACCTCCAACCTAATTACAGGCTCACATAGAAAGAATTGCTTAAAATACGCATGTGGGAGCCCGAAGGGTTAAATGTACGACTTTTTCAAAATTTTATGATTTGTCGTATGATATGTGGTGTTCAGCTATAAGTATGCAAAATTCCCCGCCTACAACTTAAATAAGGCTCACTTAGAAAGAATTGTTTAAAATACACATGTGGGAGCCCACAAGGTTAAATGTAAGAGTTTTTCAAAATTTTATGATTTGTCGTTCGATGTGAGGTTGTTCAGCAATAAGTATGCAAAATTTCACGCCTCCAACCTAATTAGGGGCTCACTTAGAAAGAATTGTTTAAAACACACATGTGGGAGCCGAAAGGAATAAATGTACGACTTTTACAGAATTTTAGTGTTTGTCGTTTGATGTGAGGTGTTCAGCTATAAGTATGCAAATTTTCAAACCTGAAACCTAATTAGAGGCTCATATATAAAGAATTGTTTAAAATACACATGTGGGAGCCCAAATGGTTAAATGTACGACTTTTTCAAAATTTTATGATTTGTCGTATGATATGTGGTGTTCAGCTATAAGTATGCAAAATTCCCCGCCTACAACCTAAATAAGGCTCACTTAGAAAGAATTCTTTAAAATACACATGTGGGCGCCCACAAGGTTAAATGTAAGAGTTTTTCAAAATTTTATGGTTTGTCGTTTGATGTGAGGTGTTCAGCTATAAGTATGCAAATTTTCAAACCTGAAACCTAATTAGAGGCTCACATATAAAGAATTGTTTAAAATACACATGTGGGAGCCCTAATGGTTAAATGACGACTTTTTCAAAATTTTATGATTTGTTGTTTGGTGTGAGGTGTCCAGCTATAAGTATGCAAAATTTCACGCCTTCAACCTAATTAGGGGCTCACTTAGAAAGAATTGTTTAAAATACACATGTGAGAACCCAAAGTGTTAAATGTACGACTTTTTCAAAATTTTATGATTTGTCGTATGATGTGTGGTGTTCAGTTATAAGTATGCAAAATTTCAAGTCTCCAACATGTATAGTTTCTGAGAATGGGCTCTGTGACAGACGGACAGACAGAGGAGCGAGATGAATAGAGTTTCGTCAGATGAGCGAAACCCTAAAAAGCATTAGACTGGTTATGAAAATCTCGCCAGGATGCTCAGAAATTCGCCTTTTTCCAGAATCGTCTCAATTAATCAAATTTTATACCCCGTATATTGGTACTCTCATATCGAAACACGCTATATGTCGTCACTGTTTTATAGAGGCATCCTTCAATAAGATGCTACTACAGCGTCTAGAATATATAGTGTGGAAATCGACTATCACAATAATACTGAAAAAAGTGCTAAAATATTGGATCCCTTAACTGTCGAACGACGCTGAAATCCAATAAGTCGATCACAGTGACATCTGCAGGATATTTTGTGAAATTCCAAGACGATTTGGGCCGGGATCCAGGTAGATTTTGCGCTGTTAGCGAAACAAGATTGACCAGTCAGAAAATTTGCTTACTTTCAACAGCGAAAAGTTCGTAAAAATGCAGGCTTCTTATAAGTCACTCGTTTCGCTAACAGCGTAAAATCTATCTGGATCCCGGTCCAAATGTAGACGTTGTAATAATACGATATTTGCTTTGAAATTTGAAAATATATCGCAGATGTCGCTGTGATCGGCTCCCTGGATTTCAGCATCATGGCACATTTAAGGAATACAACTTTTTAGCGTTGTTTGGATAGCAGATTTCCATACTATATATTCTAGACGCTGTAGTAATACTGAAAAAAGTGCTAAAATATTGGATCCCTTAAATGTCGAACGATGCTGAAATCCAATAAGTCGGTCACAGTGACATCTGCAGGATATTTTGTGAACTGCAAGACGATTTGGGCCGGGATCCAGATAGATTTTGCGCTGTTAGCGAAACGAGATTGACCAATCAGAAAATTTGCTTACTTAAAACAGCGAAAAGTTCGCAAAAATACAGGCTTCAGATTGGTCAGTTCAGTAGGCGAAGCAGTCAGCCTAGTTAACACTCCGTTCTATAATTAGAGCTCAGTGGTGACGACATACGAAACTCAGACTGTGGTTAGACAGACGAATTTGTCCAAACTACAGCATATCTAGACATTTTCTATTCCAGAACTTGCAGATTCTCGCATGGACGGATTCGACTATGCAAATGAGACTAATTAACAAGTAGGTAAGTGCGATCACAGATCGCTCAGAGGGTTTCGTTTAATATTCCTTTCAAAACACTTTATCCTTTTGAACATTCTGTTAGTTCCACATTTCGCAACTAGGGGCGCACTTTATTGTAAACAAACCTCTATCCGAACGAAACTCCGTTTTACATACTATCCGTAGATATATTAGTCGAGGGTATTGGACCCATAGCA
This sequence comes from Maratus speciosus, assembly GCA_963932465.1. NCBI lineage: Eukaryota > Metazoa > Arthropoda > Arachnida > Araneae > Salticidae > Maratus > Maratus speciosus. The sequence continues at coordinate 342,924,674 of OZ010797.1, forward strand.
CCCGAGATAAGTAAGGCGCCCCTGGCGGTAAAAAGTGGAACTAAAATATATAAGGCTAAGGTGCATAATATAAAAGAATGGTCAAAGGGGTGTCGGCAAAAGTTGGAAAAACACTCCCCGAGTGAAAAGTGCGTAGGTTAGAAAAATTGCCTAAAATACACAAATTAGAGCCCGGAAGAGTACGGCCGGGTACGGGCCTCGGGCCATGCCCGGGCCCGTGCAGACCTCTACCTCAGTTGTTCTGCTATAAGTATGCAAAATTTCAAAATCGTCAATTTAATAAGGGGCTCAGTTAGAAAGAATTGCTTAAAATACGCATGTGGGAGCCCAAAGGGTTAAATGTACGACTTTTTCAAAATTTTATGATTTGTCGTATGATGTGTGGTGTTCAGCTATGCAAAATTTCACGCCTCCAACCTAATTAGGGGATCACTTAGAAAGAATTGTTTAAAAAACACATGTGGGAGCCCAAAGAGTTAAATTTACGTTTTTTTCAAAATTTTACACTTTGTCGTTTGATGTGAGGTGTTCAGCTATAGGTATACAAAATTTCACGCCTCTAACCTAATTAGGGGCTCACTTAGAAAGGATTGTTTAAAATACACATGTGGGATACCAAAGGGTTAAATTTGAAACTATTTCAAAATTTTATGATTGGTCGTTTGATGTGAGGTGTTCAGCTATAAGTATGCAAATTTTCAAACCTCCAACCTAATTAGAGGCTCACATAGAAAGAATTGTTTAAAATACACATGTGGGAGCCCAAATGGTTAAATGACGACTTTTTCAAAATTTTATGATTTTTCGTTTGATGTCAGGTGTTCAGCAATAAGTATGCAAAATTTCACCCCTCCAACCTAATTAGGGGATCACTTAGAAAGAATTGTTTAAAAAACACATGTGGGAGCCCAAAGAGTTAAATTTACGTTTTTTCAAAATTTTACACTTTGTCGTTTGATGTGAGGTGTTCAGCTATAGGTATACAAAATTTCACGCCTCTAACCTAATTAGGGGCTCACTTAGAAAGGATTGTTTAAAATACACATGTGGGATACCAAAGGGTTAAATTTGAAACTTTTTCAAAATTTTATGATTGGTCGTTTGATGTGAGGTGTTCAGCTATAAGTATGCAAATTTTCAAACCTCCAACCTAATAAGAGGCTCACATAGAAAGAATTGTTTAAAATAGACATGTGGGAGCCCAAATGGTTAAATAACGACTTTTTCAAAATTTTATGATTTGTAGTTTGATATGAGGTGTCCAGTTATAAGTATGCAAAATTTTACGCCTTCAACCTAATTAGGGGCTCACTTAGAAAGAATTGTTTAAAATATACATGTGTGAGCCCACAAGGTTAAATGTAAGAGTTTTTCAAAATTTTATGATTTGTCGTTTGATGTGAGGTGTTCAGCAATAAGTATGCAAAATTTTACGCCTCCAACCTAATTAGGGGCTCACTTAGAAAGAATTGTTTAAAATACACATGTGGGAGCCGAAAGGGTTAAATGTACGACTTTTTCAAAATTATATGGTTTGTCATTTGATGTGTGGTGTTCAGCTGTAAGTATGCAAAATTTCACTCCTCCAATCTAATTAGAGTCTCACTTAGAAAGAATTGTTTAAAATAGAGATGTGGGAATCCAAAGTGTTAAATGTATGACTTTTTCAAAATTTTATGATTTGTCGTATGATGTGTGGTGTTCAGCAATAAGTATGCAAAATTTCAAGTCTTTAACATGTATAGTTTCTGAGAATGGGCTATGTGACAGACGAACAGACAGAGGAGCGAGACGAATAGGTTTTCGTCAGATGAGCGAAACCCTAACAAGCATTAGACTGGTTATGAAAATCTCGCCAGGATGCTCGTAAATTCGGCTTTTTCCAGAATCGTCTGAATGAATCAAATTTTATACCCCGTATATCGGTACTCTCATATCGAAATCATTATATAACCATAGTATAGCGAGTAGAATACACAGTGTGGAAATTGGCTATCACTGTAAAATTTAAAATGAACGAAACCCTAAAAAACGCTAAAATATTGTATCCCTTAAATGAGCAATGATGCTGCTGCAATATGCAGATCGCAGCGACATCTGAAGGATATTTTCTACAACTGCAAGAAATTGCTAGTCTATACAATGAAATACTAGTAATACGAAAATCCCGCAGATGTCGCTGCGATCGACACTTGAAATTTTAGCAGTATCGTCGCACATTTAAGGGATACAAAATTTTAGCACTGTTTGGATACCATATTTCCACACTATATTCTAGATGCTGTGACAGCGTCTAGAATTCTATTCTAGCCATTCTATTCTAGAGGGTCTAGCCACCAAATTTTAATTCCAAAACTGACTACTGCCACCAAAAACAGTGGTAAAAAAAAAAAATCGCAATGCCATATTAATTTCGGGAGAAAAAGCACTAATGCTACGTAAACAGTATTGCCTTTTGCCCCGAAACTAAACTGACATTGCAACTATTTTTTAAATACATATATTTTTATCAAAACAAGCTGTAACAAAAATATTTTGCAATAAATCTGGTAAAAAAGGTTAATCTTCCATGAGTGAGTAAATATTTGAAATTCACGATTGTAAATATCTTCAAATAGACCTGAATTTTATGCAAGCTATTCAGGCTAAAAGAAAACCATTTTTGTTAATAAAAGTTATAGGCGTAACTTTTAATTCCATGGTTTTTTCCAGGTTTTTTTCCACATTGGAAGAAACTTGCCCACCTTGGGTTTATGTTATTATTTATTAGAAAAAAAATGTATTTTAAATATAATGAGCGAAAAGCATGCGTTTAAATTGATGTAATATACCAGTATGTATGTATTTTAAATAAAGTTATGTTTTTCAAATGACGAGTATATTTTTAAAATGATGATTTTATATTTTGAATGAAATGAATGCAACATAAACGCTGGTGATGGGGAAAATATTTGACGGTTTATGAACTGCGGCCGGCTAACATAAAAGTACTTTTTTACACTGTTTATTTAATCTAACCCTGTTCATATATATGAAAAGATAAAAAATTTTAATCGATTTTTCCCTCCCAGATATGCTAGAAAAATAAAAATTATGTACATGGATGTGTTTCTAGTAACAATACAACATTTTAATATTTTTACAACTTGATTATAAATTAGCAAATTAATTTTACGTTATCTAAACGTAGCTGATAAATCCTTAAACATTCTTTATGGTTGTTACAAGTGTATATACAAGTACAACAATTCGGTAAGTTATGTAACAAACTACGATTTCTAAAATATACCATCTGGTTGGGAAATTGCAAAAGAGAAATATTTAAAGCCTTTAAGCATCTTAAACGTGATTTTCAGCCCTGTAATTTTTTATAAAAAAGTTAAAATATTATTTAATATATATTATTAAATGTCAGTGATTTTAAATACGTTCAATTGGCCCATCTCCGTCCGCAGCCCTTTTTTCTACTACTTATTCCGACTCTTTTGCGGAAGCCAGATTGAAAAAAAAAAAAAAAAAAAAAATCAAAAATTGAAACCGGACAAAATTAAAAGGGAAATTTGAAATTATTGGCTATCGACCAACAATTGCTAAATCGAGCTTATTATTAGTCTATAGTTTTCAGTTATTGGCAATTGTTGTGTGTTTCATAAGCCTTTTTCAAATTTGGAGAATGTTCCGCAATTGGGTTATTTCGATAAAAGTTACTTTCATTTTCTAACCATTATTTAACTTTTATACAGTTACAATTGTATACTGTTTTCTCATTTGACGCCAATCATGGCTATCGGCCCGATTACGGAAAGTTATCCATTTTACCCCTGCGAAGAACCGGTGTAAGATAATAAATGTTTAATTGAGCATACCACGTACTATTTGTAAATATTTTATATTTTATTCCAATTTTTGAAGTTTCTTCTATACTTTGTATGCTTTCTGCAATGTTATTCACCTGTGCGAAGTGCAGGTATCCCATGAAAACTATTTTTCCCGGATATGACACAATGACCGACATATTTCTAGATTTAAAAAAAGAAAGTAATTTGTCGATTTTAGGAATATTTTTAAAGCTGTTGTCTAAAATTCTCAAAATATTTAAAACTATAAATAATCAATTATTGCTGGTTTAATAGTACAAGAATTACTGCTTGCATTTTAAATTAAAGTAGATCCTAATGTAAAATTAAATGAGTTTTAAATGGAATGAATGAAATGCTTCTATTTTAAATATTATAAATGCAATTAGATCAAGAGAATATTTGGCAATTTATCGCCTGCGCCCGGTAAATAAAAAATATGCCTTAAAATTAATTAAATAATCTATACTTAAACTCTAAGCGCAATAAAACGTTTAATTCTCATTGGAAATGTACATGTTTATGTAATTTTTATAACTTTATCTTATCAGGAATTGAATTAAAAACGCTGCTGTAAAATTCTATCTTAACATACATTAACTAATTTTTATATGTCCTTGTTTATTGCACTACAAAAACATAATTAAAATAGAACGTATTAAAATCACTGACATTTAATAATATATATTAAATAATATTTTAACTTTTTAATAAATTATAATAAAACACAAAACTAACCTGTTTTTCTCTTTTGGGAAGCGAAAAAAATGAGTTCTCTCAGATAGAGAGTTATTTTTGCAGTTTTGAAAACTGCAATAATTAGAACGCCAACGTGGCATTTTCCAAAATAATATAAGTTCTTAAAAGAACTGATTTTGTTTAAATAACTAACTTCAATTAATAAATTAAATAATGGCGAATAAATAAATCGAATTATATATATACTTCCAACAATTAAGTACTGCAGACGACAAACGAATAAAATCACGCCTGCGCGTGCGCATAGTTATTTCATAGATATCGAACTTATAGATCATCTACAAAGGGGAAAGAAGTTAATAATCCTCTTGTAGTTCACTCCGTCCGCTGGGTGGCGTATAACCTTGATTGACGTGACCTCGCCTTTAATATTGCGGTTACCTCTCCCATTTAAGATAGGACGCTTACTTATATCGCTTTGGGGAGAGGGTGGGTCGTTCTCGCGGGTTGTTTACCAATGTTTTTTGCAAGAGGGTTCTGTTTACAGTTTTTCAGGGAAATTTTGTAGTAGTGGCCCAGGGGGGAGGGGGGATTGGGAAAGAATTTTAAATATTAGAATAATAACTTTATTTAATGAAGAATATTCTATAATTATACGTGTTTAGTGTTTGAATTATCATCCATGGTAAATGGAAAAAAATTCCACTGAAAATCAGAAGGAAATTTTTTTGGAGGGGGGGGAGGTACTTATCCTTAGCAATTTCATTGATGTATTAAATCAATCCTTAGATAGTTGTATTAAATCCATCCTTAGTTTGTTGTATTAAATCAATCATTAGATTGTTGTATTAAATCAATACTTTGTTGTATCAACCCGTAAGAACGACCCACCCTACCCCCACATTCTAATCACATGACATGACATGCTAGCTGGCTAGAGCAGCAGATAATGCCGTTTTCTGTTTATGATATAGAAAATGCCGTTTACACTTTTTTCGTTCGTTAACACTACAAAAACCGCCAGATTAAAAATGTTGGTCAGCGAGTAAAAAATATTGGTTGCAAGTGGCGATCGCATTTCCCGAGCCCTGATTATTACGATTCATGATTTTTTTTAAAATACAGTCAGTATCGGTTATTTGGTCACCCATGCGGTCCTGAAATATATGACCTTATAAGCGGGGTGACCTTATATGCGGTGTAAACAAGAATTTTCCTTTAGACAATAAAATATTATTAATAAGTTAGCTATACAGTAAAATAATGCACAAAGAAGCCATGACGATATAATTTATAAAATGTTTAAGCAATAATTGCTTTACACTTAAATTTTCGAATTGATGAGCGTACTCATAGTAGTAAAAATAATCTTTTATGCAAGTTTGCTTGTTTTTTATCGTAGTTGTTAAAACTACTTTTTCTTATTCATGAACAGTTTTAAAATGTTCCTCTGTGCCTTTGAGATTGATAAGAAAAATCTGGGGATATTTAGTGCTTTGGGAGCTTCTGCTCGCGTTGTCGGTTCAACTTCGGATTCACTGTCGTTATCATCGTTTCCATCAGTGTTTATATTTAAAACATTCGAAATGATTTCCAGTATAGAAGCTTCACTATGGTCTTTATCCATGTCATGCCAGCTGCGGGTATCTAGAAGAAAAGCACCGATAGGCGTGAAGAACATTTTAACACAGCTTCCCCTTCGTCCAATAAGTAGTCTTTTTCGGAGGGTACATACCCGCAAAGGCGTGACAGTTGCCACTCGTGAGTAAAGTCAATTAGTAGCGATCTCATTGTCAACAACTGCATATGTCAGTTCGTCTTATATTGTACAAAGGAATTTCGTAGTTTTTGTGCAACTTCAAATAGAAGCACATCATCACCATCGCCATCATTGACGTTGTTTTCGAACGATAATTCTTTACATTCTGGATGCCAAGTATATCTAAAACAATTTAATGGAATTTTTCAATGGTCTTTGATACCATATTCCAACTCATGTCTACGTAACACATAGTTTCTAACACATACATGCGAAATTATTTTTTTTAGCAATTTCCGCAATGCAGTCTTTTGGAAGCACTTTTCGATAGTTTACTTAAAATTTTGAACAATCCCTTGATCTAAGGGCTGTGCCATACTAGTTCATCTTGGAGGCAAGAAAATAAGTTCAATCTAATTTAAATTGGAAATCATGCAATGGACAGTAAGTTGTCTGCGATTATAGCCACTTTTCTCTTTTTGTCTGCCCAAAACCTATCGAAACGCCGGATTTCTTTTTCCCAAATGCTTGTTATCATCCAGGTCTTTCAATTCGCACCGTAAGATACGGGCAAATATTTGCAGTTTTTCAAGCAACGAAACTTGAGAAATTAACCAATAACTAATGGAGTCAATTTTTCTGACCACTTTACTAGCTGCTACTCAAACGGCCAATCTTTCTTTGCTTTCCTTCCAACCGCTACGTTTTTCGCTCTTAAAAGGAACAGTATTAACCGGAAAAAACAACCCACATTTCAACAAAATTAGAAACATTACAATGTTTGTATAAATGATAATGTCACTTAACAAGTTAACACCGATACCTTCTATTCTTTTGCTTGTTACATTATCATAAACATTAGCAGCTTCACCACACATCTATTTAAAAGTAAGATTGTGTCGTAAGTTAAACCTTTGTAACAAAACGTTGCTGAAAGTGAAATTCAGTTTTCCTAGTTCAGCAGCAATTCCTAAAGACTTTTCATTTAAGATGATCCATGTTATTGGAACATTCTGCGATCTGGCATATTTTATCCAAGTAAAAGATATTTCTCAACATTCTCAACATGTCGCTTTCTCTTCTGATCGATCACATCTTCTGCGTAACAAAATTTGGACCCTAACACGTTATTCGGTGGCGTTCTCGCTATTCCATGAGTCTTCACGGAGCTAAATTTTCATTAGGTCGCAAGGGGTACTGAAATGTTATCCAAGAATCGGTATCTAATGGAACAGTTGAGGAATAAATTCACAGAGTTTTGGAAACTCTTACCGACAGGGAAGAGTAAATGTCTATAAAAAAATGTCAACTGGCTTTTCTTTTCCATACGGAAGTTCGTACTTGTGGTTTCTAGCAAAATGACGGGAGATTTAACAATGGAAAAGGGGAAAGATTGACTCAAAGAGAAGGTTTTTGACCTTCAGGATGTCCATCCACTTCCTTTTAAAACTATAAAGAATAAAAAACACAGTGTGACCAATAGGCAGTTGAAGAAAGTTGAATTATACGTCTATTCGGAACTTTACACCTTAAAAATAGAGAAGAAAAAGCATAAAACTATAAGATATTTTGCAATAAATAGGGAGACACAAGGTGACCATATATCCAAGACCATATAGGCGGTGTATTTTAACACATAATACCTATTCAGTCAGTCCGGACTTATGAAAAGTGACCTTATAAGCGGGTGACCATATATCCGGTACTGACTGTATATATAAACTAAAGAGCTTTAAATTACAACTGCATTCCAACAAATGTGCTATTAGAAATACGGTCTTAATTTATATCAAGATAAAAATTTCAATAAAAATTTGTTTGTGGCCTTCAATAATTTAAGTACTACTAAGTTTTAGACTCTTGTCAAATTTAATTTGAACTTAGTTTATCACATTATATATCATTGATATCTTTATTATTAAAAATATATGCATATTAGCATTTGTGTGTAGAAAGAGTTGCAAAGCGTAAAAATTCAAACTCCAAGAATTCTTTTAACACATTTTTACAATTTAAAACGGATGTAGATAAAAAATATTTACTATTTTTATTTTATCAAACATCAAAATGAAGCTGCATGTAGTACAATATTTTAATATCAAACTGTCAATTTTTTTTTTAATTAACTAGCATTTATTTTATTTTAATGTAACGATATAATACCCTATCCCAACAAAAAGTTTTCGGTAAAAAAAAAGCGCCAAGTTCTTAATGTTTCGGCCATTAAAAGTAGTGATATCTGATGTTCGCGCAAGTTAAAAGCCAAACATCCCAAATCTTTCATTGAAAATGGCTTCCTGCGACTTGGCCGTTAATGCCTTCTACAGCATTTCAAAATTAATGATTGGAAATTACGCATTTATGAATTATTTAAATATTAAAAGTAATATTAGAATGCAAAGAGGCAAATTCAGATAAAGACATTATAAGTAAAAGATTTCTGATAACTACCATTCAGTTTCAAGAAACATTAGATTTGATTACAGATCATTTAGTCCACTTGCGGTTTAATTGCCATTTTGTACGGTCAAAAGCTAAAGTCATTAACGTAAAACCCAAGAAATAAAACAAAATTTACTTACTTCATATCTCACAATATGTTACATTATATTTTATTGTATAATATTGAAATCTTGTGTATTGACGAAAGAGATTTTTTTCGTTTGAACATTTATTATAGTTTGTTTGCAAACATTAAGAAGTATTCGATTTATAAACTGTTAAAAGTTTATATTAATTATGTTTTAGCAATTAGGGATATTATCTCCTGAATACAAGTATTTTGTTATTTTTAACTTCTAAGCATTTAAATAGACTGAAGTTGTTTAAATGCTTTTTTCAAATGTGTATTTTATTTCTGTATTCTGTGTCACAAAATGCCTAAAATAATCAAAAAATGTAGTTGGCATGTAGCTCATTTGTACATATTTTAAAATTTGAAAAACTCTCACGAAGGCATTAACGGCCAAGTCGCAGGAAGCCATTTTCAATGAAAGATTTGGGATGTTTGGCTTTTAACTTGCGCGAACATCAGATATCACTACTTTTTCTGGCCGAAACATTAAGAACTTGGCGCTTTTTTTTTTTACCGAAAACTTTTTGTTGGGATATCACTACTTTTTGTATGTTTTTTCAAGTTTGTTATTCTAAACTATATTAATATGAAAAAACTTAAATTTCGGTACTTTTATGTTAGCCGGGAGCAAATCTCCTCATTAGCCTTTTGTTTTTTCGCCAATAGCAGTTTTCATTTTTCACATGTGTAAATTAGAAACAATGCTTTGATTTTCAAGTAAAATATTTTGGTTTATGTTATTATTTATTTATTTATTTATTTATTTATTTCTATGTTAAATATTCTATTAAATAAAATGAGGGAAATGCATATATTTTAAATGAGATGACTGAAAAGTATATATCTTTAAATGAAATGAATGCAATATGAACAATGGAGTTGGGAACAGTATTTGGCGATTTGCCACTTGCGCCCAGCTAACATAAAAATACCTAAATTTATTTTATTGAGCTTTACGAATTTATACTTTATTTCTTTTTATATTAAAGTACTAGCCGCCTCTAGCAAGCAGTATTTACCGCATTACTTCCATGTTAAACGTTGCACCATGTTACTGTGATTCATAATTTCAGTAATCTTTTCTAATTGGGCTCACTGCCAATTGTTGTATTTTAACTGATACGACTGCGTACAAGTGAAATGGTTCTTATGAAATCATTTGACAATATCTGTATTTGCATTAAACCGTATTGATGCTAATATCTTTTTGTTTCACGTTAACCTTTTCAATAGACTAGATTACGGAAAAATAGAAGGTCTACCGGCTCACTGCCATGATCCATTTGAAAATCTATCATTCTTCTCATCTGATCGTGTTGAAGAATTAGTCAATGTGCCATGATTTTAAGATTTTAGCTAATTTTACTCGAAACCCGAAAACTAAAATGCGAGGAACCGGATTGTAGAAGATTCATTTTAACGTACATAATGATTAACAGGTTACATATTATAGAATTATAATAATCATAAGGAGAACTGGCAGTTTCAATGCTTTAATAGTTTCCGTAAATTCTCTTTATATAATACAGAAGTTTTAGCGGTGTAAAGGTTAACAACATAGTCACAGTAAGTATAATAACAGTACAATATAATAACAATAGCAGAGGTTTTGGGCAGTGACGAAACTATTAGCACTTTGGAAATATTAGTACGTTATATCATTTAACTATTCAGATGATATGCGGAAAAATAAAAATAGATGGCTCGCATTAATAATTAACTCATTGAAAAATAGCCACTAGCGTCAAATATTCGCCAAGCTTGGCGACATTTAGCAAAGTTTCGCCAAATTTGGTAATATATCATTTCAATTCTCAAATTTGGCGACAAAAAAATGTTTTGTTTATTCTGACGTCATAATGATGCATATGTATTATGTATTATACCCATACCTATAATATGTATGATGCAAATGTATTACGTATTATATGCATATGTATAATATGTATGATGCATAAGCATAAGTTCATTAACATCACTAAAACGCACTTAAAGGAATAGTGTTTCATAAATAGTAGGAATAATTGCCAGATTTACCAGAGTGCTATTGAGATTAGAATACCGACATTTATAATAGACGTCTGTACACACCATCACCTCATCGAGTTTACAGCTGAAATTTTAGGATTAGTTAAAACTAGATTAGCATATTTAAATGCAACTGGTCTGTTAAGTCATATCTTGGTAGAAACCACCTGAAGACCTAATTTTAGTGGTTAACTGATAGGTTTACTATTGTATTTTCCTGCATCCAAAAGTTTGGAAACATGGAGGAATGGGTGCAGGAGAACACAATGGAAAATCCACCAATTAACCAGTAAAATCGGGTCTGTAGGTGGTTTCCACAAAGATATGACTTGGCAGACCAGTTACATTTCAATACGCTAATCGATATTTAACTAATCCTAAAATTTCAACCGTCAACTCGATGAGGTGATGATCTGTGCAGACGCCTCCCGGTCTTTAATAAAATTTGTTTTAAGGAAGTAAAAGATAGAAAGATGGACAGATAAACTGAAAGATTCGCCTTATTAAGATTTTTGTAAAAGCGTATAAAAATTAATTCAGCTTGAAATCTTGTAACACCTTTATAACTCAGGCTAATTTTCTGTAATCCGGTTTTGGCGACCAACATATCTCTTCTATAATTATAATCTTTCTTTTACAGATTTAAAATTAACAATAAATTAACAGTAAGTAGGCTAATAATACAATATAATAACATTAGCAGCAGACTTCGGACGCCACATCTGTCACACATCGTTAAAGATAGTTTATTAGTTACACATTTCATTTAATTAACAGGAGATTTTTAAACTTTCATATGGAATTAGGATATTTTCCACTATAGGGACCTTGGCATTTTTTTAAAATCTTGGCGCAATTCGGACTTCAGAAACTGAGATATGTTGCCAAATGATATAAACCACTAAGAAAACAAACCTGATGCACTTTTATGTTATTTATATGTATTTATATACATATAAACATTTTATTTATGCATATATAAAATATTATTTTTTATATACAGATTATTTATGTTGGTATATAAAAATAAATAAACGGGTTCCTTACATTAAATAAATTGTATACATATGGAAAAAATTGCTTGTGTATATGACACAGTAAATAGGTTGCCAGAAAATACGTTATTATCAAATTTCTCTTCTCGTCAAGGCTATTTTCTGTATTTCGCCAAGGCTACTTATATCGGAAACGTACCGAATTGCGGTTATATTTTGTTAAATGTTTTATTGTTTTAATATCGTAAATATATCATAACCTATACTGATTAAACTTTTTAGGTATATTCATTTTTTCTATTTAACAAACATCTTTGGAAAAGCATATATATAAAATGTTATTCTGCTTGAAATCACGTGACCGCCTTCAAAGCTCTGTAATCGAGTTTTGGCGACCAACATTGGCACAATTGAATGCGTAGGAACTGTTTACGGCCAAATGAACACCCCCTGTATGAAGGGTTTAGAGGCGGAAATTCTGTGTTTTCAGATTTTTCTGGTTAATTGTGCTACAAACCCGACATACTTGTGTGAAATTTCATGATTCTACGACTTTTAGAAGTACCTTAGTTATTTGATGATGCGAAGTGAGTCAGTGACAAAAAAGCGCTTTTTCGGAATTTAATATTTCGAAAACTACTAAATATAGAAACATGAAATCGTGGAACCTTAGTTCAGTTTGACCATACGAACATGTGTATAAAAGAAAAATTTCTATATCTCTCCCTAAAACGACGTTATGAGGGGGTGAAAAGTATGCCGAAATGGTTCAGGAAAAGGTAGCTTACGGCTTGTGCGAACTTAGCGGACGCACTGCCGTGCTCCCAGATTCAAAAGGGTTAAACAAGATAACTTCTAATATTTGTTTTTAAATAGTTATTTTGAACAACAATACACTATTAACCATTTTCACGATTATTATCCAACATTCATAAAAACCTACTGACGAACTTCCTTAAGGGGTTCTTAAAGCTTCAAATTTTCGAAATTTTAATTTTTTTAGATGTTAAATTACTATCTTTTCTGAACATTTTAATATAATTATATTCTTGAAATTCCAATTAGAACAGAAGTTATGGTTTTTAGGTAGATTTCGTATGAAATACTAACCTATTACATTCTCCCCTATGTTGGAATTTCTGAAAATGTTTTGCAGATCTACACCTATCATGACCCCTAGAACCCAAAACCACCCTCAGTAAAAAACTTTATCTATCTATGTATATATATATATATATATATATATATATATATATATATATATATATATATATATATGGGCTCAAGGGGCGCAAAAAAGGGTTTTGGGGAGAAAAAAAATTCACAACTTCGTCAATTCTCCAGATATCAATTCCAATTAATTTCATTATAAATCTCCTTCATATTGTCTACAACTTTTATATTCACAAGTTTTTGATAGGACCAATTCGTACAGCAAAAAAAATTAAAAACGAAAACAAAAAAGGGGAGTTGAAGAAGAAAAAAATTCATAAATCCGTCAGTTCACAAGATATAAAATCCCCATGATTTTATCATATATTTTCTTAATATTGTCTGCAACATTTATACAGACAAGTTTTTGATAGGACCAATTATTACAGCAAAAACAAATTAAAAATACATCGCTGTTGAAGAAAAAATCATCTTATTAAGGGTGTATTCAAATCCAAACTGCTTATTTTCTTACTCATTTTTAAATTCCTTTTTGCTCTCAGACGCATCCAATTGGTAGAGTATCTTATTCAGAAACTATATAATGTACCGTAATGATCGATTTTTTGATAGATGCAGAATATATTTCAAAAAATGATGTTAAAGTGCGCATTTTGAACAGAATTTCCCGAAGCGATTGTGTTAGAAACGAAAAATATTGTCCTACTGAGAAAATAATTGTTTGTAAATCAAGTTTTAATTAATTGAACGAAAAATAAAAATACAGGTCGCTTATAAATCTCTTCAAAAATCACATCAGCGAGTTTCATATTTTTTCTATTAAAAATGAAACTGAAAATGTGCCAGAAAATTTCGAGTTGTTGAGCATGGAAAAGTGTTTTTTTGAATACCGCCTTAACATGATTCTGATAAAACCTGATAAATATTTGTATAAAAATGAAATAAAAACTCGTCAAAAGCGACCAGATAAAATTGTTAAAGTGGGTTTATCTCTAATCATGATTTAGTTTTTTTTGGTGAAATTGCTGTACTTAACTTCGAAATCTACCTCCGCCTGTAGGCCGGGCCGGCAGGGATTTTTAGAATTATACCACCGCAATAGCTGAAGCGACATTTCCAAAGATTTGAACTCATTTTTCTCCAAATGACGTTTTTGGGCATAATATCTCAAAAACTTATGAATATTTTTTCATGAAATAAAAAAAAAATATATATGTTTCAGTCTGTTTAAACTGAACCTAAAATTTCCATTTTATTGTTCAAAAAAATATTTTTTTAGGTGATTATACTGTTGAAATTTTCAAAATTTTATATTAGCTAAATACAACTTTGTATTAAAAATATAAAAATGCTTTAAATACAAATTTATTTAGGTTCAGGGTAATTATTGTAATCTAAACTATAATTAGGCATAAAAAAAAGTAATTTTAGTGACAAAATTTATTTTGTAATCCTGCGGGTAAGCTATCATACCAATTTTCTGCTCGACAATTACTGACAGTATGGAGCCCCCTATAAAAATTAATTCGGCAACTTGAATTTTTTTTAAATACTTAAAAGGAAAGAACATACTTATATCTTTCATCCCATTTAAATTTGTGTTTTTAAATCATATGCATTTTAAAATATTAAATGTCGAAAATGATCTTTTTTTTCATTTTTTCCAATTTTAAGAGTCCTGCCCGGAGACCCCTTCAAAAATCTAAAATTTATTAGAATGTAAAAAAAGTTATGAAATTTTTAACAACAAAAAATACTAAATCTCTTCACCTAGTTTTAAAATACGATGCATAAAATATTCTTTAAATCGGACCATAAAAAGTAATTTAATCCGGGAAAATAAAACTTCATCAATTGTAAATCGCCTGCAAACTCGAATACTACTTCTTAAATTCATGCCCAATTCTTAACGCTGTATTTCCACTATCGAAGAATTTGTTGTTTCCATGGCAAGAACGCACTCCATTGAAATCATATCAAATGAGTTCAGAATCGGGCCCTAAGAGCAAGATTCTACTGGCGAATGAGAACCACTCCATAGCCTTAATCTCCTTTCTTCGCATCAACGTTGATTGACGTCAGTTTCAGCCTCGACTGAGCTTCAATCGCTGTCTATTGTTTGATCATCTATTGTTTGAAATTCAAACTAAAATCAAGAATCACAGTAAAAAAACTCCTGACATCTTACATAACCCTCCTGCAAGAATTTTTTAAATATCTGTCACCGTTTGCAAGTTATTGAATTTTAAAATCCATCAGTCATTTTTGGGACACCCGATATTTACATTATTAACAGAATTTTGTAGGGCTTTCTTTTATATTATTATTCTAATTATCATTTTGTAAGTTACCAATACAAGTACGGTAGAAAAAAAAAAAAGCAGCTACATAAATAAAACAAGCATGAATAGAATATCGTCTGACACCTGCTTCGTTTTAGGAAAGAAAAGATATTCAAAGTATAGAGGGTAAACATATTTCTTCAACATAGGTAAATTTCGGAGGCTTGTTAATTCTTCCCCCTTGTCGGTAGTGACGCTAGTACTGTTGCCATAACAGATTTTGCCGTAAATGTCCCATCTTGGTCCTTAATCTATGAACTCAACAAGCATTACTTTGGTGATAATGACAGTTTCGCCAAAATGCTTTGATTTATTTGTGTCTAGAATCGTCTCAATCAGTCAAATGTTATACCCCGTCAATGAACTCCATATATAACAGATCAGTCTTCGTATTTCCCGGCATGATTCCCAGCGTTCAGCGCGGAAGAATACTGTGACGATAATTTTTGTTTGCATTCATGGCAAAAAAATGCTGTTTATCGCATTCCTTACATGATTAGTGAATAATTTACTAATTTGGTAAGTATAGCTTAATTAGATAAGCATAAATTGGGATCTTTACTTTTGCCTTGCAAGTTTCTGACCCATGGAGGAAAGAGATGAATGGAGATGCAGCATGCCGTAAAAACGGTTTGCAATATGATGCGCGTTATCACTCAAATTTAAATGCCCCCATTCGGACCAAATAAAGCAAGCACGTAGAACAGCGACCAAATTCTTTGACATCACCCGTGCATTTTTTCTCTAAATGAAAATGATCTGCTTATATTTAAGCATTCTAAAGTAGCATTTATTATGAATTAAAAACTGTATTACTAAAAGTTTTCTTCTTTATTGTTGAGAAAGCACGTGGTTGTGTTTGGGCCGAATGTAGCGGATTTTAGGGTTGCATTTTTAGCATCACCCCAGCCACCACAATTCTTCTCTATTCTTTCTCTTTACTCTATGTTCTGACCGCCGACTCGGAATAAAGGTCTGCATGGGCTGAAATATCCAGGCCGGCCCGACTCATAGAAAAATATTTGGCCCGATACAAAAATTAAAAGTTCTGCCCGAGCCCGGCCCGTAGAAAAAATACTGACCCGGTCCGGTAAAAAAACTTAAAAGTTCGGCCCGTGCCCGCCCGGAACGAAAAAAAAAGTTTAAATCTCGGCCAGGCCAGAGAGAATTTCTACAAAACATTGATTTTTAAGTCGATTTGGTTAAAAATTTGTCTCGTACGAGGAGTTCTGACCAAAAATATTTATCTTTTTTTCATTTTTATAATCTTCATTTCTATAGAAGTGCCCCAGGCTGAAATATTTACTTTTTTTTAATGAATTTATTTCTTGTATGTAAATGTTTCAGTTATCATTAATATTGTTAATCCATTAAAATAATAAAACTTTGTAAAAAATCACCATAAAATTAAAACAAAACACAGGACGCGTTTCGAGCTAAAAACATAACAGCTCGTCATCAGCTAAGCATACACGTGTCCGAAAACGAACAAGTTCAAAAATGAACTGAAGAAAAAGAATGTTGCGAAGAATGCGACAGATGGCGCTACCTGATAGAGGGATATGCAAAAAGGGAAATGTGTTGAAAAAAGATAGAAGAGAAAATGAAATGGAAAAAATGGAAATAAAAGAAAAAATAAAAATAAAAGAAGTAAATTAAAAATATAAATAAAAATAATAAATAAAGAACTATAAAAGAACAAGAAAAAAATCCAAATTATTATTATTATTATTTTTTTTTTTTTTTTTTTTTTTTTACAAAATAAAAAGAAAAGAAACAAGAGAAAAAGGAAAAGAATTACAAAATTAATTTCCACGCTGGAGATAGGAAAGGAGATGATGGGAGATCATTGACAAGATTAGCAGAATTTTTAGAAATAAAATATGCTTCATGAAAATCCAAGTGAGAGGGAGAGGCAGGGGAAGAAATAATTTTGGCCATGGAGAAATTGAAACAATGACTGGAAGACCAACAGTGAGAAGCAATCGAAGATTTAGAGATTTCTTGATTTGCAATATATCTCTGATGCTCGCCTAATCTGAATTTTAAAGCTCTCTTTGTTTGACCAATATAACCTAAATTGCAAGAGCAAGGAATGAAATAAACACCCCACCGGTTCTCAGTAGGAACAGGATCTTTTAGAGAAGAGAATTTAATTTTATTCATAGGTTTGAAGATAACTTTAAAGTTAAAACGAGAAAGTATTTTAGCAATTTTGAAACACAGAAGAGAATAAAAGGGCAGAACTATTATAGAATTAAAATTAGGAGGATTATTTGAATCAGAAAAAGGACGTTTAGGCTTATTAAATGATTTCTTGATTTGCAATATATCTCTGATGCTCGCCTAATCTGAATTTTAAAGCTCTCTTTGTTTGACCAATATAACCTAAATTGCAAGAGCAAGGAATGAAATAAACACCCCACCGGTTCTCAGTAGGAACAGGATCTTTTAGAGAAGAGAATTTAATTTTATTCATAGGTTTGAAGATAACTTTAAAGTTAAAACGAGAAAGTATTTTAGCAATTTTGAAACACAGAAGAGAATAAAAGGGCAGAACTATTATAGAATTAAAATTAGGAGGATTATTTGAATCAGAAAAAGAATCATTTGAATCATTTTTTCTGATTCAAATAATCCTCCTAATTTTAATTCTATAATAGTTCTGCCCTTTTATTCTCTTCTGTGTTTCAAAATTGCTAAAATACTTTCTCGTTTTAACTTTAAAGTTATCTTCAAACCTATGAATAAAATTAAATTCTCTTCTCTAAAAGATCCTGTTCCTACTGAGAACCGGTGGGGTGTTTATTTCATTCCTTGCTCTTGCAATTTAGGTTATATTGGTCAAACAAAGAGAGCTTTAAAATTCAGATTAGGCGAGCATCAGAGATATATTGCAAATCAAGAAATCTCTAAATCTTCGATTGCTTCTCACTGTTGGTCTTCCAGTCATTGTTTCAATTTCTCCATGGCCAAAATTATTTCTTCCCCTGCCTCTCCCTCTCACTTGGATTTTCATGAAGCATATTTTATTTCTAAAAATTCTGCTAATCTTGTCAATGATCTCCCATCATCTCCTTTCCTATCTCCAGCGTGGAAATTAATTTTGTAATTCTTTTCCTTTTTCTCTTGTTTCTTTTCTTTTTATTTTGTTAAAAAAAAAAAAAAAAAAAAAAAATAATAATAATAATAATAATTTGGATTTTTTTCTTGTTCTTTTATAGTTCTTTATTTATTATTTTTATTTATATTTTTAATTTACTTCTTTTATTTTTATTTTTTCTTTTATTTCCATTTTTTCCATTTCATTTTCTCTTCTATCTTTTTTCAACACATTTCCCTTTTTGCATATCCCTCTATCAGGTAGCGCCATCTGTCGCATTCTTCGCAACATTCTTTTTCTTCAGTTCATTTTTGAACTTGTTCGTTTTCGGACACGTGTATGCTTAGCTGATGACGAGCTGTTATGTTTTTAGCTCGAAACGCGTCCTGTGTTTTGTTTTAATTTTATGGTGATTTTTTACAAAGTTTTATTATTTTAATTGCTTCATATCGCCAGTTTTCGGTGCTGTTTCGCTTCATTGTTAATCCATATTCCATGTACTGAAGTGTTAAAAATCTGATAAAGGCTATACAATAAAATCTTCTAAGATGGAATTGCATAGAAAAAAAAAATGCGTTATAGACAAGTTCCCTTCTTAGCAAGTGTAAATGTATTATATATTCTTTTCTTACGTATTAGTATATTAATTTTGCATGGATCAACACGTTTTTAAGTTTAAAACAGGGTTCCGTCATAGGCAGGTTCCTTTTCACATGTTTTACTATATTTTAATTTAGCTACATTTTAATAAGCCTAGAAATGTACTATTCTTTATAAAGAATAAATTTTAATGTTTATGTGTAGAATAGAGGCGATTTAAAATGTATGCATTTTTTGTAAAAATGTTTGGGCCAGGCCTAATTTAACTGACCTGGACCATTTGAATGGACCATGCCACGTTGAGACAATGATTTGCATACGGGCTGGGTCAAAACTAGGACAGAAAATTTTGGGCCGTGAAGACTAGGAATGAAACCAGTCCCGGCTCTGTACAGAAAAAGTAAGTTAGGCCTGGCCCGAGTGCAGTGAATGAAAATAGCGGGCTGGGCTCGGGCTGGCCCGTGCAGATCTCTAACTCGGAACTCCTGTTATATATGCGGAGGTCAGTGTACCCCGTATGTGTACCACCCATATTCGAAGCACTCGAACTTAGACGATTGGTCTCAAATCCCGTGTAGTTTTGAATTACGGCATATGTTTAGTTATGGACACGAACTCTGTCGTTATTCATTTAGATAGCGAGGAAGTTGTTTCCACGACAATACATTTCTCTAATCGTTCTTTTCGATAAGTCTACATCTAGCGATATCGAACTGGCAGCGTTCAGAATCTGGTTCCGTTGTTGATAGAAGTAAAAGTGTGACCATGCTCCTAATTCAAAAGGCTGTATGGCGACAAACAAAATAGAATATATTTTCCTATCCATCACTGATACACACGTTACTTGTACACTGTTAAAAATATCGTGAAAAATTACCTCTGTTTTTAAAGGCTCTCTATTTTCTTACCAATGAGAACGCTACATTAACACCTATGAAGCGTTCTCATTGGTCAGAAAATAGATAGCCTTGAAAAACAGAGGTAATTTTTCACTATTTTTTTAACAGTGTATTAGTATAGCGCCTAGAAGATAGTGGTGTAGAAATTGGCTATCCCTGTAATACTTAAAAAAGCGCTAAAATATTGTATCCCTTAAATGTGCAACGATGCTGCTCAAATATACAGATCGCAGCGACATCTACAAGATATTGCTAGTCTATACAATGTAATACGAAAATCCCGCAGATGTCGCTGCGATCGACACTTGGGATTTTAGCAGTATTGTCGCACATTTAAGGGATGCAAATTTTTAGCGTTGTTTGGATAGCATATTTCCACACTAGGTATTCTAGACGCTGTAGTATTAGTATAGATTCCTTTACCGCAAAACGTTCCCATCGTGGGGCGTACTCCCTACTGGGAGGCAATACAATTTTTTTTTCAACTTTTTCGATTATTTATGAAATGAGCTTTGTATATCTATTTCCTCTGCTGTATCCAACATGAAGAAACTTTTAAACGTAAAACTACTTAAAAGTACATCTAAATTTTACTGTCTTGAACCTACTTAAACCTAAAAAATATTTAGATATCTAAACGTGGTACTATAAACTTTATAAATCTTAATGCTCCTTATGTAGTTTGTTCATAGAAAAATTGTACGTTTTTTGTTATCAATTTTAATGCTAAATGAAAGTCTCTGCAGCATTTTATGAGTCTCTCCAACATTTTGTGAAGATAAACATGTGGACCATATAACACTTTTGTTAAATATTTAGGTAAGTTGGAAAGGCACAACAAAACTCTTTTGGGCATAAAAGTGAAGGTGTATCGCCTCATTTATAGAATTATGTTAAAAAACACATTTATGACAAAAAATTCATTATTTGATAAGTTAAAAAAATTCAAAATGAATAGTCGCTGTTAAAGCTTTGTTTGGTTTCCTTTCTTTTTAATAGACTTCATTTTAAAATGATAAGAGAGATATCTCCTACAGAATTTGTGTGTGGGATAGGGGAGCAAGAAAAAGGGGGCAATTGCGATTTTACAGATGCTTCGGTGGGAACCATTGCTTTAGAGCAGTGTTTCTCAACCTTTTACTGTTCACGCCCCACCAAAGCATCCATAAAATAACCATGCCCCCGCCCCCCTCCATGTCACTCTGAACTAGTGATGGGCGATTTCGATTTTTTTAATCGATTTAATCGATACTAAGGCCAACTCGATTTAATCGATACTATAAATTTTTTAATCGATGTCTCTAAAGGTCATATCATTTTCATTTTCCTTCAAAAATTTAAGGTCAAGTAGTTGCATGTCCAATCCCAAAACTTTCTTCTGTCTCATAAATGTTAAAACTTCAAAATTCGCTATCACAGTGTCAAATTTAAATAACCTATACCCATCAAGAGGATCCAAAAGTATAGGTTCGTTGAAATATGTGTATTTAAAAAATATATATAAGAATCCCATTTTCCTAACAAATCATTGAATTTCGGCCCACACACTCTTAGATGTCCGCAACGGAAAATCCCAGTTCAAAGGACATAAAAGCGACACCTGCTGGGTAGTATACACCCAAGCCTAATAAGGATTTATTTATACGACAGTGTAACAGAATATGAAGTTTGATTAAATTCCGTGCATTAGTTTTGAGATATGGCTATCATGAATATCATGAAAAGAGCAGTATAGCAACGCAGCCTATTACATGATTAACACGAAAGACTCAGAAACAACTTACGTCAATGACTAACAGAATATTAAGTTTGATGAAATTCCGTTCATTACTTCTTGAGATGTTATCGCAAACATTGTGTAAACCCTGAAAAAACAGTGTTGAATTCAGGGGCTGGTACGGGTGGACCCCCCCCCCCCCCCGGAACATTGAAATGTCCCCTAGGGAGATTTGAGATTTTATGCTTAATGGACGAAAGTCCAATCCCCCCCCCCCTCGTAACTCTAGAATGTTCCTCGCCAGAACCATATAAATCCCCCCCCCCCTCGGAGAAACATGTCTGAATTCAACACTGTTGATAAAAGCAGCATGGCGGCACAATTTGTTCTATCATTTACACAAAAACCTAATCATGGATAACTTATGGCATTGTCTAACAGAATATTAAGTTTGATGAAATTTCGTTCATTAGTTCTTGAGATATTATCCCTAAAATTGCTTAAATCCTGAAAAACGTGTTGAATTCAGGGGGTGGTCCGGGGGGATGACATTCCTCCCCCGCAACAAAGCATAAAATCTCAAACTTTCTGGTGGGCATTTGAGTGTTTCGGGGGGAGGAGAATGTCACCCCCCCGGGCCACCCCCTGAGTTCAATACGTTTTTGTACATTAAAAATTGATGAAATTTCGTTCATTAGTTCTTGAGATATTATCCCTAAAATTATTTAAATCCTGAAAAACGTGTTGAATTCAGGGGATGGCCCGGGAGGGTAACATTCCTCCCCCCCCCCCCGCAACATTCAAATGCCCCCCAGAAGGTTTGAGATTTTATGCTTTTTGTACATTAAAATGTACAAAAGTCCAATCCCCTCCCCCTCTGAACTGTCCCTCCCGGAGAAAAATGTCTGAATTCAACTCTGCTGATAAAATCAGCATAGCAACGCCCCCTGTTGGGCGATTTATACCGAAACCTAATAAGCAGTAATTTATGCCAACGTCTAACTGAATGTGGTTTTATGAAAATCCGTGTATTAGTTCTTGAGATAGAGCTATTGCGAAACTTGGAAAAAATGCAGCATAGCAGCGCCACCTGCCGGTAAATTTACATCAAAACTTAATCCTCAACAACTTATGTCAACGTCAAACTGAATCTGAAGTTTGGTGAATATTCGTGCATTAGTTCTTGCGATAGCAATCTTGCGGAAATCATGAAAAATGCAGCATAGCAGAGCCACCTGTTGAGCGTTTTTCACCAAAAAGTAATCAGCACCAATTTATATGAAGGTCTAACTGAATCTAAAGTTTCAACAGATTCCATGCATTAGTTCTTGAAATAGACCGCTCACAATTTTTTTGTCAGAGACAAACAAATAGACAGACAAACAAAACATGACTGACAGACAAAAAATTTATAAAAAATAGTCAAATCGTATTCCAGACAAGAAGTTCTAACACTATAAATCCTTAGAAACCGGAAGTCGAAAATTTTCACGAAAACAACACTTTATTTTTCTAAAGACAAAAGAAAGCAAGAAAAGATGAACGCATCGATTCTGCCCTTGGATCAGAAACGGTGAATCGATTCAGTTCAGATTCGATGCCGATGTCGATCTTCAGATGCGATCTTCAGAATCGTTACTTTTTTGATTTACTTCAATTCTTTAGATGCAATGTCGAATCGTTATAGTTTGATTTACTTTCAATTCTTTAGATGCAATGTCGAATCGTTATGCTTTGATTTACTTCAATTCAAATTGCATCGCGGTCGATCCACGATTCGGGTTGAATCAATTCTTCCAATTTTGCTGTTTTAGTGCCAGAATTGCTGTAAAATTTTGTATAAGAGCCTTTTTTTACTTTCTAGGTTAAATCAGTGTTGAATGCAGGTATTTTTCTCAGGGAGGGATTTATGCGACTCCGGTCGGAATTGGGGGGGGGGGGTATTTCAGAGTTCCGTAATGGGGGGGGGGGGGTGCACATTTGTCCATTAAAAAGCATAAAATCTCAAAACTTACGGGAGGGACATTTCAATGTCCCGGGAGGGATGTCCTCCCGGGCTACCCCCTGAATTCAACACTAGGTTATACTTTCGTTATACTTTTGTTTAGAAGCCTAGTTATTCAGGTTACTAGTTTATTATATTGTATTTTCCAAGTTCGTCCCTTCTAATCTCTCCACCCCCCTCTCCTCTTTTCCTCGCTAATCTTAATTTACAGGGCCGTTCAAAATTTGCATGCAATTTTTAAAATGTCCAATTCTTGTTCTATTTTATTATAAAGCCACATTTTGAAACCTTGACCAAAGATACTTTTGAGGTCGCCCCTCCGACCGTTTGGGGCTTACCTGCTCCCTCGGGGTGGGGGGGATATTTTTTGTTTCTTCCAAACCATATCGTATAACATATCGTTGGAAAGCTTTTAATGTGATCTTTTATTTTCTGTCTCTACCCTTCCTTCTTTTTGGTAAGGGTCAATCGTGCTCCAACTTTTGTATTGATATTTTTGACAGTAATTTCAAAGGAATATATATTTATTCTTTCGGATTTACTGTTTTAAAGGCAGGACTGCTGTCAAATTTCGCATAACAGCCTTTTTCTTTCTAGGTTAAATTGTAATATTTTTAGTTTAGGAGCCAAGTTATTTGAGTTACTAGTTTATTAAGTCCAATTTCAATGGGACCTTTTTTGACATTCTTTCCGAGTCATTTGTTTACCAACTAAACACTGATATTATATCTGCAGCTCTTGGTGAGCACTATTTATGAATGGTAATAACAAATTTCGTCTCTTTTCCATTTTAAACTTATCATTCTTGGTTTAAAGCCACGTGACTCAAGGTTCTCGTTAGTTAAGCCGTATTTTCACCTGTAAGTTTGTCAAAGTGTTTGTGTAAGTTGTATTATAAAAAAATTCAGTCGTTTACAACAAAACTTACTGATTTATGATACTTTGAATTTTATGAAATTTCGGAGCTTTCCGAAACTAAAGGATCCCCTGTATGTTATTAATTTTTTTTCAAGGGTGTAGGTATGAAAATGCGTGCTAAAATGTTTTAAAACCTTTTTTTTTTTTTTCAAATAATATATTTAACAATTTAAACAAAGTGATTCCCAAGAATTTTGTATGTTTTAAAAGGGGACCACATCTTAGAATGTAAGGGGCGTAAATATTCGAAACTTGGACAGGGCGATGCAAAAAAAAAAAAAAAAAAAAAAAATTCTCCTTTCAGAAATTCGAAAAAATATTATCTTAATTACAAGCTGAGATATTAATTATTATTTCACTAATTGGTTTATTTCTATTAAATGCTTTTTTTTAAAGGCAGTCACGTGATTTTTTTATAGCAGCATTAACGTTTTCTACCTTTTAGCGTGCGGTTCTTTGACGGCGGGCTGAGATAATTACTACTTTTTCAATATCAAAAATTTTATAAGTGTTCATACCACTATTTTCGAATAGTAATTTCACAAATATCTTGAATTCTTGCTTAAGACTACCACCCCCTAGACTAATGTATCTTCAGATAGGTTGTATAAAGGAGTTTCGTTTAGATACACTTTTGTTTTGAATAGACTGCGCTCCCTGGTGGTGGAATATAGAACTAACAGACCGCGATTTCATTTAAAGTAGAAAATCTAACAAGACGATCTGTTCGAAACTTTAAGATAGTTTATAACACATAACACATAGGAAAAAGTTTAAAAAAGAATGGTGCGAAAATTTCGGGAGGAGGGAGGGGGGGGGGGAGGCCGCTAGAATTTTTTTTTTTAAACCTTAGCGTTCCTTACCGTTTTAGGTGGGGTTTTTTGACGGAGTCCTGAGATAAATGCTACTTATTAAATATAAAAAACTCAAAAGTTTAGTTACCACTATTTCTGAATAGTAATTTCGGCAAATAGCTTAAATTTTTGATCAAGATTGCCACACTCTTGAGTAATATATCTACTGATAGGTTGTTTAACGGAGTTTCGTTCATAGTTTTGTTAGGAATAGAGTGCGCACCCTGGTGGTGGAATCTGGAACCAACATAACGCGATTTTGTTAAAATTAGGAAATCTAACAATGCGATCTGTTTTAAGCTTTAAGATTGTTTATAATACATGATAAAAAATTATAAAAAAGAATGGCGCGTCACATTTCGGGAGGGGGATAGAGGGGAGGGGCAGAACAAAATTAGAAAATATAATAGGGCGATTTGTTTGAAATTTTAAGATAGTTTATATAACACATAATAAAAAAATTTTAAATGATGAATGTCAAAAATTGGTGGTGGTGGTGGGTACACCTATACGATGCTGTAGGCAGCGGGAACCCGGTTCGCGGTTCGTTCGCTTCGAGATTTCATATTAGGCGGAACCCGCTAGTTACTAGCTATAATGTTAAAGATTTCCAAGCAATATAGATGTGCGTCCACTATCCTTCTAAGACAGTAAAATTAATTGATTTTTATTTCTTCTGAGAAAACTAAATTTTCACGTCTTGCAGCGACGATTTCTTTTTTTTTTAAATAAAAGAACTTTAATAAACTTTGCTAGTTACATTATTAAACTCAAATTATAAGAATACTAAATCAGTTCTTATGGCAACGTGAATTGTGTCCCTGAAAATTTAAATTTTAATTCAGGCTGGAAGAAAATCACAATGATTTAATTACAGGGACAGTCAAAAGTTTTCCGTTACATTACGGCCAATGGAAAAAATTATTTCAAGTGCATTTTAAGGATGTTACAGACTTTCGAACAGAATGAAATTGATATGCACTTATGAAGTGCACTGTTATAGTACGAGCGCACCACATTTGCCACGTTTGACGCGCAATTTCCAACTTGTATTTAACCGAGACCTTTCTTAAAGAATAAATTTAAATAAAATCTAAATTACAATATTAGTAAAATTACATCTTAAAACTAATAATTTAAAAGTTAAAAACTTTATTATTTGACTCAAAGGTCTGTAATAGCTTACAACTGGGCCCCTGACTTTGTCTACCCTCTAAATGTGAGGTATGGGAGGTGGTCGCTACGGCTCTGCTGATTCGCTAAGTTTTGAAATTAATATTTTTGAGCTTATCTGTGCGAATCTGTGACTATCGAAATATCGATTCAAGTATCGATTCTAGAATTTGGGAATCGATTCTTATTGTGATCGATTCAGTTTTATACTATGTCGATTTTAATCGATTCCTGAATTTTACAGAATCGCCCATCACTACTCTGAACCCTATTACAAGATGGAACCGTAAAAGAACCTTAACAATAACTAATCACTTCACATTTCTTTAACTTATCGAAAAGGTGAATCTTGTGTCACAAATGTGTTTTTAACGTAACTCTATAAATGAAATGAGTCTTTTTTGAGAATGAGAATCTTTTTGTATACATCTTCGCTTTTGTGCCCAAAAGACGTTTATTGTACTTTTCCAACTTCCCTCAATTAAAGAAAAGTATTATACATTCTGCATCTTCTCAAAATATCTTGAAGAACGACTTGTATTTAGCATTAGAATTGATAACACTCACACATTTTATAATTCATTTTTGTAACGTTTTAAGAATTGGTGGAAAAGCTCTGGACACTAAATTTTCTTTTTATGGATAATAAAATACGCAAGAAGCATTTAATAATTCTCATTTTTATCAATTTTAAGTATACATTATTTCCCATCAGAACACATTTTCTCTATTTTCCTTTTCCCAATATCATTGTTTTCCATATATTATCTGTATGTTCCATATATTATCTGTATAGTTAAAATGTATATGTCATCATATAAATTTATTTACTGTGCAAGATGCCTAAAGTAGAGCCACAGATATTTATTATCTTCCCATTTCCTTTTCTAATGCTACTTAATATTTATAAATTTTATAAAGTTGGTAGTACCTCGTTTAGATATTTCATATATTGTTTAGGTTAACTATGCTCAAGACAATCAGATTTATATATACTTTTAAATAGTTTCATGTGTAAAATATTTTTTGTGTGATTTATAGCAAAGTGAATAGCAGTTGAAAGGACATTCAATGAGTAATCGAAAGCATTACCAAATATTATAAAATACATCAGTAACCAGAAAAATTATAAAGATATTTAATACTATAGATTAGATGTCAAAACATTTTTAAAGATTACTTGTACAATTATTCTGGTGTTATACTATTTTAAACTTTCAATTGGGAAAATTTTTTTAATTCAATTAAAAAAAAAAAAAAACCTGATTTTTTAAAATTTGCTTGTATTCTGCTTATTTTTTTGTCTACAACATTTCTTCAAAAAAATAGTGAACGGGAGTAACGAAATCAAAATTGCCCCACGGTGGGGTGTAGGCCCCACGTTGGGAACCACTGCTTTAGAGTATTAGCTCTTTATGCGAGGACGTGAGTTTCAAAACTTGCTTTATCCAAAATTATAAAAAAGTGTTTTTTTTTTCTATCAATCTATTCTTTTGGTAAACCTGTACCGAAAAAACACTACAACCTGCAAAAAAATTTAGTTTTACCCTATATTCCTGTAATTGTGAAATTTTGGTTTACAATGAAAACCAATGGAAGCAGTCAAAGGTTTTTGAGAATATTTGATTTACTGGATAAGGCGCGTTTTGAAACTCGCATCTTCATGCGTTTTCTTTATGTTAACCTTTAACTGATGTTACAGAAATTGTCACATAACTAGTGTGAAGCGGTCCGAGACCGCTCCATCGAAAGATGAATGAAAGCCGCGATTAACTCATAGGGTGTTGTTTTTGCACTAACTTTTTGTATATGAGTGTTATAATTAAAATTCACCTATTCAAAAGTCTCTGGTGTTAGTACTAAAGTTCCAAACGAAACAAAATTTCAGTAGTGTTTGTAGATAAACTGAAATTTGCAAGTTAAACTATGAAAACTGAAAAAAGCACCGGTCCGCGAGACCAGTAATATCAGTTAAAGGTTACTATTAACTGACCCGTCCGTCAGTCGTTTCCATGGGCTTTTTGTAAATTTCTTAACCTTTAACTGATGTTACTGGTCTCACAGACCGGTGCTTTTTTCAGTTTTCATAGTTTAACTTGCAAATTTCAGTTTATTTACAAACACTACTGAAATTTTGTTTCGTTTGGAACTTTAGTACTAACACCAGAGACTTTTGAATAAGTGAATTTTAATTATATCACTCCTGTACAAAAAGTTTAGCGCAAAAACAAAACCTTATGAGTTAATCGCGGCTTTCATTCACATTTCAATGGACCGGTCTCACAGACCGCTTCACACTAGCTATGTGACAATTTCTGTCACATCAGTTAAAGGTTAAATATACCTAAAACATGTGTTGAATGATTTTAGATTTTGAAATGAAAATTAAGTAAAAAGGCTTGCAAGGCTTACCTTATTATTACAAATAAACAAAAAAATATATTACTTTCATACATTTAAATGTGGGGGTGATGGGGGCACATTTGAATAGTTCGCATAAATATAGCTTTTTCTCATAACGGCATTAATTTATATAAACAAAAATTACTCAATATAGTAAACAGAACTTTCTTTTACACATGGTAATTTTTTAAAAATCACCTGTATAGTAGTAGTTACATTTTTCAATAGTTTTATAAATTCAAAAAATTGTTCACACGTGCCCCATCAGCGGGGTAGTTGTGAATACACGTGGAGCACACGTGAACACAAGGGGGAAATATCCTTTGACATGCTTTTATTCTGTTATTCATTTGCCATCGTAATCATTAGTTATATTACCTGTTAAATTCATATATATATACTAGGGGGCTCGGCCCCCTACGAGCTACGCTCGCCAACCCCCGTCCAGACACCGCAGACTCTAAATGCACGCTAATTTGATCGGCTTTAAAAAGATTTCGAGAGTCTGAATTATAATTTAAAAAACAGTGGCGATCTCCCTATAAACGAATTTCTATTCATTTCTCTTTGATTGGGGAATTTTAACGCCAAATCCGCTGCGGTACTACTTGATTATCCTGTCTACCAATTTCGCCAAATTATATAAATCGTCAAATAACTCGCCAAATTATACAAACTGATATAATTTTTATTTTAAATAACGAAAGAACAAATAAATCCGTACAACATTAATAAAAACACAAATAAAACGTCGAAATAAAAATAACTTGATGACGTATACACGTGTAACAACATTTCAAAATAAGCTAATATAAAAGGAATTAAGTAAAGAGAGTCTGTTTCTCTTGGTATTTTTTAACAAAGCGAAAAGAAAGTTCTTTTAAATGAGACATTTTAAATTAATTCTCAAAATATCAAATAAATGTCTAGCGCAATTTCTAAATTTAAACTTTTTTGCAATATTATTTTGTGTTCATTTTATGTAATAACTATAATGTGACGTAAATATGACGTAATTTCTCCTAAGACTTCTAACGCATGTTAATGAATTTATTATTTTACAATATCCTTTCCCTTTTAAAATTCACTTGTATACTTTTTATGACGTAATTTTTAATAAGTTCCTGCTTTTTATACGTAATTATTTAATTCTAATTTGAAAGTTTTTTTCCTGTTTATAATAGTCACGTGTAAATAAATTTTTAATTTGAAGCAAACATTATTACTTGCGCTTTTTATACAGTTGGCAACAGTTTAAATTAGTACAATTTTCTGAAATCTGTAAAAAATATCTCAAGAAATGCTGAAAATTTGAATTTAAAATAGAAATAAAACCTGAAAAAATGAGTCAAAATAAAAAAAATTAATGCAATCTGCACTCCGGCAAATTCTAACGCATAAAATGATCTAAAAATGATTACACTGTCATGTATAGTTTTTGCTGCTATAAAACTTTTCTTGTGGAATGATTTTGTCCAAATTTAGCATTAAATAACTCTTAAAATAATTCTTCGATTTGAAAACTGTCTGCATCAGCGTGTTTATCAAACATTTCTGTATAAAACCACCGATTTTCATATTTTTGTATGCATTATTTTTGTTAATATTAACGAAGAAAGGCCTCCGGTCACAAAAAAATCAAAACCGGCGGCGGCGGCGGCGGCGGTGACAGCGGTAGTTACTTTTTTTTAGAATAGAGAGATATTTCTCTAGTTCCTGGGTGATATATTTAAGCAAAAGTTTATATAATGAAAATAGGTAGATCTGGGAGGGTGGGGGAAGTAGATGACTTATTAAGTATTGCTGCAATAAAATAAAAAATAAAGAAGTAATTTTAAAAAAGAAATTAAAACTTTTAAATTTTGCTTAGGGGTTTTTGTTTTGGGAAAATTTTAGGAGAGGGCATTTACATACTATTTGTGGGGAAATCTGCCAAAATACGAAAGATTCTTACTCCTGTATTTGCCTTATTTATTTGTAAATTATAGATAAAGGATTTTTTTTAATGATTTTTAAAAAAAATCTCGACTATAACCCGCCCCCCCCCCTAACTTCTTTTTATTTTGAAAGAGGGGGGGGGGCGGAGTTAAAATCGGGATTTTACTGTAGTTATCAGTTTAAAAATTTTACTTTGCTTAAATATTACTGATATCTATCTCCATTCAAAGCATCATATACCTAACTTTTAGAGATGGAAGTAAGCCATCATTGCAAGTTTAGATAAAATGTAATAGAAAAATTTGCAAAGTTGTTTGTCCAAGGTTATACTTTCGTATTAACAATGCATAAAAAATATTGTTGTAAACCGTTTAGTAAAATAATACATAACACTTATTGCATTTTAGAAAACATTAAATTTATTTAAAGTACAATTGAACGTAAACGAGCTTGTTGCTCTTTATGTATTTGCTGAAAGACGTGTTTCATGAAGTTTCAATACAAAATCAATTTTGTGTGAGGAAAATATCTTCTATTTCAGGAAAATTATAGATAATGGAACTGACATTATTTCTCATTAAGTTAACTGAAAGGAACAGAATCACAGAATGTTTATTGGGGCACTTATGTACTGTTCATATTTGCCTTCAACTAGTCTGTTCACAAGTGCCCCACATTGCTGCTTCTGTTAAATTGATAAATCATTAACATTTCTCAATTTTAGAAGTAAAAGAACTTTATAAAAAATATTTATTAGTATTAATAGTACATGTTAAAACACTCAAATTCAAATAAATGAATAAATAAAGTTATTCGCTTATCAACTTGGAGCAAAGATTTTACTTTTGAAATCTAAAAACAGTGTTTTGGCTACAGAAAACAAACAAAATGTCATAGAACTTCAAAAAAATTTTTTTCCATATGTCTACAGGTGCTATCATCTTTAGTAATTTTTTTCAAATAAAAAAACTTATAACTATTGAAAAATTGCGATGTTCACATGTTCCCCCATCTACGCTATTAGTTAAACCCTATCCAACAATCTTGATTGCTATAGACAGACCATAATACAGTCTAAGAAATATTGAAAATGTCAGTGAAATAATGTTGCAATAGCTTAAAATAGGAATTTCAAGGAATGTTTACAGGCCGGGAGCTTATCGAGTCGTCGGCTGAAAATTTAGGGTTAGCTAAAACTCAATTCTCATATTAAAACGCAACTGGTCTGTCAAGTTGTATCTTGGTGGAAAACAGCTTCAACCTCGATTTTAGTGGTTGACTGGTAGGTTTATCATTGTGTTTTCCTGCTTCCAATTCTTAATGTTTTCATACCTTTAGGTGCAGGAAAACAAACCTACCGATCAACCATTAAAATCCGATCTACAGGAATCGAGTGGCTTATGCCCATAGATTTGTGTCTAATCCTGAAGTTTCAGCCGTCAACTGGATGAGGAAATTGTGTTGCTGCCTCCAGCTCTATAACTTTTATACTATACATATGGGCTTACACTATAAAACAAAAAAGTAAATTCTCTAGTATTTATCGCGGATTAATATAGCTTTACGAAAAATAAAGGTTTTTTCAATATAAAATGGTCAAATCCGGAAATTTCACTTAAGAATATTTCAGAATACAGGTATATTTGTACAGGGAAAAGCAGTTTTTCCTACAGGCAAAGCATGTTTTATATGGGCTTCTTCTGGACAATGTTCCCAGACTGGGGATTTTTTTGTCCCCAGATTGTTGATTGCCACCGTTTTTTTTTAAATAGAAATATTCGGCCAATTTAGAAATAGATTTAAAATTCTGAAAGATAAGACGAATCCAGACCTGCCAACTTTTGAAAATGAGAAATCGTAGCACAGAATATCAAAATTAATCTGGAAGTTGGTTGGTTGGTTTTTCGTGTTTCGGAGCCATCTTTTGACATTCGTAAAAGGAATAAGGTTTCAGTCTTTCAACTCAATATAGTAAATTTTTTCCTCTGAAAATTTTTATACGATATTTAAAGTTTCTTCTCGTTTTGCAGCATTTTTTTTTTTTTACATTTGTGAAAGAAGCCTGGTTCCAATTTTTTAGCCCAGTGCAGTAAATTTTGACGAAATTATCGAATTTTTTTTTCCCGCGACCATTTCAGGATATTCACAATTTTTTTCCCCACAATCGTAATTCACATTTTTCTATCACGATTCTTTGTTGAAATCTGCACTTTTTACCATGAACTTTTGACGGAATTTTGTGTTTTTTACCACACAAAATTAAAATGTTTAATAATAATTCGTAAATTGAAATGTGTAATAATAAATACTACAAATCGTGCGATTTTGCACACTATTTCAAATCTTGCCCCTCAAAGATCCCCCCCCCCCCCCTCCAGAAATTCTTAAAATGGCTTCCCTGTTTCTAAGGAAGGGAATTCCTGTATAAATATTTACAGAAACACGATTAACTTGTGGTTGATATACATAAAGAGGGTTTTATGTTAAGAAGTTTATTTTGCAGCCCAGATTTTTTTTTTCCCATGAGCATTTTTTAATGTCCGAATTTTCGGATTAATGACAAATTTTTTAAAACTTTCGGAAATGAATACTTTCAAATTTTGGAACAGAATCATTCCTGAAAAATATGCTGCGCTGGATAAAAATCGCAATTAGAAACAAAAAATGAGTTTTTTTGTTTTTTGCAAAAAATCGTAGTTTAAGACCGATTTTTGTAGCATCGTAGTTTATAGGTCCAAATCGTAGCAACTACGATTTTTTCGCAGCAGTTG
This sequence comes from Maratus speciosus, assembly GCA_963932465.1. Classification (NCBI taxonomy): domain Eukaryota; kingdom Metazoa; phylum Arthropoda; class Arachnida; order Araneae; family Salticidae; genus Maratus; species Maratus speciosus. Next base: position 342,958,483 of record OZ010797.1, read on the forward strand.
GCAGGTCTGCGAATCATCATACTATTTTTTAAAAAAAAAGTGGCGATAGTCAAATAATGTTAATTAAAAAGTACCCAATCTGGCAACACTGGTCTGGAATCTCTGCTGCAGTTTTTTTTTAACCCTAGAATACTAGACAATCGTAAATATCACGACTATGGATATTTTAACGTTAATGCTATATTATGTCTGGTATTCTAGGGTTAAGTGTAGATTCTTATTTCAATAAGGTTTCTCTTAACTTTTTTTTTTTTTCAATTCCTACTATTAGTTCACACTCTCCCTATATTTATTTATTTATTTATATATCTTGTTCAAATTTTCAATCGTTAATAAAATACTTATTATTCATCCTATCAAGTTGAAATAATTTTTTTTTAATTTGTACTGGATGACAATGGATTTTAATACAGTTTTTCAAATATTAATTCATTAATTAAATTTTAATTTTAGTTTTACATGGGAGAAAAAATGACGGCCATTGGTTATTGAAGCATTTAATGCATCTTCATATCTATAAGGGGGGGGGGACCCTGTTCTATCGCCAAATACCGCCAAATTTGTCGCCAACTTGGTGATATATCGCCAAATTTGGCGAGCAAAATGAGTCGCCAAAAGTGACGCCAACTTGGCGATATCTCTAATATTTCGCCAAATTGCCATAGACCTGCTTATAGAAAATCAACAAATTGAGATATTTTAATGCAACAAAAACTAATATTAGCTTAAGGGATTATATTAATTGTTCTTTGATGACCTAAGTAGACTTTAAAAACAAAATTTTTATATTACTTGTTTAGTTTTATATCTCAATTCGGATTTTTTGTTTTCCGTATGATTGAACTTTTACCGTACATCGCAACGGGGAACAGAAAACTAACAACCTGCAACGTCCAGGAGCATTTCTGAAGTCGCAGTGACTTCAAATCGCCCGACTGTACTACTAGAAATGAAACTCATGGAACAAACATTTCAAACAAAAAAAGGATTTTATTCAAACTAAAAAAATACAAAATATCACAAATTCCAAAAACAGCAACACAAATGAAATGTACGTTTTCTTAAACAGGAAAATTTGGCAGTGATTAACTCAAGAAAGGGAAATTATCCTTCTAATTTTTAAAGTCAGACAGATATGAGAAAGGTATAACCTCATTTTAAATTAGAAATAAAAAATTTAAACTCTTAACTCCTTCAGGAGAATGGGTGCATTGCACCTACAAAAGGGGCATACAGGATTTGTTTTTAGTACCAGTATAATAAAGAGAAGTAATATCTGCCTCATTTAGCAAGAGCATTTTCGTGATAATATAAGTAATGGCAATTGTTTGTAAAAAGTGGTGCCAATAAATATTCGTGTATCGGACACAGGTCCTAAAGGGCTTTAATTTCTAATTTGGAATCAGTCCCTGGAAAGTTGCGCTATTTGCAGGAATCGGCGGTTTCGGTTGCGCTCAGGATTATCTGGCGAGCCGACATCTAGACACCAAAAGACTTTAAACCAATTAAGTCCAAGTTTCCAGCCAACTAATAATTTCTAATCCTGCTCAAAAAATTAGGTTCTTGATCAAAAATGTAATTATACTGTTTAATAAATAAGTTCGATCAAAAATGTCCCGACTCGAATTATTTAATAGCCTGCTAATATGTTCCAAAAGTGTCCCCAGGGAGTAAATTGCAACCAAAATGGAAAAGTACTAAAGTTCCCGATTAGACATCGACTTCAGATATCCCAAGTAAAAATAATGAAATGCAAAAGGAGAAATTTGAAAAGAACCTTGCCAATGGTTTAACATTAGTTTGTGGGTGTGTTCGCGTTAGTAGCGTATGTTCTTAATTCCAAAGAGTTACTATCAAGTTTCTTTTAGCAACTATCGCGTTGGCATCCTTTCGAAACCAGAAAACACCAAAAGACCTATTCAAAAAGTCTTATTATTTAGATATTGTTATGAAAAAAAAAATCAGTAGGTTCGAGTCTCTTCTAAGCACTTTTCCTCACACTTATTCCAAAGAACGAGTGAGTATCAAGTTGTCTCTTTAATAAGACTATCTCGTTGTCTTCGATCTTTCAAAACCTGAAATTATCAGACTACCTACAGCTGAAGCATCGTTTAAATGCTGTTTTGAAAATCAAAAATATCATCGGATCGGAATGTCTATTTAGTAGGCTGTGAATTTCATGAGAGTGCACTATACCCCTCGCATAATTTTCAAAAGTTGTTCATTTGCTAAACCATCGTTCTCTTCAACATTATAGATTCGAAGAGACGTTGTGGCAAAAGATTAGATGTTAGCGTTCGTTATTTTTAGAACGCTTACCAGCTTAAACTAGAATGCTTCAGAATAGCTCACACTTTCTTAACCAGCTTCAACGAGAATGCTTTAGAATAGCTTACATATTTCTTTAACGATAACGAAGAGGTTTAAATTTTAGTTCAGGGTACTTCTGCTAATTGTTTAGTTGACCGGCAGTTACTTTCATAAAATTTTATTTCTAATTCTCTTTCAACATCTAGCCAATTTTATAACATAGACATGTAGGAATTTTTTCTATCGCAAATTGGATTAGCGTGGCTGTCAATTACGATTTTGCTTTGAATAATCCGATAAAGCATATTATACTCTAACACGCTACTTTTAATGTCGGGTTTACACGATAAAAAGAATATTTTAGTCTTATATCACCTAGTTCAGAAAATTTTAAGGAATTCTGTATTAGAATATTGATTTGCATAAAAAGGATATTTCATGATACCTGAAGAATTAACGTTATTTTACATGACACTCATGGTTAGATCAGATATTCTAAAATGAAAGTATTATGACTGCATCTTCACTGTCTCACTAACCTTATCAAATTATAAATGAATTATAATAAAAACTTTCATCTGACTGCATGATAGACAAATGTTAAGAAAACGTACATATCACTTGTTAATAAATCATATCACAATGGTATTTAAACTTTGTATTAAAGAGGGAAAAAAAAGCGTCAAATATACAGCATTACTAACTTGTAACATATCTCAAAATATCTAGTACAAACTACATTTAGTGTCTTCCTAACTAACAAATATCTTGAAGGAAAAAATACAAACTTAGTTAAAAATAAGAAGGAAGATACTATTTGCTGCTAAGAATTTAACAAGAGAAAAATATACCACAGCTTGAAATTGCTCTTGCATACACTGATGCAAACGCCGAACATACCAAAAAGAAAGAATTTAAGTACATACGAGGAAAATACCTCTAATAAATTAATATAAAACAAATATTGAATAAATGCAAACTTATGAACGAACATAAATTTTAATAAATGAACACGAAAACTGTATTTTAAATACGGATTTTATTTTAATGAAAATGCTACTAAACGAAGTCCCCCCCCCCCCCCCCTCAGAATAAAGTAGAAAAGTAAGCATCTGAGAAGAATTTTCCTTCCCGTATATAACATTGCTAACATTTTTATAAGCATAAGCAGAATAATGTACTAATCTATCAATGGCAAAGAAGTATCTTTAATAAAACAATGGTTCTCAAACTAAGGCATATATCGGAGAAATACAGAATTACTCATATTAAATTTAGTTTTTCACATAACAGATTTGCAAAGAGCAACAATTATCACACAGTATGTTAAACCTTGAATGGCGATGGCTTATTTTTAGACTATTTAATTTTGATCCCTAAATGCCATATTGGCACCAGAATTTTGGAATGAAAATTTTCCTTTTAAATAAGTAAAGGCTTTCACTTACTTTCAAATCAAATTGTAAATTCTGGTGTCGTTCAATCATTTTACTATAGAAGTACTTTGCCTCTGAAAGGTTTAAGAGCACAAGTGATCCCAGAATAAAGAATCGAAACACTTCTACTCAGCCAACTCATTTCTTACATTTCCCATGGCAAATATGTCAATTTTACAACGAGTATTTATATAACCAAAGAATTACAAACCGTTACTAGACTAAATTTTACCAGTTTGCAAATTTCCATCGTTATAAGTTTTAATATTAGACAGTAAGAAACAATTCCCAGATATATCCCCAGATTGAGAACCTTTGCTTTAGCAGACATTCTTTAACCCGTTCAGGACCAGCATCTTTTACACGAATTTTATTCGTTTGGCACCACTTTTTGTTAATTATGACGACTTAACTTTATAAATCTCGAATATGTAAATAAATAAAACCAATTTTACTTTTCTTTTTTACTGGTATCAAACTCAAGCGCTGTAAGCACTTTTTGAGGGTGCATATATGCACTCATGGTCTCGAACGGGTTAACAGCTGCATATCACTGCAATGGTAAACACATGGATTTGTAGCGATACAATTTAGGGCTAGTTAATATTCAGGAGAATAGTGAAGTGTGTACGGAGATATACGTCATATACCCTCTGGATTCTTTTAAGATGTTCCGTATACCCTCTGTTTCTCAAATAAAGCTATAGAGTATACTCTAACCATGAACGTCAATGACTAGCATCTAGCGTATACCCTGTAGGATTTTTAGGGCTACATCACTGTAGACATTTTGTCACAGGATTGTCCACAACATGGCGTCCTTTCGAAGGTTTCCCGCTATTAGCTTTTTTGAAAAATAAAAATCCATTTTAAAAAGATTGCATTCTTTAAATATTTCCTGCTACCACTGTTTTTCTAGGCCCAAATATAGCTATCCGTAAAATTGCAATACATTAATATTAAATGTATTTTTTAGAAAAGAGATTTATTTTACACCCAAAAATTTAACCTCAAACCCTAGTCAGCCATGCATTTACCATATAATAGACCAGCATAAGTCTTTTTAAAGTTTACCTCAATTTTCACCTAAATGCAATAACAGTGTATCTAATAACTGTACAACTATATAGCTAACATAACAGAAATGTAAAGGATGAAGATACGACTTTCTAGAAATCCATAATATGAAAAAAAATAATACGTCTTTGTCACCGGGATTAAAAAACAAAATCCTTAGTGAAATACTATTCGAAAAACAAATGCATGCATATTTGCAGTCCGACATCGCTACATAAACATCAAAGTCAACATGGAATAAAAAGTTATTGACCAATAGTTAAAATGAGATTTTTTAAACTCGTGTATTGGCACTAATACTATTTAGGTTGAGTTAGACACTTTATCATGTTCCAAAAGTATTCGTTTTACAAAAACAAAAATATTTTTAAATGGATAATTTCTTTAATTTATAATTGTTCAGCTTTCTTGAAGTTGATAGTCATGGAGTAGTCAATATATCTAGACTCCAATATCATTAGCTATTAGAATTACAATATATTAATATGACATTACTTTTTAGAAAAGCAGTTTACTTTAAAATGTATTTCACTTTTCACCCAGAAACCGAACTGGTTAGCGATGCTTTTATCACGTATTAGTATAGCATAAATCTACTCAAGGTTTACCTCAATTTTCACTCAAAAGTAATAACAGTGCATGGAATAACTTGCTAACTAACATAGAAGGATAAATAATGGAGATACGATTTTAATACAATATAAGTCTTTGTCACCGAGATTTAAAAAAAAAAAAAACTCCATGAAATCCTTATGGAAAAATCTCAGAAAATCTATGAGAAATTGCAGTCTGACATTTACTACATAAAGTCCATAATAAATAAAAAGTTTCTAATTGCAGGATAATGGAAATAAATTCGAAATTCACTCTGACGATGCAAGAGTGACAAAACCATTGTCGTCCAACTTGAATACGTCGCTGTTTCGAAGCAAAAAATCTTGAAATTCGTCTCCGAGGAAGTTTCTGTTGATGTACGCTTGAATGTGAGGGTCTGCTTGACCGATACGTCCCCTGAAACGCAGGAAGTGTATCTTCTTACCCTTTCCAGCTTTCAATTTTCTTCTGTAAAATTCAACGCTGTCCACTTCTACCAGGAATACCGTGTGGTCCTTGTGAACGACAAACACATCAGGTTTCTGTTGGAAGAAGTGTTTTATTTCTTTGCCTGGATAGAACAGTGCGATGAAAAGCTGTACATTTCGTGGAGCATACCCTGAAACGAGAAATCAAAAAGAGTTTAATTTTAAACAAGTCGAATTCCATGAATGAAAATGTTTAAAAAAGAACCGATTGATTGAAATTATTAAAAAAAAATTGCAAAGTAATTACAATTAATAATCAATCTTATATTGGCTGGCCTACCTCTTAAAGGGTCTCACAGGACTCTTCAAAATTTTCGAAATTTTAATTTTTTTAGATGTTAAACTCTTATTTTTTCTGAAGATTTTGATGTAATTGCTTCCTTGAAATTCCTATTAGAACAGAAGTTGTGGCTCTTAGAATTATACCAGCTCAATAGCTGAAGCGGCGTTTCCGAAATTTTGAAGTCATTTTCTTCCAAATGACGTTTTTGGACAGAACGCGCAGGATATCTAAAATACTTCTGAATATTTTTTTCATGAAATTTTCAAAACATATGTTTCATGTTAGTCCGTATAAACAACCTAAAATTTCCTTTTTATTGTTCAGAAAAATATATGTTGTAGTTGAGTATATTGTTGAAATTTTCAAAATTTTGTATTAGCTAAATACAACTTTGCATTAAAAATGCTTAAATACAAATTTATTTAGGTTCAGGGTAATTATTACAATCTGAAGTATAAGTAGGCACCAAAATTTTCGTTCTAGTTGCAATATTTATTTTGTAATCCTGCGCGTAAGCTGTTATACCAATTTTTTGGTCGTCAAATGTCTGACAGTTTGGAGCCCCCTGTAAATGCTAATTCTGCATATTGCAAATTTTTAAATGCATAAAATGAAAGAACATACGTTTCTTTCACCCCAATAACAATTGTGTTTTAAATTCATATACATTTTAAGATATTAAATGTTCTTTTTTTTATTATTATTTTAAGAATCCTGAGACCCCTTAAAACAAAAAAAAAAATTAACTGAAATTTAATTTCAACTTTTAAAATCTTTGAAAAATTAAATTTTATTCCTATGCATAATCAGTAACATGCAATTTAGATAAGAAATTAATTGAAGCTCTGAACATTAGTATTACGCAATGAAAAAACAACGCAAATTGTGTCATAATCAATTTTTTTTTCAACAATCTAAAAATAACGTCGTTTTCACAATCGCAAAATTTACATCCATACTTTTTATACTCATATTCACTATTTAAAAAATATGTTAAATTGCTTTGACTACTAATAAATATAGTCCCAAACTTGATGTCCCGTTTGCCAGTTACAATTTTGCATACGAACATTCATACTCTTGACTTGAGGTTCTAATCTCAGTGCCGGCGAAATGCAGAAAATTATGCCCGATTAGACGCATTCGTAATAAAATATTTAGTTTTATCAAAGTAAATACTAATTTCATTTTTACTATGACGCCATTTTCACACATTGAAGCCGTCTGAGATGAGCGTCTCAATCTCAATATCAACGGAATCCTTCTATATATAAAAAAAAGTTTTGATTTGGAAATGGACCAATGAAAATCTGCGTAGATATTCCGGGTAGATCGGCATCCAATCTGAATGCTTAAGCATGGCCTTTCATCGTTAATATTAAAAAAACTGTTGCATACAAAAATATGAAAATCGGTGGTATTATAGAGAAATGTTTGATAAACACGCTGATGCAGACAGTTTTCAAATCGAAGAATTATTTTAAGAGATATTTAATGCTGAAGTTGGACAAAATCGTTCCATTAAAAAAGTTTTATTGGAGCAAAAGCTATACATGAGAATTTAATCATTTTTAGATCATTTTATACGTTATAAGTTCCGGTGTGCAGATTGCATTTATTTTTCTTATTTGACTCATTTTTTTTTTAGGTTTTATTTCTATTTCTAAATTTTCAGCATTTCGAGAGATATGTTTTACAAAATTTAGAAAATGTTATTAACCCTAGAACTACCGGAAATTTTACTCAAGTTTTATAAAAACATTCTACACCAGAATTTTTACTTAAAACTATTTAATTTGTTTATTTAACTTATTATTGTCTGATTTATACATTTAGTTTGTTTTGAAGAAATTTCTGGTTTGAATAAATATTTTGAATGTACATGTCGGGTCCAATGGACCCGTCTGGTAGACGGAAGGTTAATTTAAACTGTTGCCAATTGTATAAACAGCGCAAACAATAATGTTTACTTCAAATTAAAAATTTATTTACACGTGACTATTACAAATTGAAAAAAACCTTTAAAATTAGAATTAAATGATTAGATGTTAAAAGCAGGAAAATTACGTCATAAGAACCATATTTACACTTGAATTTGAGAAACAAAACTTTAAAATTAAAAAAAGAATCGTTATTATGCGTTAAAACTTGTAAATGGAGCAAATTACATCATATTTAAAATGGCCAAAAAATATGGCAAAACAATTTAAATTGAAAAATATATTTGCGCGAGATATTTTGAGATAATCCTTTCAACTATTATCGCGAATTCGAAGACAGCGCAAATAATGTTTCCTTCTAACAACAAAAGTATTTTCACCTGAATATTAATAACAGAAATAAAACTTTGTGTAAATTACGTCAGATTTGAAACGATACATTTAAAATGAATTATTTAAAAGAATTATCTTATAGCGCTGTTAAAAAATACCGGGAGACAATGACACTGTTTACTTAATTCATTTTACATTAGCTTATTTTCAAATGTTTAATTTTTTTAAAATTAAATACGAAAACAGCCATTGTATCTCTTAACAGCAGCAGATTTGGTCTTAAAAATTCCCAATCCATGGAATACGAATGGACACCCGTTTACAGAGAGATCTCTACTGTTTTTCTTTTAAATTCAATATTTTTAAAGCCGATCAAATTAGCCTGCTTTTTGGATTTTGGTGTGCCTGAACAGGGGTTGGCGAGCGTAGCTCGTAGGGGGCAGAGCCCCCTAGTAAAATAAATATTGAAATGTAATAGCTTTGAGTAAAAATGAGTCTTTATCGTGACGTCATTCTCCGATTCAATATTTTAAAGAAAATTATATTTAAAAAGGTTATATAGGTTTCTGTTGGAAGAAAAGTTTTATTTCTTTGCCTGGATAGAACAGTGCGATGAAAAGCTGCACATTTCGTGGAGCTTACCTTGAAATGAAAAATTAAAAAGAGTTTAATTTTAAATTATTACATACTACCTGCGTAGCAACCCGTTGTGTTGCATTTAAATTATGGTGTCTCAATTGTTTTTTTTGGGGGTGGGGGTGGGGGGGGAAGGAAATTAGTTGTATATTACATTTCAAGTTTCTAACCCTAACAATTCCAAAAAAATTACAATTTAGAACATTTTCTGCTCGTTTCATCTTTTAAATTCCGTTTACGTCTTTAACTTCTCCGGGACGAACGTCTTTTACAGAATTATTAATCTTTTATCACCGGTTTTTCAAAACATAAAATTTTTGCCTAATTGAATCGGGAAAATGCTCGGATTAAATAAGGCAAAATTCACGGATTCTGAGCACCTTACGCGGTACGTATACCGGTCGCTCGTCCCTAAGGAGTTAAAGTAACTACCATGTGAAAGTTCAAGTTTTTAGCATCATCAGTATAACAGAAGTTTCATTTTTAGAACTTTTTTTTTTCCTTCCCCCAACCTCTTACGCTTTAATTTTTTTTTTCTTTTCTTTAGCAATCGATCTAATTCTCTACGCTTTTTATTTCGAAAGTTTTTCGCTTATCTCACCCTTTTAAAATTTCGAACTGTTTTAACCGTTCTTTGCGAGAATTTACATCTAAATATAGCCTGTATTGCAATAGAGATGGCTACAAACATTTTCTACCATTATTTTTTAAATCTTTTCGATAGTTCCAGAGATTACACCTTACAAACAAACCCACAGACATTACTTCTTTAAAACAACATTATAGACATAATCAGTGACACGGAGTCAAAAAGATTGATGCTCCGCTCTCAGATAAAATACTGCGGTTCCGGCAACTGCTCCAACTCGGCTCCGACTTTGCGCTTTTGAGTTGTAGATTTTAATTTACACAGTTAATTTTTTGCTCACAAATTCTTCCTTTACCTTTATTAAAGATCTGACAAAATGCATTTTTCATCTCACCAAACTTGAAATGCTTGTTCAGAAAATCCGACACATTTTAGCTTTTACTTTTAAAATAGAAAGTTTGGTGGAATTTTAAACACAAAATTTTTTTCTACATTTTTCAAACAACCAAAATTGTACAACTTCACATGTAAACAACAGGTGGCCATATTTGTTTTCAAATAGTGTTGTCACTTAGCTCAAGTAGAAAGTAGAAGTGAAGCAGTGTTACCATGTTTTTGTGAGAAGTTTTCCACCTCTAATATATATATATATAAAAAAACCCTAAAAAATGATATAATTAAAATACTGAATAATGATGTAATTAAAATATTTTAAGATTGAAATTTTAAATGGTTGAAGAAAAAAAAGATTTAAAAGAATATTAAAAACTAAAGGAGCCCTTTAGCAGGGGAAAATTTAGAGCTCCAGGAAAAACACAGCTCCGGAGTGCTCCGCGTCTCTGAACATAATACTACCTATTATAGGGAAGCATTGTACAATTAGTAGAGGGTTGTCGAACAAGCCCCTGTTACCATATTTGTGCCGATGAAAATACTACTCTTGCACCTCACGAAGCGACTATAAAAATTTGAAAAATTATAGTTCTCCAATGATAAGTTGACTGATAACCTCGAAAGCATTCGCGGAAGAAAGATGGCAACAGACACAAATGGTGCAGGAAATGAATAGTTTAATGAAAAACTATATTCTGCTAGTTGCTAATATAGAGACGACTACTACTTTAACCCATTAACCCTTTATCTACTGACGGCACTGAAGTACCCATCACTTGTTGTAAAATTCCTTTAATACATCGATTAGTCGTAATACAGTTTAGAATGAGTTATAGATGCATTACATCTTGTTCCAAAAGCATTATGGGTTACACAAAGCAAAAATATTTTTAAAAGGGCGATTTCTTTTGCCTTTGCATGTTTTCAGCTTTCTTGGCATTGGGGGGGGGGGGGGATTTTTCAATTCGGAAATATGTCTATATTCGTATTATAAGAACATTATATTTGTACATTTCCTAATTCTACAGAACAGTAAGAAAAATATTTAAAATAAAAGATTTGAGTGGGGTTATATATATTGCACAAAATCCCTGTAAATTCAAATTTAATTAATCCTAAAATTTATTAAATGATTGTGTAAATCTTCTAATGTAGTTTAAACAATTCACGAAAAAAGCTTTAGAAGATCAAATTTTCATGAATTTATAATTCAGTACATAAAGGGTTAACCGACGAAACTAACATAAGGATCTTGCACTTTTTTGGAGAAAAATGTTTGCCACCACAGATTTTGAAAGGTAATCTTCGCTTTATTTAATGTTCAATGTTTCTTTTATTAAATAAAGTACATTTTTAATTCAAAAATAGTGGTAGCATGATAGTTAATTTAAGCATGTACATTTATTTTAATTGTTGCGTGAATGCGTGAGCGGTTAATGGGTTAACGATTTAATGCATCTGCGCTATTCATCGGCCAAATTATCTTAGAAGTACTATACATATTTTGCATTCATGGGAAATGTAGGCGCTCCGGGACAAATTCTTAAAATTAAAACTCTTTCCCCTTGAAACATATAGTTAAACATTCCCTGTTCAACAGTAAATTCTTTTAAATGTTCACAATTTTATGCATCTTCGGGAAAAAAAATTACTTTTTGCATATTTCATTTTTGATTATAGAAATGAAATATTAAATTGTCTTCGGGAGTTACAAAAATACTTAAATTTGATATATATTTTTTAAAAAGTTGTACGATAATTATTTTTTACCACGAGAATCTTTATTAAAACTCTGAAAGCTGAACTATTTAAGTAAAGATTCGATTTTTAACGAAAAAAACCGCTGCCATCGAAATACTCAAGGCCAGAGGACACGAGTGTGGCGTCATCAGTAATCGACCGATTTCTCACTAGTGTTGGAAAATTTGGTACTGTTGAGAAAATTTTGAATAGCAATTTTATTTTATTCGTGGAGTATCTATCATCTTATAAAACAATAATTAAACTTACTGGCGAGAATCCGGAATCCCTAAATAAAAATTCAGGAATACCACAGTGTTGCTGCATCTGGCTGATTTTTTATTGGAGGATTCCAAATTCTCACCAGTAAGTTTAAATAGTTATTTTTGTTTTATAAGATGATAGATATTCCACAAATAAAAAGAAAATTGCTATTCAAAATTTTACGGTGTGAGAAGTCGGTCGATTAGTGATGAAGTCACACTCGTGTCCTCTGGCCTTGTGTATTTCGATGACAGCGGCTTAACCCGTCAGCACACGCGCCCCTTTCTATTACGTCACTGCAGGCGTGGGATAAATCTCACCCCATTTTCTCTCGCAGCATATTTTTGGATGAGTTTTAAAAAGAAATCTACTGCTCTGTATTGTAAAAATGCATTAGTACTACTTTTAGGGGGAAAATTATGCTTTCCATATTTATTTTCAATTTTTTTTTTTTAGAAAATATGCGAACGATTTGTTTTACACCTTAAAAGATGAATTATTTCACAAAATTGATATTAATTAAATTTAATACTCTTTCGTCAATACATTTAATACCCTTTCGTCAATACATTTAATACCCTTTCGTATTATCTCTAATAGAGGTAGATACACATACAACTCTCGCAGTGGCCCTTTACTATTCAGGGGGTGTAAAAATCACCATACAAAATATTAGAATATAAATCATTGTAAATTCAGTATTAAATTTCTGAGAGTATTTTTTTTTTTTTTTTTTTTTTTTTTTTTTTGCAGAGGAGGCCAAAACAAATGGCGTCGGTGGCGCAGTTGTTTAATTGAAGCTCCCGGATATAGACAAAGTATTTATCGAATAAGCAATTCATTCTTTCACGCAGAAAATAATGATTCCTCTATACCAGCTGACTTATCTCCCAGCCTTCAGATAGAAAATATCTTCGCTGACTAATCTGAAAGATGAACGTGTATTTATTTCAACCGCATGCTATCAATTACACTGAATGAATAATGCTAAAGCAAGGCCATTGCTAAGACATTATCTTCGGGGGGAAGGGGGGAGAGGACCTTAAATTGCCAAGTCAAATTTCAATATTTGCCAACTAGTTTTATAATTTTGCCAACTTACCACAATTAAAAAAGGTAATATACTTCTTATTGGTAAAAAGTTTAATAATATTCCCAATTAAATTTGAAACTTTTGCCAAGTCTATCAGAAACCCGATTTTAGCGGTTGACTCGTACGTTTACCATTGTGTTTTTCTGCACCTAAATGTATGTAAACATGGAGAACTGGCAGCAGGAAAACACGATAGTAATCCTACGAGTCAACCGCTAAAATCGGGTTTTCAGGTGCTTTCCACCCAGATATGACTTGGCAGACTGATTGCGTTTTAATATGCGAATCGAGTTTTAACTAATTCTAGAATTTGAGCCGTGAACTCTATTATCTGTGCTACCGCCTCTCTGTCTATCAGTATTTTAAATGCGGCACATCAGATTCGGTCTTATTTTTGAGGAACTGTAATCTCTCATGACAGTATTCGCCAAAATCGTGAAAAAGTTTTGTATTAAAATGTTTTTACCTATCCAAGGACATTAACACTCATCCATGTAAAGGAAAGTTCTGAAAGAATTAAGTACGAAGAAATCTAATAACGTTTCTCATTCTCAATTGATGGCACTAGATCTTTCTGAAACATGTTAGAGCTGGCATTTTTACCAATTTTCGCAAGACGAGAGTTGCGGAAAAGTCATTGGGATACATTTATAAAAATACCACAGTTAAAAAAAATTGTTAAATTTCTTTGGTGCTTAACTCTAAAACGGAAGAATCTCTTATATCCGTCATTATAAGTATTTGGAGTCATGTTGGCTACCTTAAAAATGTCATTTTTCCACTTACTGGCTTGTTCATAGATTGTTTAATAAAATTCCAGGTATTTTAACGATAGAATGCCCGTAATTTAGCCCGCAAGGAGTCAAAATGACTCATTTTTCAATTACAATGTTAAATAACATGCGACTAGAAATTTAATGTAATTAGGTATAAATGAGTAGTCATCTTAAAAAGTAAAAAACAGCGAAAATTTGATACGATACAACAGAAGTGGTTGTTGCATTTTTTAAACTTTTGATAGTTGAGTTTTATGTATCGTATTTTTTAGCGCTGAATCCAAAAATGTACCTTCATTTTTAACCATCACGTCAGGATTTTTCGCAAATCTTAAGTTAAAAAGTAGAATGGAAAAAGTGACACCCCCCCCCCCCCCCCCTCATCGGACCCCTGAGTTATATTGCTGTAAGAATCCTCTCCCTTGTATAACCCTTAACCGGAAACGTACATCTGTGAGATGTTTGCGTCTACATATCTGTCCTTAATATTTTCTCTCTCCGACATTCAACTTATTTTTATGTTGTTATATTAAAAAATTGGTCCTGTTAATGCATTACTATTAAAGATTAAATGTTTAAGTTCACTATTTGGTAAATTATTAAGTGTTCTGTTTGTGCGCGGGATTTTCACGCTTCCGGTTAAGGGATAAGTAAGAAAAAAGAAAGGAATAAATTTTGAATTAAATATAATTAAACTGAATAAAAAAAGTTTTACATCTATTTTATAGCATCAGATTTTCGCTAGCTATTTATTTATTTATTTACTTTTTTACTTTTCAACTTTAAAATTTACGATTTGCGAAAAATTCTGATGCGATTATTAAAAATGGCCATTTTCAGATTCAGTGCTTACACAAAAATCAATTATCAAAATTCAAAAAACAACCATCACATCTATTTTATTACGATTTTCGCTATTTTTTTACTTTTTTATAACTTTGAAATTTACGATTTGAGAAAACGCCTGACGTGATTGTTAAAAATGAAGGTCATTTTCGGGTTCAGTACTAAAAAATACACAAAAATCTATTATCAAAAGTTAAACACAATCATAGCCTATTTTTTAGTATCAGATTTTCGTTTAACTTTTGAAATTTACTATCCCCCCCCCCCCCAAAAAAAAAAAAAACCCCTCACATGACGGTTAAAAATGGTCATTTTCGGATTCAGCACTAAAAAATACATAGTCAATTTTCAAAAGTTAAAAAACAACCATCCAGGCTTGTGTATTTAGTAACTGGCAGGAGTTTTGAACTATTTCAGAGCATTGTATCCTAAAAGTCAATTCTTGAACAACTCGAGCAGTAAATTTTACATCATATTATTGAAAAATATAAGGTCTCCACAGTAGCAATACGAGGAACCTTCCACATCGTTCACATTTTAAAATTTTCAAGTATCTGTGACAAATGTCAATTACTGCTAAACTGCTTAATACAGATGCTCATAAATCGAAATCCAAGCACCTTTGTGAGATCCTTTCATATTATGCAATTCGAAATTATTTTTAATTTCTCTACTCTGTATCTGACCAATAGATGATGAATTTCCTCTCTCACAAACGTACTCATAGAAAAATCTATCCCGGTCTTCTCATTCTTGTGCAAAATGCCGATCAGGCTATCAAAGTCTGAGAGCTAATGTGCCAGCAGGTTCTGTATATGTATGGATGTACGTATCGCGATAACTCTTGATAGAAATATCAGATTTGCTTCAAATTTTTTTATAGGTTCATTATGATAAGGCGGCGCTTCCCTGATTAGTTTTGGGGGGTTCATTGGTTAAGTATAAAGGGGGGGGGGAGGGAAAACACCCTTTAATTTAGATAAATGAGTTTTTCATGCAGAATTATATTTACTTCAAATTTGGTATACCGGTTAATTCTGATAAGCTATTCCCTGATTAGACTTGGTGGTTCATTGTTTAAGTATAAAGGGGGGACGAGGGTAATACCCCCCTTAATTTAGATAAACGGTTTCCTATCCAATTTGGTTCAAGTTTGGTATACTGGTTTATTCTGATAAGGCGCTTCCCTGATTAGATTTGGAGATTCATTAGTTAAGTATAAAAAGGGAAAAAGGGGGGGGGGGCTAATACCCTCTTATTTGAGATAAATGGGTTTTTCTATCCCATTTGCTTCAAATTTGGTATATCAGCTTATTCTGATAAGGCACTTCCCTGATGAGATCGGGAGGCTCACTGGTTAAGTATAAAGAGGGAAAGGGCGGGGGGTAATCCCCCTTAATTTATTTCTTGAGGGGCATTATTCTTTGAAATAAGAGTACAGAAAAACCTCTAAATAACGGACACCTCGGGAGCGCGGGAATTCTCCGCTATTCGGAGGTGTCCGCTATTGGGAAAATCTCAGAGATTCAAAAATTGCTAAGAAATGCTTAATGTTTCATTAATTGACTTTTATATGTCCGAAAACCTCTATTATATGATTAATCAGAATTAAAATTATTTTTTTAAGCAATAATACTGAAATAAAATTGAGCATACCTTTATCCACTGTTTTTTACATTCTTAAAAAAAAATCTGTTACAAAAGTTTGCTTTTGCTAGCGATGACATGTAATTTGTTTTTCAATTTGAAGTTTTAACTCTGTCCGTAGTTTTAAAATCATATTCTTTTACAAAAAAATTGTGTAATGCTCGCTGTATTTTGCCGCTTCTTGGAAATTCTCGATTTTGCAGGAAAAAAAGCATCTCCAGTTTCAATATCTGTTTCATCATCACTACTGTACCAGGCTTTAAAATTACGTATTGCACCTTGATCAAGTGGAAGTGGCTGGCATACTGAAGTTGTGTTTGGGGGGAAAAACGCAATTTTAACATTGTCAAATTTCAAATGTTTTGGATGAGAACCACTGTCCAAAAACAAGAGAACTTTTCTTTTTTCATCCTATTATCAAAGGAAGTTAACCATTCGATCATTAAAGGACTGGTCATCGGCGCTTCCTTATTAGCTCTCCACACAGTACCAAATTTATTAAACTGAATGTTCTTTGGGAAACACATGGGTTTCAGAGATATTCCAATAATAAGAGGGATATCAAATTCTCCTAACACATTGCAACATAATAAAATAGTGCGTTGCTATTTTGACATTTTTCCGCCAATACAGTCATCCTTTTTAAAACAAAACTTTTATTCGGAAAATTCTGAAAAAGAGTCCGGTTTAATCGGCATTAAAAATGTTTCTTTCCTCATAACCTTCACAGATTGATTACAGACGTTCATGCCAATCCTCCCCTTCTTTAAGATCTACAGATTTTGCTTCTCCACATATTGTTTTGAAAGGGATGTTGTGCCGAGATCGGAACTTTTCCATCCATCCACTGGAAGCCTTACAATCGTGTCATCAGAGTTCTTTAGCGACTTCTAAAGCCTTGTCCTAAGGCCCACTGATAGGAATGTTTTTTGAACGAACAGAAGTAAACTAATTCAGAATTATAGAATCACTTTCAATGGAATTATAGTCTTCCTCAATTTCACATTTTTTGGTGTTCTCGTTAGAGTTAGTAATCCACAAATTTCTTAATTCTTCTTTATTTCGTAAAATCTCTACCACCTGTGTTTTACCTTTTTTAAAATGTTCACCAAGTATCCGTAAACTCAATTTCTATTTCTCAGATACACTTACAATTTAAAATTTTTCTTTTAAAGGTAATCGTTTTCTTTTTGAGGACATTCTCGAAATATTAATCACAAACAAGAGTCGAACAGTAATCTACATTGCGAAATAGTTTTTTTTTTTTTTTTTTTCCCGGCTCGCGTCGCATTCTTGGCGCCTTTAATTAAAAAAAATCAATGGCAAATGATCAGTGCAACAAATGCCAAAAAAATCAGTACGCAACTTTCCAATAAAAACATAAATAAAATACAGTAACTCTTTTCTTTGTTTTATAAAAGAGTAAAAATCATTATTCAGCATTAATAAGCAGAAAATCCTTAATCTTTCAAGGAGGGACTTTTGCTTTGTTGGACGTGGGCAGTGTTGAATGCAGACATTTTTCTCCGAGAGGATTTCTGTGGCTACGGGGGGACATTATAGATGATTTCCGGGGGGGGGGGGATTGCACTTTTTGACCATTAAAAGAATAAAATCTCAAATCTTCCGGTGAGGACATTTCAATGATCCTGGAGAGTCCGTTGAATTTTTCCGAGCTCTGTGCTCCTATCCGGGCCGCCCCCTGAATTCAACACTGGACGTGTGGAGGGAGAATTTTCCCTAGCCTACCCCCTACATTTATCTGTGACCATAAAATTTGTGACACATTGCCCTGTTAAGTTTAGAGCCTTTACTTTTATTCCATTTTCCTCGTTAAAAAATAATTTTTTATCCTTTGTCGACAAAATTACTGTCCGCTATTCGGAATGTCCGTTATATAGAGGTTAAACATACAAAAATTTAGGTTTTGGGAGTGGGGATTGGAAAACTACCCGTTAAATAGAGGTGTCCGCTATTCGGGAGTGTCCGTTATGGAGGTTTTACTGTATAATATACAATTAGTGTGAATAGCCTGTGAGCTCAATGCCATCAGTTTAGGTCGGCATCTTTCTTTTTATTGTGTTTATAAACTTTTTTCTTTGCATATTCCAATAGTGATACACCATCCTTCATAACACAAGGGCAGAATATTTTAAGTATTCTACGGCATCCGAAAATTATTTTCACATCGGTTTTAAATTTTGGTGTATATTTATTAGACATTTATTTTTCATGATTATGTAATGTAACTTTCCAGATCTGTGAATAAGCAATAGCAGCCCAATTTTAGTCTTATTTTGGGAATTGCCTTAATTTGGGATTTTTTTTTTTCTTTTTGACGATTTTGTGCAGTTCTGCTAGAATTTTGCTGAATGTTTTATTAATATGACGTTGATTCTTGCTTTTCCTATACAGAATTTTCTTATTAAATCAATTTCCTTTCGTGCATCGATAAGCAAAGTTGTAGAATAATTTGCTATCAGTTGTGGGAAAAAAATTGTAGGAAAAAACACCCTCAAAACTATCAGTAAAATGAAAAGAATACTAAACTAAATTTAGCCTTTTAAATAGCTTATATTCTTTGAACTTTCAGAGTACATTTGTGATGTAATTTTTCTGTTGGATAAAAAAAATTGAAAATTTACAGAGAAATTAATGTTCTATTAATTTTTATATATTTGTTAAAGCTTAAGTCTAAAACAATAAAAGATGTCATCTAACGAAATATTTGTCTCATTTTTAATAAAAAAATTTCGACTTCATTTCAGATAAGGGATGCATACTTATACTAGAGATGAGACGGGCTCGATTTTTATACCAGCCTTCGGGCTCAGACTCATTCTTTCTGAAATTGACAATTTTATTTATTCTCGCATAGGAACAAAAAATTACGTATTCCATTTCAAGTAATTTTAATGCTCTTTTGGCCAGGATGAAAGAGAAACAGAATCCCCCCCCCCCCTCTTTTTTTTAAGTAGCAGTAAGACGCAATTTTAAAAGAAAACTTGTGATTTATGTCTGGCATTGACGGCGAGCGAACACCTGACGATACGGCGCCATTAGGATATTTTTTAATTGGAATGTTTATTTATTAATTATTAGGGATTAAGTTATTTTCATGAAAGAAGTTGTTAAAAAATTAGACATAACATATAGAACAACTTTTAAATGTTATGCATATTTTTTTTTTCAGTATCGGGCTCTGATGACAAATTATTTGGGGCTCGGATTTAAAATCGTCGGGCCCGGACTCCGAAAAGTGAACCCGAACTCATCTCTAATACAGACACATTTTTTTAATTATTACACCAAAGGTATAAGGCGGCGTCCATAAATGATGTCACACTATTTTTCAATATTTTTTACCCCCCCCCCCTCCCCCTTTGTTACAAAGTGTCACACTTCACCATACCCCCCCCCCCCCCTTCTTGTCGCATGTCACGCTATATTACTTAAACATGTACTTTCAGTACTACGTTATCGATCATATTTCAAATTTTATTTTGAAACTTTTAAATATGTGTTTTAATGACATTTGTGAGCATAACAATAAAAATGATTAGTGTACTTATTTTGTACGAAATAAGATTAAGGTTTATAACAAAAAACATAATATACAATAGTAATAAAAAATTTATATGAAAGAGCAATTAAATGCAGTAGTATTTTGGAATTTGAAATGGAATTTAATATATTTGGCTTAAAATGTTATCTTTACTGTATGAACACTAGGGCTGGGCGATGTCTAAAATGAAATATCGTGATAAATCGGCAGCTTTATATCACGATATTCCGATATATCGATATTGCGACATTCAAAAAAATATATGTACATTTATAATATATGCATAACTTCAATATACATTATATATTTTATTAAGGATTAAAATTAATATATATATATATATATATCATTCTCAAATAGATTAATAAAAACTATGTATAAATAAGCAAATCTAAATAAATAAATGCTAAAAGAAACTAGTAGGATGTGTCAATGGCAACAATTTCTTCTATTTCTACGTGTTTATTACTTCAAAATTCGCTATCACAGAGGCAGAATTAAATAAGAATCTATGCCCATCATGAATATTCTAAAGATATAGGTGCACTAAATTGTATGCATTTAAAGGGAAATATAAGCATCGCATCTTTCAAACAAATCATTGAATTTCAGCACCAACCTTATTAAATGTCTGTAACCAAAATTCCTAATCTAAAAATCATAAAAGCAATACCTGTTGGACAGTATACACCCAAGCCTAAGAAGGATCTACTTATGTGAAACCGTTACAGAATAAGGTGTTTGATTAAAATTCGTGCATTAGTTTTCGAGATACAGATATCGCTAAAATTGTGGAAAATGCAACATAGCAGTGCCACCCATTGGACGATTAACACTAACACTTAATCAGCAACAAGTTATGTCAACGTCTGTCTGAATTTGAAATGTTATGAAAATACGTGCGATAATTCTTGAGAAAAAGCTATAGCGGAAATTTTGAAAAATACAGCATAACAGCGCCACTTATGGGCTATAAACGCCAAACACTAATCAGTAAAATTTATGTCTACGTCTAAGTCTAACTGAATCTGAAGTTTGATAAATATCAGCGCATTAGTTCTTCAGACAGAGCTATTGCGAAAATCGTGAAAACTCAGCATAGTAGCTCCGCCTGTTGGGCCATTTACACAGAGAACTAATCAGCACCAATTTACAAGGTACAGTAAAACCCGTTTAAGAAGTTCCCGCTTAAGAAGTTTTCCCGTTTAAGAAGTTTATATTTTCGATTCCCATTTTTTTCTTATTCTTAGAACACTAAAATAACCCGTTTAAGAAGTTTTGTTCGAAACTCTTTCCCGCTTAAAAAGTTTTATTTTTCCTTCCATTTTTACTTTCAAAGCTCGTTTATTTTGTCTTTTTGATTATTATTTTATTTTCTGTGCTGAAATCTCTTTCTTTATTATTCTTCGCTATTCAAAAAGGTCAATGTTTAGGACTGATAGCAGACGCGGTCACCTCTATTTCACCTTAAAATCTGTTTAACGTGTTTTATGGAAATGGAATGTGGGTAGAGGATGGGCCTCTCGTCACTGTAACAATAGTGACTGATAAGAGAAAAGGGAATTGCTCCGCCTTACCGATGGGTGGTTTTTGCAGTTCAATAGTTACAACAGATTCTTTCCCACCACCAATTTTCCATAAGTGTAATGTACCAAATCTGCGTTTGGTTTATTCATTTCGCAGTTTTTAAGTCAGTGTAAAGTGCATAACATCAAAGCTTTCTCGTTAGAAAATACACGGACAAAAAATTCTGTTTTTTTCTCCAAAAATGTCGGGCAAGGCAATTAAAAAGAAAGCCTTGTCAATTGAAGACAAAATCAAAATTTTGAAAGAAGTTGATAGTAACGCGAAAACAACAAGAGTTCAAATTGCAAAGAAGTTGAACATATGTTGCACTACTCTGACTACTCTGAATGGAATTCTAGCAAAACGAGATATCATTTTAAACTGTTCTGAAAAATCTCGTAAAATTAAAAATGTGAAAAGAGGAAAATATGAAGTTATGGAAGAAAAGTTATTGATTAAAAGTTGCCGAAAAAAAAAAACAGAAACAAAAAACTATAACCGATTTTTTTTGCAAAAACATATCAAATGACTCTTAAAGAGAAATTTCTTGTCTTGGATTAAATAAAGAGTTTCTAAAGTAATTATGCATTTTTACTTTATTAGCTAATTTTTAAAGTGTGCAAACTAATTTAAATTTCTTAAGAAAACTCAATTTTATAGAAAGTACTTTTTGTATTATTGTACTAAGATAAAATAAACCCTCTTCTAAACATCAATATTTAAACTATTGATTTTTTCAAAAAATGCTAATTTCCCGTTTAAGACGTTTTTATCTTCCATTCCCTTGGGAAACTTCTTAAGCGGGTTTCACTGTATAACTGAATTTGAAATTTGACAAAAATCCGTGCATTATTAGTTTGAGATAAAGTTATTGCGGATATCGTAAAAAATGCACCTACCTGTCAAGTAATTTACACTAATTTATAACGGGATATAAAAGAATCTAAAATTTTGTTAAATTTCGTACATTAATTCTTGAGATAGAGCGCCTACAAAATTTGTGTTACAAAGAGACAGACAAAGTTTTTTAAACATAGTCAAATCGTGTTCAAGACTTTCTAAACATGTAAATCGGTCGAAACCCGGATGACAAAATTTTCATGAATCCAATACTTTCTTCTTGTAAAGATAGTAGAAAGTAAAAGAACTAAAAAAAAAATCGTTAACAGAGAGAGAAAAATAATAGTTTGGTTAAAGTCAAATTTTGAATTGTTTATATTTTATAATTGTTAAATAATATTTATATTGCTGTTGTGCTGTTATGCTTAAAATTGTCTTACTATGCGTGGGCGTCCCCGACAAAAACTTAGTTTATTTTATTTCATTTCATTTATATTTTCCTTTTTTTTTAAGAAAAAATAAAACTGCGTGATCTGCGAATCATAATCAAATGTGTTTCAAAATTTACCTTCCCCTTAATTTCGTTCTTCCATCGTCCATGTATGCTGTGTGCATGAACCGCAATAATTAACCCTTTGGACTCCGGCGTTTCTTACACAAATTTTATTCGGTCGGCACCACTTTTATAAAAGAAGTTTCCTTCAAGTACACAATTTCAAAAATGCTAAGATTAAGTAAGGAAATTTTATTATCCTTTATTACAGGTGCCAAAAACAAATTTTGAAAGGAAAGATGGTGTCGTCACAGCGGCGACAACGGAGTGCAAAGGGTTAAATAACTTTATGCAATAGCGGATAAGGATTTTAATGAGTTACTGTCCCTTTCAACTAATTTCTTGCTATTAGATTTAAAAAATCCGTGAATATGCTAGAAATTTTTGCGTGAAATAATATTTTTTTGAGAACAGCCCTAAGAATTTAAACTTAAAAATTCTGAATTAAAAAATATTTTTTTCCCTAACCTTTAAGATTATTTCTTACGCTTGTTCTATCGGGGAACTTGGATGAGGATCTCCTGCGTTTCGACCAGTGTCCGCTAAATGAAGAAAAACAAAACTACCCCCCCTCCCCACACACACCGAACAATTTGCGTCTCTCCTCTTTGGATTGTCAGTACACAAACTTTAACTGCTTGATTTTTCTGCCCTGTTTGTTATTTTGAATTCTAATGACATTAAATAAATATTGACATCTAAATATTCTCCCCCACTGCCCACAAAACAAACAATGACAGAGGCAGTAAATACCAAATAATCACATGTCACTTTTTAAAAAAAACTACCAGGAGAAAAAAAAAAACCGAGCTTCAGAGAAGTAACCTGGTAAAGGTTAACCTGGAGAGAAGTAACCTGGTAAGTAAAAAAAGAACCTGGAATAAACATTAATATATATTGCTATGGAAGTATTATTTCATTTGTCCAATTAAATCCACTGCTGCAAATAAAATGTAATATTTCATTTATTTATCTCCCTGATTCACATATTGTTCATTAGCAACGAACAAATATTAATTCAAAACCGCTGAAATCAACATACCAGATTGAAAAAAACAAAAAACAATATCATTTGCAGTCGGCAACTGCATGAGATAAACCAGCTGTATCATATTTATCGCCCGTCATCTGAACACCGAAACTATCACTTTTTCCCCTTTTGAAAAAACCTTTTAGGCTGAGAGAAATCACAGTGTAATACCATGATAATACCATGATAGTATCATCATGGTTTAGGCAGTGAAAAACTACTCCGTTAGTATCATGATCATCGTAATAACCTGCGGTTTAGAATGGTAGAATTTTGAGTACTCGAAGTTGAAAAAGCGCCGATTGCAGTTTAATGAAAAAGTATGATAATCGCGGTTTGCATCACGATTATGATAATCGCGGTTTGCATCACGATTATGATAATCGCGGTTTGCATCACGATTATGATAATCGCGGTTTGCATCACGATTATGATAATCGCGGTTTGCACCACGATTATGATAATCGCGGTTTGCACCACGATTATGATAATCGCGGTTTGCACCACGATTATGATAATCGCGGTTTGCACCACGATTATGATAATCGTGGTTTGCATCACGATTACGATAATCGCGGTTTACATCACGATTACGATAATCGCGGTTTACATCACGATTACGATAATCGTGATGTACCGTTGTATAGGATTTTTTGATATCGTTATCACGATTTATAATTTATATCGATTTTATCGATATATCGCCCAGCACTAATGAACACAAAATACAGTACAACCTCGATTATCCGAAGTAATTGGGACCGACCCTCTTTCGGAAAATCAAAATTTTCGGATAATCGAAAATGTTTCAATTTTACGTTTAAGGAGAAATTAGAAATATATGCAATGTTTCTTATTATGGTAACAAGTGCTTAATAAAAATAAAGCAATAGCAAAATAGAAACAAGGATAAATTACCTGAATTTTAATTTTGAAATTAAGTACCTTTTACATATGTCACAAAGCTTTGAAAAAATGTTTTGTTTGTCGCAGTTTCGATTGCCTTTGCTTTGAAGCTCTATCACGGAGTTTTTTAAATATTATTAGTTCACCAATATCACAGTCTTTCTGCTGCTCCAGACATGCCAAACCTTTTTCAAAACATTCAAAAGCTTCAGAATTGCTAATTTGTTCGTTTTCTCCATTCCACTCCGCAGCTTACGGGAGCTCAAGTTAAATTCAATGGAACTCTAAGAAAGGGGATCGAAAATATTTATATGTGCTCGTAGTTTGGAATAGATCGTTTGCACACAAGGAATATAGTAGTTAAAAAAAAAAGCTTTCAAAATGCATTTTGCACGCAAGGAATGTGATAGCAAAAGAAAAGCTTTAAAAATGGATTTCGGTTAACCGAGAGTTTCGGATAAAAGAGGCTCTACTGTAACTTTAAAATTTAATTACCGATTTTTAATGCTTTTATTTTAACCAAAATGTGTGATGTCACACTTCTTACCCCTCCCACACTCTTGTTACAAACTGTCACAATTTCATGAACCCCTCCCCCTCCTTCAAGCGTGACATCATTTGTGGAAGGCCCCCAAGCTTTGAAGAACAGAGAAAAAATCTTACCCGAGAATCGCATTTTTAACTGCAAATAATCCACTGGTCTACCACATTGTTTAAGCTTTTCTTTGAAAAACTCAACAGTCCTTTCAGAGGTTTTTAGAAGTTGTTCGTCAAATAAAGCTACTCTCTTATTTTCCAAGTGGAATAAATAATCGTTCTCTTTAAAAAATTCTTCCAATTCCCGGGCATCTCTGCAACGTTTCTCCAGATACCTCTTGGCAGCGGTAGGGGCCTTTGATATCCTGTTCAGTAAAACGTCCACAGGAACTACGTCCTTGGGTGTGATGATAGAACTGAAGAAATTCTTAGCAGATGAATAATCATCGTAGTACATGATTGTAGCCAAAATCTAAAAAAAAAATAAAAATTATCCAATAAATGATTTTTTTTTTTACAAATATGGAACTGAAATCCATAATAGTGAGAACATTTTACTCACTATTTTAACCTCTTCAATTCCGAAGATAAAATAATTATACAAATGCTTATTCATTGGTTTTTTCCAAACAAAATGACATCGTAAATGACAGAAAAAATATCTTTTCTGAAACCTTTAGGCGCTTAGTAATTTAGGTTAAAAAATATGGATCTAAAACTACAAAACCCCCTAAAAACATCAATTTAATTACCATTAATCTAAATTAACGTATCACAAATTTAAGAGCTTTAAACAAGTAAATAATCTACAAAATCCCCAAAATTTTTTATTGAAAAAGATTAAAGTTAAATACTTATGAAAATTTCTCACTTTCTTGGTATACTGTCTTTTGGGCATTTTGCAAACTCAGATGAAAATAACATTTAGAGTAGGTGGGGGACAAAGATACGCACTTTCCATACATTTTCATTTTTAATACACACATTGGTGTAAACTTATGTAATGAGTGATTAAAATGTTAGATTAGAACCTTAGGCAAGTGCTAACATCAACCGATATTCTGTCAAATTATAATTCTGTGAGAAATTGCAATTTTTAAAAAACATTGCTCTGCGTATTTTTGCCCCATCGGTTGGGGTAAAAGTACGCAGTGGTGGGGCAAAGATACGCAGTGCGAATTTTTGCCCCATCACTGTGGGGTTTTGTCCCATTTCCAATAAAACGAATGAGTTATGCAAAAGCATTAGTAAATTTCACTAGTATTTAAAGTTAAACTGAAAATTGTAAGTTAAACCATGAAAAAAAAAAAAGAGAAACAGGGGGTATGTGCGATCGCAAATAGCAGTTAGTCTCAAACTACTGTGACAAAAATTGTTGCATAAATACTGTGAGCGGTCTTAAAGACCCCTTGATCGTAGAATGAATAAAAGGGTTGACTGACTCATAAGATACTGTTTTTGCGCTAAACTTTATGTAAAGGCCTATTATAATAAAAGTTCTCATTTAGAAGTCTTTAGCCATACTATTAAGTTTCCAAACGAATCAAAATTAAACTAACATCAATAGTTAAATTGAAAATTACAAGTTAAGGTATGAAAAATGAATATAGCAGCAGTCTGAGACCGTTAACAGGAGTTAAGGGTTAAGGCTTTTAAAACAAAATCGTTTTATGAAACAATAATATTGATTTTTAAAAGTAAGTAGGTAGATACCTACGTTCTATATTAAAAACTCAACTAGAAAAAGGAAAATGTAGTTAACTAATATAGTTAAGTAGCTATTATATTTTATCTACCCTATATATATAAAATCCCAATGAATCGAATTGAAACGAATTTATGCAACGATTCTATGAAACTACTGATTAAACAACTGATAACGTTTTACGGCGATTTCTCCTAAAATATGGAATACTTTGCGATGAAATTAACACCAAAAATCCGTATTGATTCCACAGATCTCAAAACTGGTATTAGAATTTTAAAATTAGAATTAATTTTCGAAATATTAATTTTTTTTCTAATTTTAAATACTTTTTTTTAATGATGGCAACTCAAATTTTAATCATAACAGATATTTTTGTTCATATTTTAGAAAAGGTTATTTTAAATTAATTTGGCGACGAGTTTGGCCTCCCTTAAATGTATGCTAAGAAATGCATCGTTACTTTTATTCAGAATTCAATTTGTATTTCATTATCATTTTATTTAATACAAAACTTTCATTTAAAATTGAAACCTTTAAAATAAATGGCTTTTACTCAGGGTTCGCAAAAACCCGGGGTTTTTTGAAAAAACCCAACCCACATGGGTTTTTTCATGAAAAACCCAATTTTCCCCGGGGAAAATCGGGTTTTTTCAAACGTACAATATATGCGATATTGCATTATTGTATACTATATTATTTATATATTATATATACTATACATAAAAAAAATACATTGTTCCCCTATATACAATATAATTGTAATGCTATTTTACAAGTTATAAATTAAGTTATTTGAATTTAAATTAAGTGTCAGTGTTTCTCACAAATTAGTTTCATAAATATAATAAAAGATATACAATTAATTTGCTTTAAAATCAAATAATGAATAGAATATTAATATTTAAAATATATAAGTAAGAAGAAAAAAAGAAGTAAACTAGTCGAATGTCCCAAACCCAAAACTTTCTTCTACCTCATACATGTTAATAATTCAAAATTCGCTATCATAGTGCCGCATCTATGCCCATCGCGAGGATTGTAAAATATAGGTTCGTTGAATTGGATGCATTTAACAAGGAGATGTAAGTATCGCATTGTTTCAAACAAATCATTGAATTTCAGAACCCACCCTCTTAGATGTCCACAACCAAAATTTCCAACCCAAAGAGTATAAAATCAACACTCGTTGTTCAATTTACACCCAAGTCTAATAAGGATCTATTTACGTGAAAATATAACAACCTATTAAGTTTAATTAAATTGTGTACATTATTTTTTAGACATAGTTTTTGCAAAAATCGTGAAAAATGCAGCATAGCAGCATAACCTATTGTGCGATTTACACCAAAACCTTATCAGTAACAGCTTACATCAACGTCTAACTGAATCTGAAGTTTGATGAAAATCCATACATTAATTCTTGAGATATTGCAGAAATCATACAAAATGCAGCACAACAGAGCCACTGTTGGATGATATTCACCAAAAACTAATCAGCAACAGTTTATATCAAGGTCTAACTGAATATAAATTTTTATTTAATTCCATACATTAGTTCTTGAGATAAGAGTTATTGCTGAAATCGTGAAAAAATGCAGCATAACAGCGCTATCTGTTGGGCGATATACTCCAAAACTTGATAAGCAACAACTTAACTTGTAACTGAATCAGAAGTTTGATGAAAATCCGTGCATGACTTCTTGAGATAAAGCTATTCCAAAAATTGAGATAAATGCAGCATAGCAGCACCACCTGTTGGGCAATATATACTAATCAGCATCAGTTTACATCAAGGTCTAACAATCTAAGTTTTGTGAAATTCTGTGCATTACTTCTTGAGATAGAGCACCCACAAAATTTTTGTCACATACAGACAGATATTTTCTAAAAACCATCAAATCGTCTTCAGGACCTTTTTAAAACGTATAAATCCGTCGTAAACTGGAAGTCGAAATTTTTCACAAATTAAATACTTTCTTCTTGTAAAAATAAATATTTTATTTTCATGAATATAGTTCATTTGAATTTTTTTTATAAAGACATTCTTATGATATGCCTTTACCTATAATTATGTACTATGTATGTTGCCTACTATGTTCTATTTTAGTAAAGTATTTAAATGTGCTAAAAATACATTTTTATTTTACCTCGGGTATTTATGCAATGGCTTTTATATATTAATTTTTTTCAAAATTAACTGAAGTGACTTAAATTCATTAAATGTATTTGTTGTTTTAAAATTTTATATATTTCTGAAAATTGAAAAAAACCCACAATATGGGTTTTTCAGTGGGCTTTTTCAAGTGGGCCCATTCTGAAAAAACCCACCGGGTTTTTTCGAACTGGGCCCAGCTTTGCGAACCCTGCTTTTACTTCATTCTTTTTTTTTAACGAAACGAAAAGAAAAATATTAGACAGATGTCATATACGCAAAGGGGTACTTAATTGGCGCCAAAATGGCGTTATTTTGCCTGACATGATAACCCGGCTATTGTTGTTTATTCATTAATAAATGTTTATTTGAATTTCTTTTTATTTACAAAAAATGTTATAAATTGTTTTGTTCTATAGTTATTAATTTTTTTTTATTTATTGTTATTTCATTTTAAAAATAACAAAATAATTTAAAAATACATATGTAACAGGTATTTGAAAACGAGGTTTTCGCCAAATTGTCGTAAAAACTTAATCACGCCAAACCCGGTGCGTATGTGACAATGCAACAAATCATGAGATTTAATTTCCACTTCAAAGCAACGTTTAATGTTATTACTTCTCCCGTCGACCAATTTCGACAAATTATATAAATAGCCAAATTATACAAATTGACATATTTTTTTATTTTAAATAACAAAAGAACAAATAAATTAGTATAACATTAATAAAAATACAAATAAAACGTCGAAATAAAAATCACTTGATGGCGTGAACATGTGCAACTTCCTTAAAGTCAAGTGAATGTGACATTTACAATCAACCATTATTGCCATTTAATCTTATAGTTCGGCGACAGATTTTTGGTCGATGGGATAACCATGGTTATTCCATCGAGTTAAATTAAAGTTCTTATAGAGTGGTAAATTAAAACGGTGCTACTTGCAAGTAGCACTGTTTTAATTTACCACTCGGAAAATAAAAAAATGCTAACTGGCAAGTTAAAAAAAGCTATTGGCGAGATTTTCACCTGGCTAACATAAAAGTACCAGGAATTCTTTGTGATCATGGCAACTTTAATGTAGTTTTATTCGAAAAAATAATTTTGATTCTTTAATCAAAATGGAAACCTTTCTTATGAAAAATGAAGGAATCAGCCCGTTGTTTATGGCAGTTACATGACTTGGACTATTATAATATAAACGAAATAATGGGGATAGAATAATATTCGGCGACTTATCACACCTGTGGCTGGCTAACATTAAGATACCAAAATGTCCGCCTGGAATATAAAAAGCGAAGGGACCCGCCTGGAGCTGTTGATGATAGTCACAAGATTTAGGCTATTATAGAGATTGTTTTCAATTTTAAAAACAGCGCAAAGAATAATATTTCCTAACGATTAAAAATTTATTTTCACGTGACTATTAAAATCAGAAAAAAAAAACAACTTTAAAATTACTATTAAATGAGTACGTGTTAAAGGCAGGAAAATATTGAAAATTGTATTTACACGTGAATATTAAAAAGGGAAAGGAAACTTTAAAATAATAAATACATTAATATGCATTTAACCCTTTCACGGACAAGGCACTTATATTCGTAAAATCTTGAAATCAGTGAATGGCACCAGAATATACAAACAAATTTCGAAATACAAAAATGCTTTTGTTTACTTAATAAAAAGGGAAATTTTCATTCCAATATTCTGATGCTAATGTGGCATTTAAGAATTAAAATTAAGTGGTCCAAAAATAAACTACCGTCCTTGAAGGGGTTAAAACAGCAAATTTTAGTAATTGTATTATGTCAATCGTTTTATAACGCTGTTAAAAAATACAGAGAGACAAAGACTCTGTTTACTTAATTCATTTTATTTTAGCTTCTTTTCAAATGTTTAACTGATCTTCTTTAACCAAACACGAAAACAACCATTGGATGTCTTAACAGCAACTGATTCTACCTTAAATTTTTGCAATCAAAGGGAATTGAATGGAAACCCGTTTACAGGGAGATCGCTACAGGTTTTTTCAGTATAATTTAATCTTCTTTAATCTTTTTTTTAAACCGGTCAGATTACCGTGCTTTTAGATTCTACAGTGTCTGAACGGGGGTTGGCGAGCGTAGCTTGCAGGGGGCAGAGCCCCCTAGTATAATATAAAAAATAAAACTTACCACAACGTAATTGTAGAAAGCTTTGCATCTAGCTAAAACGATAAGGCAAAGTTCCGAATCTTAAACTTGTGCGTATCTTTGCCGCAAGACGGATCCGTACTTTTACCGCATTCTGCAGAATTTTACTTAACCGGCTACCTACAAGTTTAAACAAATGCGATCGAGATAAACTATACGGCATTTAGAAGCTATAGAGCTTCCGTTCTCCACTGAATTTTTGGATTTGTAAAAATTCGAAGTATTGTTAGCTAAACAATAATGTGAAATTTAAAAAATATTAGATCAAAATTCGAAAATTTAAACTTACCTCATTTTCTTGGCACGGAGTGCTACTTTTTTCATAAGGTTTGAACACACAACTACTACACGTGAGACCAAACTACTACCTAGCGGTCATGATTGTAGAAATGTTTCTTCATATTAAATCAGGCTGTGCGTATCTTTGCCCCCACCTACTATATTATATGTGGGAATCAGCTTAGATGCTGCCATTTCTTCGTTTGCTTTGAACGCAAAAATCATTCAGCCATTTAAGAAGTGATGTGAAAATGTAAAAAAAAAAAATCTGACATTTTAGTTTATATAAGGAAAGGAACAGAGGTCCCGTATGGGGACCCAGGGGCCGAAGAGGTTAATTTTGAATACAACAGGTTGGATGTTGTCAAAAAGAAATCTAGGGACGTTGAAGATTTCGGAAAAATATGCCTGTAATTCGCTGAGAAGGCTGCGTTTTTTTTTTTTTTTTAATGCTGAATTATAAACAAATTAAGCTAAAACAAGAAATTTTTGTCACTCCCGTGCAATCTAATCAACATAAAAATGTAACAATAAAGATACACTGAAAGTATACCTTTACCAACTTTAACAATGAGCTGAAACAGTTTATTTTTTTCTCCTCCGTTTAACTCTTTATGCACCGACGATACTTTAAAGTACCATTAAAATAACTTGTTATAAAAACAATTTAATACATCGATTAGTAGAAATATAGTTTAGAATGAGTTATAGATACTTTATCTTGTTCCAAAAGCATTATTGGTTGCACAAAACAAAAATATTTTAAAAAGGAGGGTTTCTTTTGCTTTTGCGTGTTTTCCGCTTTCTTGACGTTGAAAGATTGGGAAGGAAAAGTTTCAGTTCGGACATATATCTATTGTAAGAACATTTAATTTGTACATTTCCTAATTCTACAAAGTAATAAATAAAATATTTGAAATAAAAGATTTGAGTGGAGTTATAAATAGTGCACAAAATCCCTATAAATTCAAATTTAATTGGCAAAATCCTAAAATTTATTAAACGATTGTGTAATTAAAAAAAATTACGAAAAATGATTTAGAAGATGAAATTTTCATGAATTCATAATTTGTGGCATAAAGGGCTAAGATAAACATATGAACATAAGAAAACCGAAAATTTTTTTATTTCCATGGAGGGGGGGGGGGGGGTGGACGATTTGGGGAGCAGCAAGCTCCTGACGGAAAACTCTACATTCCATATCTTTTAGTGTTTAAATCACTTGAAAAATTTCTTTTTATTTTCAAAATGGGAAAAAGAAAATTTAGTTTAATTTGAAAGTCCTGGGAAACCTTCTTTTAACAAACCATTACACATAATAAAACTTACCAAATTTGCAGCACATGGGAAATTTCGTAACAATTTCATATGATTTAAGCAAAAAATCATTAAATCATGCACTGAGTCATTCCATATCAAATCACCCAGGGCATGGCACCCATCATCACCAATTTTGATAAAATTCAGAGAATTTGCAGAGTTTTTAATGCTGATTCCAAAAATGTCAATCATATTGAAATTGATCAAACGGTTTGTCAGATATGAGCTTTTAAATGTCTTCCAAGATGGCCGATTTGCCGCCATTTTGAATGACACATGTGACAACATAAAGGTCTATAACTTCTTTCAGGTTTAAGCTAGAACTTTCAAATTTTTTTTGTTCTGTTCAGAATAAAGTAAACTTTCATCTAAACAGATTTTTGTGCAATTTATTCCATTAAAATGCTGTCAGAAAATGACTTTTTACCATTTTTTTAATTAAAAAAAGATATAACTTCAATGGCCGATTTCCCCCCATTGTTCCCCCTTCAATTTTCATCTAATTGCATAAATAGACAGCTCAAAGTGTGTTTTGATGCCTGATAAAAAAATTTTAATGGGCAGTTTGTATGTTTTTTGTTTAAAGAAGAATTTCAATTTCACCGACTTCCATAAGTAACGGAAAGTACAAGATAATGTTGATATTTCTTTTATTACCAGAAGTATCATACATTTTTACATCTAAATGTTTGGTAAGGTCAGAGTTTCCTCTAGGTTTAAAAAAGGGCAGAGTGTTTCATGCAGGAAAAGGGCACTTTTAGATTCCAAAGGGCATCTTTTGGATTCTTAAGGGCACTCTTTTGGATTTTTAAAGGCATTCTTTTGATTTTTAAAACTACTTTTAATATTTAATAGACAGGACGCTATTTTAAAGACATCGACGAGTCAATTTTTGGTATACAAGTAATTTTTTTAATAAACAAAGGAGTAAAGGCACTTTTTTGAGCTGGGGGCAAGAGGGGTGCTGTTTTTTAAACCTAAGGGCAGGCAGGGTGCAGCACCCTCCTGAAACTGTCTAGGGGAAACTCTGGGTAAGGTTTTATCTTTCATAAACATATATATATTTTAATGTGGCTAAAAAGAACGGGAATCCCTCAGGAATTATAAATAGAAATGCTAATAATGAATTCCTGCAAGACATAGAAGTATTTTCATGGCAAATTGAAATCTATTGCAAAGTTTCAGTAAATTTTAAATAAAAAAGAAATGATGGAAAAAATTCTACAAATTGTCAAATTTTATAGCCAAATCATACTTGTATATTATACAAAATGATAAAATTACAATTTTTGACTAAATACAATAAGTAAAAATTATCGTACTTCAAAATTATACAAAATAACATTTAGCACATACACGGTAAAAATACTATTAAAAATATATCTACATTCAAAATAAATATAATTAGTTAAAAAAATTAACTCTGTTGTATTAATATTGCAGCTCAAAGTGTGTTTTGATACCTGCAACAAATTTAAAATTTAGTTCAAAATAAAAAAAATTGTATACTTTATTTCACTTTGGTTCATTTTTTAAATGTAAATAACATTAAAGCTGTAATTATTGTTGAATTATAAATCGAAAATTGCTGTCCAAAGTATGAAATTTCTAATTAATTAATTGCTAAAATTATCTAATTGGGTTAATTTATTACCAGAACTTTCCAGAAGACAGAATTTTAACCAATAATATCACTTTGGTTTGCCAGAAGGGGTTTTTTCAACCAATCAGATAGATGTACTTACCAGTAAAATATTTTCAACGAATCGGACTAAAATTACTTCCCAGAAGATTTTTTCAACCAACCAGATTAAGCAGAATTTTACAACTTGTTATGCCAATCTGTTAAAAAAGATTAAAGTTTCTCTTTTGATCTTATAACTATAAATGCTGCTGCTTTGTTGTATTAAGTTAGAGGTTTTCTCATGGATAAACAAAAGATGTACAATATTAGTTTAAATATTAATAATTCAAATTGTGATTTAAATAATCCTCAAGCTATCCACCATCGCAATGAGTTATCCACCAAAAATAAAGAACTTCTTGCACTAAGATGCAATTTAGAAGATAGCGAAAACTCAACAATATGCTTTGCTCGCAGAGAACACTTTCTGCATATGTAAATTCAGCAAAAGAAATGTTTTCATTTATTTAATCTTCATCCTAAAAAGACCAAGAAAAGTATCCTTACATGTGATAAGTGTTGATCAAGCTAAGAATTACAGGAATAAGCTACATAATGTCATTCCTGGTAAGAAACTATGTTCAACCTGTAGGGAAAAAAGCAAAAGCTTTGCTGGAAGTATATGTGAAAGAACAGAAAGACTTGTGTCAGTCCACTGATTTTTCTGAAGAAATTACATCAAACATGGATCAGAAAGAAAAATATCATGTAAAGCTTAATGGAAGTTCACCACTAAAGTTACGTGCAATTTCTGCACACAGGAAATTGTCTGCTGGAAAAAAAAAATTACAGCAAATGAAAATTGCCTTGCGAAAGAAGGTTGCTTGCACCCTTGATTTGGAAGAGAACGTTCTTCAGAGTGAAAACAGTAGCTCTGATGAAGATAATGTGAATCAAAAGAAAAGCTTCAGAATTTGAAAGATTAAGGGAGATGGTGAAAGAAAAGTTTCCACAAATTAGTCCCAGAGAAAAAATTCAGTTGCTAACTTTGATTCCTGAGTCATGATGGTCAAGAAAGAAAATAACTGAAAACTTTAGTGTAACTGAGTACCAAGTATAGACTTTATACTTGGGAAGACACTATAAAATCTGTGAAAGAATTTCATGAAGATAATGAATTTTCATGTCTCATGCCTGGTATGGGAGATACGGTCAGCATAAAAAAATTGTCCGCCCATGTTCAAAAAAAGTTTCTTCTTTGTAATCTGAATTAACTGTATATTCAATTTCGATTTCCTACCAATAATAAAATTGGGTTTTCAAAATTTGCTGACGTGCGACCTAAACACTGTGTCTTAGTTGGAAGTTCTGGCACACATACTGTCTGCATGTATACAATACATCAAAAAGTTCAGTTGCTTATTGCAGCAACAGGGATTGAAGAAAAATATGAAGATTTAATCCAGAAATTGGTTTGCAGTTCTAACAATACAAATTGTATATTACATATATGCAGCAAATGTCCCAAGAAAGATGTTCTTGAAGATTTTTTTTAAAGTTAAAATTTCCGGATTTTGATCCTGAAGACTCAATTGAACATAAACAGTGGGTATCAACTGACAGAGTACAATTAACATCACCATATATCTACTCTGTACGATTTCATCCATCTTATTCTTAAAAAGATTGAAAAGCTCATACCCTATACACACATATCCAAATCCCAAAGCATTTATTTGAAAAAAAGATCTTACTAGTCATGAGGCTCTCATACAAATGGATTTTAGTGAGAACTTTTCTTTTGTATTGCAAGACGAAGCGCGACAGCTACCAATGGACGCCTGGTTGCTGTACTTTACATACAGTTGCATTCTATGTAAAGCAAAAAAAAAAATAGAAGCAGCTTAAAATGTGAAAGCCTTTGCATGCTTTCAGATGATATGGACCATGATGTACCAATGGTTTATCAGGCTCAAAAATTAATCATGCAGCATTTAAATAAAAAGTATATCTTAGCTACAAATGTAGAATATTCTACTGGTGTCTCTGCTGCCCAATATTAAAATTGAAAAACATTTTTGAACCCATGAACATGATTTTGGTGGAATAAAAGCAAAATGGAGCTTTTTTGCTACAAGTCATGGAAAATCTGTTTGCGATGGGGTGGAGGGTGGAACTGTTAAAAGACTTGTCACAAAAGCAAGTCTGCAAAGGCTGCTGCATGATCAAATTGCAAATGTGGCTATAATGTATGAATATTGCAGACAAAACATTGATGGTATAACATTTATCATCACAAAAAGTGACATGTTAAAACTGCACAACAACATGTCTCATCGGATGCAACTTGTACGACAATTCCTGGAACATGCAAGTATGCATTATTATGGATCTACAGAAAACTTATTAATAAGTGGAAAAAGAACAAATTCTGATGAAAATTTTTCTGTTTGTTCATCTTTTGATAGGAATATTAAAGAGACTTTGGACATTCCATCTCTTAAAAGTTATGTAGCATGTATGTATGAATGGAATTGGTATATAGGCTTGGTGTCAAAAGTCCACAAAAAAGAAGGAGATGCAACTATTAAATTCATGCATCCACAATGGCCCATCACCTTCGTATTATTGGACAGAAAATGACAGTTGTATTGTACCTTTCAGTCATATCCTTTGTGCATGTGACATCAATACTACAAATGGTAGAATATATAAACTTGGTGATGCATCCAGTGCTTTAATACGCACCATGTGGGCAAAACATAAAATTAGAAGGAAATAAAATCGAAATATAAAGAGAACAAATTTTATTAATTATCTTTATTTTTAATTGTTATTGATGTAGATATTATTTCAATAGCATTTTTAATGTGTATGTGCGAAGTGTTATTTTGTATAATTTTAAAGTACGGTAATATTTACTTAATGTATTTTTTAATTATATTTTGTATTATATACAAGTATGATTTTGCTATAAAATGTGACTATTTGTAGAATTTTTCCCATTATTTCTTTTTTACTTATAATTTACTGAAACTTTGCAATAGATTTCAATTTGTTAAGAAAATACTTCTATGTCTTGCAGGAATTCATTATTAGCATTCCTATTTATTCCTGTGGTATTCCCCTTCTTTATAGCCACATTAAAAAATATGTATATGTTTATGAAAGATAAAGCCTTATCAAACTTTCAGATGTAAATATGTATGATATTTCTGGTAATAAAAGAAATATAAACATTATCTTGTACTTTCCGTTACTTATGGAAGGTCAGTAAAATTTAAATTCTTCTTTAAACAAAACACCTGCGAACTGCCCATTAAAATTTTCTTATCAGTCATCAAAACACACTTTGAACTGCTTATATGTGCAATTAGATGAAAATTGAAGGGGGAACATTGGGGGAAATCTGCCATTAAAGTTACACCTTTTTTTAATTTAAAAAATGACAAAAAGTCATTTTTTTCACACCATTTTAATGGAATAAGCAGCACAAATATCAATTTAAATGAAAGTATACTTTATTCTGAACAGAACAAAAAAAAAAATTGAAAGTTCTAGCTTAAACCTGAAAGAAGTTATAGACCTTTACGTTGTCACATGTGCTATTCAAAATGGCGGCAAATCGGCCATCTTGGAAGACATTTAAAAGCTCATAACTCACAAACCGTTTGATCAATTTCAATATGATTGACATTTTTGGAATCAGCATTAAAAATTCCACAAATACACCAAAGCTTATCAAAATTGAAGGTGGTGGGTGTCATTTTTAGAAAATTCTGGGTGATTTGACATGGAATGACCCGTACTTTTAAAGTGAAAAAACGATCTTTACCTTTATTTGAGATCCTTCGCATTAACGTCCACAAGGTTTTTTTTTTTTTTTTTTTTTTTACTAAATCGATGATGCTCTAGAACTTTGTAAAAGTTAAGAGAAAAGAATGAAAGTAAAAGAAATAATTAGTACTTGGCTCACAGGTAGAAAAAAAGTGATTTTTACTGTATGGACGAAGATAGTACACCAAATACGTAAAAAAAATAAGAATATAGCACACTAAGATTTCAACGATTTCGGACAAATAAAAAGTTTAATAAATAAAAAGAAAAGTGCCCAGTTAAACTGATGGCATTGAGTTCACAGGCGATCCACACTAACTGTAATATTATACTCTTATTTCAAAGAATAATGCCCCTAAAAAAAATAAATGAAGGGAGATTAGCCCCGTTTCCCCCCCCCCCTTTATACTTAACCAATGAACCTCGAAATATAAATCAGGGAAACTCCTTAACATAATAAACCGGTATACCAAATTTGAAGCAAATCTGATAATTCTGCATGAAAAAACCATTTCGCTAAATTAAGGGGGCCATTAGCTCCCCCATTTCCCCCCCTTTTCCTTAACGAATGAACCTTCAAATCTAATCAGGAAAGCTCCTTATTAGAATTAACATAGAAAAACAAAAGTAAATTTGATAATTCTGCATGAAAACCCATTTATCTAAATTAAGGAGAGGCGACTTGCCCCCTCTTATACTTAACCAATGAACCTCCAAATCTAATGAGGGAAGTGCCATATCGGAATAAACCGGTATATCAAATTTAAAGCAAATCGAATAATTCTGCATGAAAAACCCATTTCTCTAAATTAATTGGGGACTAGCCCCGCCCACCGGGGGCTATACAGGGTTCCTACGGGTCAGGGAATTCGAAAATTTACGCAAAAAGTTAGGGAAATCTCGAGGAATTTTTTAAATATTTGAAAAGGTCGGGGAATTTTTGATGTACAGTCGACGCTCGTTATAACGACCCCTCACGTGCCAAAGATGAGGGTCGTTATAATGGAAGATCGCTATAACGAATGTGAATGAAAAAAAACTAAGAAAATGTCTAATCATGTGCATGAAAATTAAGGTTTCAAAAGAAATTTTATAATACAACATTATTACTAAATTCCATTTACTTTCGTTTCAAATAAACATTGACAATGAATAATTAAAAAATCCATTTTAAGAGAATGATTACATATTTCTAAAATAAAATTTAAAATAAATGTTAAATTTCGCACAAAAAATAATTACTAACGTATTAACATTTATTTTCTACAAAAATAATTCGAAATAGTACGAAGTTGTTTATTTTTTGTGCAATTGATATTTTCTTTAAACAAAATTTTCCATCTCAGAGATAAGTAAAAAATGTTTTAAAGTGTCATTTTAAGACATTTTACAATTGACATCAACAAGCAGTGAGCAAAGAAAACGACAATCTTTTTTGGGGAAAAAAATCTGCAGGAAAGGTCAATTCGGTCGTTATATTGGAAATAAGCTGCTGGTCGGACGTTATATTGGACGTAAAAATAACATATCATATAGGGGATACATTTCGGGAC
Source organism: Maratus speciosus (assembly GCA_963932465.1). Classification (NCBI taxonomy): domain Eukaryota; kingdom Metazoa; phylum Arthropoda; class Arachnida; order Araneae; family Salticidae; genus Maratus; species Maratus speciosus. The sequence continues at coordinate 342,998,593 of OZ010797.1, forward strand.
ATTTTGCATAGGTCGTTATAATGGAACGGTCGCTATATAATGGGCGGTCGTTATAACGAGCGTCAACTGTACTATTTCCATCAGAATCTACTATCGTCGTAAATGAAGAAATTTTGAATTAATTATTCATCTAATCTAAAATATTTATATAAAATTTATTCAAACTATATAACAATATGAAAAATAATTAAAAATCGGAAATTCATACAGCGCATAATTTTTTCAAGCATGTTTCTATATTAAAGTTGTCTATTGTAGAAGATTTTACAATATATAAGCTGAATTTTTACGGAGAAAGGTCAGGGAAATTTTTTTTAAAGATCAGGGAAAACCTGGAATAGTCGGGGAATTTTTTTACCAGAATTGTGTAGGAACACTGTTATACTTAATAAACCTCCAAATTTAATCAAGGCAACTCCCTAACATAATAAACCGGTATGCCAAATGTGGAGCAAATCGAATAATTCGGCATGAAAAAAACCATTTACCTAAATTAGGGGGCTTGCCCCCCCCCCCCCCCCTTTATACTTAACTAATGAACCTCCAAATCTAATCAGGTAATCCCCTTAACGTAATAAACGGTACATACTTGCCAACTTTCGACTAAACTACCGTAAAATGCCAGTTAAATTGACCCAGGTTAAACACGTTTCTAACTAGAAAAATTATTTCATGTATCATTATACTTTTAATATCACGTTTCTCTATTAAATCTATTCGATTTTTTCCCTTAAAAAATTTTCTGGAAACGTGTTTAACCTGGGTCAATTTAACTCTCATATTACGGGAGTTTAATTGGAAGTTGGCAAGCATGCCGGTACACCAAATTTGGAGCAAATCTAATAATTCTGCATGGAAAACCCATTTATCTAAATTAAAGAGGGGTGTAGTCCCTTTATACTTAACCAATCAACACCCAAAACTAAACAGGGAAGCGCCTTATCAGAATGAAGCTAGAAAAAAGAAATTGAAGCAAATGGGATGTTTCTATCGAGTTACGTACATAACCGGAGGGCACATTAGCTCTCAGGCTTTGGTAGCCTGCGAGATAAAAAACTGCCACACATGCGAACAATATCTTCGCATTTTCGCACACTAAAAATTGTGCGAAGTGCGAATGCGAAGATACATTTTCGATTGCCTTTTTTCAAATGCGAAGATTGCTTTTCGCCTCATGCTCCTCTCGGCGTGGCGGTTTCGGCTGCATAACCTGGTTTCAAAGAGAATTTCTCTGAGGAAAGAACCGGTGCTTTCTCTATGTTGGTATTAAAAATTCAGTTGGTCATTTCCCCTCCCCCCATTCTGACCAGAAAATCAGAGTTCTAACTTTTTACGGCTGCTCTTTCATCTTCACCTAACACTTTATTTATAATGGCTGTTTCATAATAATAGAAGCCATCAGCCCATCAGAAGAAAAGGAAGTAATGGAAATGCGGGGGCGACACTAAATTACGAAAAAGCAGAATTCCTGTTCACTAGTTATCTTTTTTTCTTTTTCCCAATGTGAGACTATAAATGAAATTTTCACTTCGAGTCACTCTGAAGATCTGTATAAAAATAGAGTTAGAGTCCGAGATAGTCTTATCTCTAATCTAAATTATGATGAAACAAAATATGGTATACAATATTTTGCATTTTATTAATGTCATAATGCTTATTTAAATGCACTGTGTTAAACAGCAGGAAAAACACTACATGTATAACATGATCACTTGCACTGTCTAGCCGCGGGCGACTTTTTCATTTTCTTGGATAAAAACGCGGCATAATTTTAAGTGTTGCAAGTGGGTTGCTTTTGTAAAATTCCGATTGTTTGATTTCCACCACTTTTTTGAAGTAGGAATAGTCACTTTTTTTTAATTATAGATTAAATAATGCGAGAAAAAGCCAAATTATACGCTTTTAACAAAAGTGGTGGAAATCAAGCAGTCTGAACAATTTAAAAAAATGTAGCCCACTGGCAATACTGGAACGCGAAAATAGCGTTCCACGAATAATTGTATAGAATGCGTGAAATGCGATATGAGCATTTCCCGCGGCTGGATGGTTAAATAACCTAACAATACAACTTACACTTGTGTGCAGTTTAAAATAGAGTTAGCGTTAAGAAAATTTAAATAATAAATTGAAAATGTTACTTTGGAATATTTTGAATTAATTTTATTTTGGCTGCCCTGCTGTCCTTAGGGGGGGAAAAAATTAAAGCTAAAGTCAAGTGCCTTAGAATTAAATAGCATTTTTCTCAAAGTCTTGTATCTTTTTCCATAAAGGTATATTCTATGATGTATATTAATAAATTTATACAATGAATCAATATAAATTTCTATAATCGTTTTAATTAATATTATTCCCCCAATAGTTGTTCCTAAAAGAGGTTTAAATCTGCAATTTTGATGCCATTTTCTAATGGATTCTTGGCTTTAAAGGAAATGGAGAAACTATTCGTTTTCTTAGTAAATAAATTAGAATACTACTTGCAGATTTTGAGCACTTAAGCATGAAAATGACTATGATGATGTGTCAGAAAATAAGTTTGGATTTGAGAACAGCATAGCAGAAAAAAGAAAGGGTGTACTCAAATCCAAACTACTTATTTTCCGACTCATTTTTAAATTCATTTTGTTCTGAAACGCATCCAATTGGCAGGTTCTCTTATTCGGAAACTATACATATTACGTGCCGTGCTTGTCGATTTTTTGATAAAACGTCAGCAAGTTTAATGTTTTCACCTTAAAAATGAGTCTGAAAAAGTGTCCGAAATTTTTGAATTGTTGAGCTTCGGAAAACATTTTTTTTAATACCGCCTTAAATAACCAATAGAAGTCGGCAAATTCAGTATTCGGCCAAGCACCGAATATCAGTCACATACGTAATACAATTTATGAAATTTCTGTTACAAGCTATAAACATGGCTAGAACTACAATTAAAACAGTTACTTGTCGAAAAATCAATGAAAAGGTGGAAAGTTCCACTTTTTCTTGATATAAACCAACAAAAACAAAGGATTATTAAAATGATTTAAACGCAATACTAATTGCTTCACACTAACACAATAAATTTCTACAATATTTCAGTTAATGGGTATTCATAAAATGTTTTTAATTTTATAAGCAACTCCTGGAATTATCAAAAGCGAAATAAATGGGAAAAGGGAAATTTACGGAAATACCCTTCTCTCTGTCGAGCTCTAAAAAGATGTAGAACTCATAAAAACACTGTTTATTCTTGAAATATTAATGCTTAATTTTCAGATGGAAAATACTCAAGAGCCTGGTTACGCTACGAATTACATAACTTAAATAACCTTTAATTAAAATCAACAAAATAACTTACCAATGTTCGAAATAAAATGATGCGAAGTAGATGATTTTTATTTTTTCCTGGATGATCTCTTTCAAAACACCGAAAAAATTTGCAAACTTGCTTTGAAATAGTCAAGTACAACCTTGCTCGACGAGTAACCTCACCTCGCCTATACACAAAACCGGCTGCTTTGCTAATGACCCCAAAACACAAACTGAAACTTATTTTCATTTCATGGTCAAGAATACGATCGATAAAAGAGTTCCGGTTCCACTGAATTCAAAGTAAGGCGATTAGCGCCATCTGTTGCTATAAAATTAAAGCAATCCAAAAGGAAGAAAAGCAAAGGGAAATAAACTTTCGTTTTCATTCTTTTTTTTAAACCAAATTCCAAATTGAAAGGTGTATTCTGTTAAATGCTGTCTGAAATAAAATATGAAATTAGCATTCAGAAAAAAAGAATATCTCAACAATTTAATAAAATAGAAAGGGGAACGCTTCACAGCTGTAATCAAATTATCGTTTGAATTTTTAATATGGAAAACAATTTTTCCGATTCCTTCGGTTTTCGCGATCATGACAGATGTCCCTCAAACTTATGCACCACTTTCTTAAATTAGAATTTTCCAGCTTATGTAATCGCTCAAATGCTGTGATTTAATAGGATGAAAAAATCTGATAAGACTAGTGATGTTCAAATTCAAGGATTTTGAGTAGCCTATTGCCTATATAGTTGCAGATGCAGCTCGTATACGTGCAGCTCCCCATTAAGCGGATAATCAGGATCAGATAAGGCCAGTATTACTCTTCGGAAGTTTTGATAGATATCAGAATAAAAGAATCGCAGAAAAGAAAAAAAATTGAAACATTGACCAGGATAAAGTCGCATAAAAATTTTGTATTCTATATGTAGCAACAGTGGCGTAGCTATAGCTACATATTTGGCGCCCGGGGCAGGGAAGAAATTTAGCGGAACGTCCACGGATATGGGAGTACTAGTAACATGAAAAATAAACTGTCAAAAAACCACATTTGCTAAAACTCCTAAAATTCGCCCGATTATGGATATATCTCCTGTTTCAAAATGGCAACCAAGGGCGGATCTGGAGAGTCCTCAAGGGGGGGGGGGGGGGGGGGGATTTCGGAAATTTGGAGACTCCAATCTGATGTGCGGGTCGGGGCTAATTTTTTTCACTGCGGGTCGTGCTACTTCTACTTTTTACTGCGGGTAGGGTTTGGGTCCGGTTGACTTCTATTTTTGCTGCTGGTCGGTTTAATTTTACTCTTTTGCTGTGGGTCGCGTTTGGGTCCCGTTGACTTCTATTTTTTGCTGCTGGTCGGGTTGACTTCTACTTTTTAACTGCGCGTTGGTTTTGGGGCAGATTGACATACATAATTTCGGTTTTGGATCAGTTTCGGATTGAGTTTTCACTCGTGCAAGAAGGGTTCAGGCCGACCCTAATTTACAAAAGAAAGTCTAAATATTTTTAAAGATAAAAACTACATACAGTAAAAGCTCCATAACGGGCACGCCCAAACAATTATTTAATAATACTTTTTAATCTTCAGGATTATGTAAAAAATACTAATTTGTAGAAGACTGCTTGTCTCTTTATATCTGATCAGTTGTAATTCACTAAAGAATGTTTTGAAATTTATTAAAAAACATATCAGGTGCCTTAAAATGGACTGACTGATTTTAAAATTCGGTAGCTTGCAAATGGTGACAGCAATTTAAAAAAATCTTGCTGGAGGATTATGTAAGATGTCAGGAGATTTTTCACTGCGATTTTTAATTTTACTTTAACAATAGCAGTGTTATGTGACGCTGCAAACAATAGTCATTAAATTGGCTACCGATTTAACGCCTATTGCTTGCAGCGCCATCTGTCTTTGCTATTTTAAACGAAAATTAAGAGTCACAGTAAAAGAAACTCCTGATCAGGGGTGATTATAAGTAAAAAAAAAAAAAAAAAAAAACTTAAATGTTACAGCAGAGAGGGGGCGGGGGGAATTTCCTCCTGCCACTAATTATTTTTGTTGCAGGTCGGGTTAGCTGTTTTCGATTCAGATCGATTTCAGGGTGAGTGTAGATTCCTGCAAGTTGGGTTTGGGTTAACCCTTCTTCTTTAAAAGTCAGTTCAGTATATTATTTCAGATTCTAAACTATACCTATAATAATAAACATAGGTATGTGTGCTGTTTTCTAAAGAGACCACTGTATTTTTCCACGACACTTTGATAAAATTCGCATTTCTTCCACAACTCTTTGACGAAATTTGCATGTTTTCGCAGACCTTTGATAAAATTCGCGTTTTTCCGTAGACGTTTAATGAAATTCGCATTTCTTCCATTACCCTTAGACGAAATTTACGTTTTTCCCGCAACCCTTTGACGAAATTAGTGTAATTTTGTAGCACTTTGATAAAATTCGCGTGTTTTTCCTGCAACACTTTGACAAAATTCTCGTTTTTTCAGCGATCCTTTGACGAAATTGCGTTTTTTAAGCGATTTTTTGACGAAGTTCGCTTTTTTCCGCGATTCTTGGAAGAAATTCGCGTTTTCTCCGCGATCTTTTGACGAATTGCGAGTTTTTTTCGCGATCCTTTGACGAAATTCTCGCTTCTTTTGCAACCCTTTGATGTAATTCGCGTTTCTTTCGCGATTCTTTGATAAATTTGGAATTTTTTCGTGATCCTTTGACGAAATTTGCGGGTTTTTTTTTTTTTACAAAATTCGCGTTTTCTCCGCGATCTTTTGAAGAAATTCGCGGCTTAAATTTCCAGGTCCAACCCACATAAAAAGATTATTGGACCGGCCCGGTATAAAAGCTAAAAATTCGACCCCAGGCCAGCCTGCATTTTCCAATTAAAATTATTCATAAAGCACACTTGCTTATGCTCATATTTTATTTTAGATTATGTTCTAAATTCATGAATACAGAAAAACATTAATATTAATGACGATATATGCAATTATGTACATAAACAGTACATAAAAATCAATACTTAGACAAATACATTCAAATGAAAATCCAATAAGAAAATCAGTTTAGAATGAAAGAAACGGATGATAAAAGGAAATCACTATTTTAAAGCTCTACAAAGAAAAAAAAAGTAGATTTTTAAAAATGCATCTCTGTAACTTATCAAATCAAATTAAATTTTTAAAGATTTCGCTAAAAAAACGTACAACATCAATATAATTTTTACGAATAACAAATTCGTAAAATGCCAGACCAACTTGGGCTTGAAGAGAAGAATTTAGAGAAGTGCACGGGTCGCGGTTGGACCAATACTGCTTTTCATACAGGCTGAAACGGACCGAACGTTTACCTTTTATTCCAGGCCGAGCCCCGACGACCTGTAAATTTTTGCCAGTGCAGACCTCTAGAAAGTCCAGGCCACGCTCGACCTGGAAGAAAAAAGTCTGGCCCGATTCGAATTTGCAGAAAATTTTAAGATCAGTGCACGGCCTGGCTCTAAAAGAGAGACCTTACCTAGGCCGAGTTTCGTGGTTTTAAAATGGCGCGACCCGGGCCGGGTCGCTCCGGACTCGAGCTTCGCCCCAAGTCATTTCCCGTGAGGATGCATAATACCGTTTTGCAAACCCTTTACTTATCCGAGGGGGGGGGCGATCGCCCCCCCCCCCCTTAGATCCGCCATTGATGGCAGCCACCCAAGAATTTCAAATTGCTATACCATATACCATAGATAGAGGGGGAATAAAAAAACTTTCTTGAATCCTACCAAGACTTAATGATTGTGCAAGAAATACATTTGCATTTATAATTTTTGTACATTTTTATTTTAGTTTGAAATTTTTAAGGGGCTACCATTTTGAAACAGTATTGCGGATCAATATGTCCAACGAATCTGGTCGAGATCTTAATAAAGCATTAACATATGCTCAATCACATCCAAATCGGTTTATAAATATGAGCGCAGTCGCATGACAATGATCAGATATTTATAGAGAGAGACACATACTATATATATAGATGAAAAGAATAAGAATTAAAATCATTTTAAATTTTAAATTTAAATTAAATTTCAAAAATTTTCATTTTTATTTTAGCGCATTTTATTTTTTTTTCCTAACTTTAAATCTTATTCTATTCTAAAATCTGTTTTACTCCTTGTAACTTTGTTTCCCAGCTCAGCATTTATTATGTTCACCATTAAATTCAGAGAGTAACTTAAGATTGAAAATGCTGACGTTTGGACAATTCTCCATCGTTTGTGGTTAAAGTCTTGCACGTCACAGATCACGTGAATTTTGCGGGTCTTGACCACATGGCAATAAAGAGCTAATTAACCATTTAATCTAAATCTTCCCCCCCAAATTGATACCTTCGCCCCCTGCTGGAAAACATTGCCAACATATTAGCAAGAACGCGCACGAAAAAGATTAGATTTTGCCCATTTCAGTTGCTTGCACAACCTACAACCATGTAGGTCCCGAAATTGACGTAAATGGCTCGTGAGACAGCGCGGATGTGATTGTAAGAAATGTGTGTATAAAATAATAATAATTGTTGCATAAAATTTTTGAAAATCGGTCGGTAATTTTTCTTAATGTTTTCAAAAAACTGACAGCGATAGTACAAAAGTTCGGAGAAAGACCCATACAGGACAAACATTCATTAAAAACCGAACTAAAAAGATATCTTTTTCCAGTCGACCGACCCCTCCATTTAATTTCCGAAAATTCATGGATCAGAGATTATATGACATGTGGGCAATCGAATTAATTATTAAGCGTTGCCAAATGCTATAAACCTAATTTAAAAGTATTTTATCAATTTAATCGAAGATTATTAGTGTGTTCAGTGGCAAGAGTCCCGTGATATGAGTTAAAAGTTCGCCCACAAGGGTTTCTCCTCTTTATTTACATTTAAAAGTATGTTTTCCAAAATACAGACTTCTATTACCACAATTATCGAACATTAACGGCGCATTCTTTTCTCGGATTCTATGGGCCAGATTTCAGCGTGAATTGATTTATTCAACTTAGCTTACGATTTTCTTGCAGTTTTTAGCTCCACCTCCAGTGCAGAGGGGCGCATTCTTATTTCAGATTCTATGGGCTCAATTTCAACTGGGTTTTGCTCATTCCACTTGGTTATCGATTGTCTTACAGTTTTTAGTTGTACCTTCCACCGCGAAGGGGCATTTTTATTTTTGGTTTCATGGGACCGATTTTTGTGGAATTTTTTTCTTTCAGCTCATCTTACGATTCGCTTCAGATTTTGCAGCACGTGCGCAGCACGCCTGCTATGCTGGGACGTAGGCAGCGGGGACCCATGCCGTAGATTAGTTTTGAAAGAAAGAAATTTATATTGAGATTCTTAGTGGATAGAGATGCGTGCGTAGCACTACCGGTCTACGCATCCGAAGACAGTGAGGATCCATCCTAGAGGTGTTCTTTGGATACAAGAAACATCACTCCAAGTCGCAAACAGGTCTTTTGACTTATAAACTGGAGGCTAGACCGTTAGAAACCTCCATCAGCGATTGACAATTACCGATCTCTCCATTCCCCCCACCCCCACACCACCACCACCACCGAATTTCTTCAAAACATTCACACAGACACACACAAAAAAAGAAAAGGTCAACAATTCTTATTTATTGTCAAAATATGTGAAATAATTCCGGTTTAAACCCCTCTCAATTTGGCGCCCCCTATTTAAACTTTTTGCGCCTCAATTCAGGTACATAATTATCTTAGGTACCAAGTGTGTTGAGCCATCCGTAGAAACATTCAGAAGCTTTTTCTTTCTTCATTATTTTGATATAACAAAATATCTTACTAAAGAAAACATTCACGCACACAAATAAAAGAAAAAAAATCAATTCTTGTTTATTGTTAAAATATGTGAAATAATTCCGGTTTAAACCTCCTCTCAATTTGGCGTGCCATATTTAATCTTTTTGCGCTTCAATTCAGTTACATAATTTTCTTATGTACCAAGTGTGTTGAGTCATCCCTAGAAACATTTACAGAAGCTTTTTCTTTCTTCATTATTTGGATAACAAAATTCTTACTAAAGGAAACATTCGCGCACGCACACACACACACACACAATTCGGTAATTCTTATTTATTGTCAAAATCTGTGAAAAAAAAATCGGTTTATACCTCTCAGTTTGGAGCCCCTTGTCCTCGGCGCCCGGGGCTACCGCCCCCCTTCCCCCCCCCTTAGCTACGCCACTGTGTAGCAAGACTTTTAACATCATTACTTGATTAATATGTCTGTCGTAGGCTAATTGAGAAATCCGGCTCTTTGCAAAGAGCCTAGGCTCTTTGCAAAGAGCCGGCCTAATTGGAGAATACAACTCCCTTTTTCCAATTAGCCTGATATTTTTCAGGCTTATTGCAAAGAGCCTAGAAAGTGTTAGGCTAATTGAAAAATGACCACTTATTATCCGACCAGGGTGATATTTTTATCTCACAGGCTATCAAAGCCAGAGAGCTTATGTTCCCGAAGATTCTGTATGTACGTAACGCGATAACTCTTGATAGAAATAACCGATTTGCTTCAAATTTTTTTTTCTTGGTTCATTCTGATAAGGTGCTTCCCTGATTAGTTTTTGGGGTTCATTGATTAAGGATAAAGGGGAAAAGGGGGGGGGGCCCTCCCCCCTTAATTTATATAAATGGGTTTTTCATGCAGAAATATTCGATTTACTCCAAATTTGGTATACCGGTTTATTGTGTTAAGGAGCTTCCTTGATTAGATTTGGAAGCTTATTATTTAAGTATAAAGGGGGGAAAGGGGGGCTACCCCCCCTTAATTTAGATAAATCGGTTTTTCATGATGAATTATTCGATTTGCTCCAAATTTGGTATAGCGGTTTAATAAGTTAAGGAGCTGCCTTGATTAGATTTGGAGGTTCATTAGTTACATATAAAGGGTGGAAAGGGGGGCTATCCCCCCCCCCCCCCGTAACTTAGATAAATGGGTTTTTCATGCAAAAATATGCGATTTGCAATAAATTTGGTATACCGGTTAATTATGTTAAGCAGCTTCCCTGATTACATTTGGTAGATCATTATTATGTATAAAGGGGGGAAAGGGGGTCAATTGCCCCCCCCCTTAATTTAGATAAATGCGTTTTTCATGTAGAATTATTCGATTAGCTCAAATTTGGTATACTGGTTTGTTATGTTAAGGAGATGGCTTGATTAGATTTGGAGGTTCATTAGTTAAGTATAAAGGGAGGAAAGGGGGGCTACCCCCCATAATTTAGGCAAATGGGTTTTTAATGCAAAATTATTCGATTTGCTCCAAATTTGGTATACCGGTATATTATGTTAATGAGCTTCCCTGGTTAGATTTGGAAGTTCATTAGTTAAGTATAAAGGGAGGAAAGGGGGTCTACCCCCCCCCCCCTCTTAATTTATGTAAATGGGTTTTTAATGCAAAATTATTCGATTTGCTCCAAATTTCATATACCAGTTTATTATGTTTAGGAGCTTCCCTGATTAGATTTGGAGGTTCATTAGTTAAATATAAAGGGAGGAAAGGGGGCTAGACACCCGCTTAATTTAGATAAATGGGTTTTTCATGCAGAGTTATTCGATCTGCTCCAAATTTCGTATACCGTTTTATTATGTTAAGGAGCTTCCCTGATTAGATTTGGAGGTTCATTAATTAAGTATAAAGGGAGGAAAGGAGGGCTAGACTCCCCCCCCCCTTAATTTAGATAAATGAGTTTTTCATGCACAGTTATTCGATTTGCTCCAAATTTCGTATACCGGTTTATTATGTTAAGGAGCTGCCTTGATTAGATTTCGAGATTTATTGGCTAAGTATAAAGGAGGGACAGGGGCTAATGTCCCCTTAATTTAGATAAATGGGTTTTTCATACAGAATTATTCGATTTGCTTCAAATTTGATATACCAGTTTATCAAATTTGAAGCGATATGGCTTCCTTCATTTGATTTGGAGGTTCATTGGTTAAGTGTAAAAGGGGGGCAATTGCTCCTCCCCTTAATTTAGATAAATGGGTTTTCATGCAGAATTATCTAATTTAGTTTAATTTTTTTTCAACCGGATCCGAACTTGAAGGTTCCATTTGAAGTCAGCCCGAAAACCGACCACAACCAGGTTTCGGATTGAGTTCAATTAGAACTTTCAGGTTCGGATCGGGTTGCCGGTGGACGGAGATTATTTTGTCTGGCTTGCATCGGGTTATAGTTCTTTGGAATATTTTTGTCGGTTAAGATTTGGTTCGGGACGGGTTTCAGGTTGGCTTTGAATGGAATTTTTAGGTTCTGGTAGCGTTGCGTGTCCACGGAAACTAATTTGTCTTGTTCGGATCCGGTTATGGATCTTTGGAATATTTTTGTCGGTTATCAGATTTGGTTCGGGATTTCGGGTTTTTCCAAATGGAACTCTCAGGCTCGGGTCGGATTGCATGTAGACTGAAATTATTTAGTCTTGCTCGGGGTACGGTCTGTTGTGATTTATTTTTCGGGTTTTGGTAGGGTTATGCGTTAATAAACCTAATAAAAAGAAAATTGCCCAGTTAAACTGATGGCATTGAGTTCACAGGCTATTCACACTAATTGTATATTATAATCTTATATCAAAGAATAATGCCCCTCGAAAAATAAATGAAGGGATTAGTCCCCATTGCCCCCCTTTCTATTTAACCAAAGAACCTCCAAATTTAATCAGGGAAGCTCCTTAACATAATAAACCGGTATACGAAATTTGGAGCAAATCGAATAACTTTGCATGAAAAACCCATTTATCTAAATTAAGGGGGGGGTCTAGCCCCCCTTTCCTCCCTTTATACTTAACTAATGAACCTCCAAATCTAATCAGGGAAGTTCCTTAACATAATAAACCGGTATACAAAATTTGGAGCAAATCGAATAACTCTGCATGAAAAACCCATTTATCTAAATTAAGGGGGGGGGGTCTAGCCTCCCTTTATACTTAACTAATGAACCCCCAAATCTAATCAGGGAAGCTCCTTAACATAATAAACCGGTATACCAAATTTGGAGCAAATCAAATAATTTTGCATTAAAAACCCATTTACCTAAATTAAGGGGGGGGGTAGCCCCCCCCCTTTCCTCCCTTTATACTTAACTAATGAACCTCCAAATCTAATCAAGCCATCTCCTTAACATAATAAACCAGTATACCAAATTTGAGCTAATCGAATAATTCTACATGAAAAACGCATTTTTCTAAATTAAGGGGAGAGGCAATTGCCCCCTTTCCACCCCTTTATACTTAATAATGATCTTCCAAATGTAATCAGGGAAGCTGCTTTACATAATCAACCGGTATACCAAATTTATAGCAAATCGCATATTTCTGCATGAAAAACCCATTTATACAAATTAAGGGGGGGGGGACTAGCCCCCTTTTCCCCCTTTATCCTTAACAAATGAATCCCAAAAACTAATCAGGGAAGCACCTTATTAGAATGAACATAGAAAAAAAAATTGAACATATTGGATATTTCTATCAGGAGTTATCGTGTTACGTACATACGTACGTACGTACATACGTACGTACGTACACACGTACATACAGAATCGGCGGGAACATAAGCTCTCAGGCTTTGATAGCCTGTGAGCTAAAAATATCACCCTGGTCGGATAATAAGTGGTCATTTTTCAATTAGCCTAACGCTCTCTAGGCTGTTTGCAATAAGCCTGAAAAATATCAGGCTAATTGGAAAAAATGAGATGGATTCTCCAATTAGCCCGGCTCTTTGCAAAGAGCCTAGGCTGTTTGCAAAGAGCCGGATTTCTCAATTAGCCTACGATACGACATGTCTATATGTCCCCTCTCTCCTCGAAAACTTTCACATAACAACTCAATATCGATATCGCCAAGAAAGAAGAAACCCATGGCGACGACGAGACACGAGGGCGAAAGTTTTGTGGAAATATTTTCAGGAAATTAACTCCGGGAAAATTTCCGTTCGCGTGCAACGGAGATGTGGAGAAACGGGAGAAAACGCGCGCGTGAAGGTGAAGGCGGAGCAGTTGATTAATTTTTCGCTCGTTTTCTTCGCTCTCCATTTCAGTTTTCTTCGTGTAAAAGTTTACAGTGCGTATGACCTCACACAGAAAATACTTCCGAACGCAAGCCCGATGCACACGCCATTTTAGAAACTGAACACGCTGGCTTTTGGACTAACATTTGGACGATCTAAAATAAATTTCTTTTTACAGCTTGACGTCTGACTGATTTTATGACAACAAATGGAAAAGAAATAATAAAAATATATAATAAATCTTTTTTTGCACTCTCTAAATGCGAAAACTCGTTTTTAACACTTTCCAACAAAGTTGAAAAGTGTTTATGAATTCGGTTTGTCTGTCCGTCTGTACGAGCTGTAACTCTCGTAAATATACTCGGATTGCTCTGAAATTTTTGGATGTTATTGACGTTTACCATAGCACGATCCCTATATCAAAGGAAATTTGTTGCATGTTTAGTTCATCTACAGGGACAGTCAAAAGTATCCCGTTACATTACGGCCAATGTGAAAAAAGCGTTTCAAATGCTTTTTAATGATGTTACACGCATCCAAACACAACAAAATTTATATGCATTTATGGTGTGCACTAAAATATGCATTCTGTAGAATATGCGGTGCAAAGTATAGTTATTATTCATTTACAGGGCCACACAAAGGAATTCCGTTACACAATGATATGGGGGAGGGGGAATTGTTTGCGGCGTATTTTAATTATGTTAAACTATTTCATATTTCATATATAATGAAATTGATATACGTCGCTGAGGATTACTATGAGTTATATCATGTATAATACGAAGTGCATAGCATTTACAGGGACACACAAAAGATTTCAGATACTAGGTATATTGTATCAGAAGTACTGTACTATACATTAGCGGTGATTGCTGGAAATGTATTTTCAATTATGATATGCGTTTTTATGTTTCCCTATATTTATGCATACTATATGGTGCGTATGAATGATATAATTTATATACAGGGCTATACAAAAGAATTCTTAAGGGTTACTGGGTATGAGTGCAAATTGCTTAAAGGTGATTTTTAAATGTGTTATGCATTTTTACGCTGAACTGCATTTAGTTTATTAAGAAATGTTTGTAGAATATTGATAAAATTATATACAGGGTCTCGCAAAGAATTGGATACGGATGATAATAGATCGTCTATGGATGATAATTTCTGGAAATGTAATTTCAGCAGTTTTAAGAGTGTTTTAGTTTGAATTAAATTTTAGCTAAATAGTGGCGTGTAATAAAGGTACTAGGTAAACGGCAGGGCTGTAAATAAGTATTCAAGTATGTTTCCATCTATTAGTATAAATTGCTGAAAGAGAAATTTCAACCTCTTATGCATTTTCTTGCTAAACAAAATTTTCACGTTATATAGTATATATATCAACCTACAGATCAAATACAGGACTGTTCAAAAGAATTGGAATACATATTTGGCTATGGACGGTAAGTGCTGAAATCAATTTTTTAAATGTTTAATTAGTTATCTTATTTACCTTATTTCTCTAAATAACGAAGTTTTGTAAAAGCATTCAGGGAGTGTTGGCAAGTGTTTCATTATCTATGCCGTACGCATGATTTTTCTTTCTTGTTTAAACATAAATTCGCGTGAATATTATTAGTAATTTTAAATCCGATTCTTCGCAAATGATTTGAGTAAATCGTCTGCTTTTTTCAATATTTTTATTAAACGCTTTGTTGAATTAAAAAACATCATAAACTGAATAAATCTGGTCAATAACACCAACAATGTTGCGAAGTGTGTCAAAAAACGTGGTTCGACGTGTTCATGTTTGTATTCAAAATGGTGGCGAACATTTTCAACGTTTGCTGTACTGTAAATTATGATTTTCAAAAATAAAATTATCTCAGGATTAACACGTTCAGGCCGGCGCGGTGGGTCACACTTGACTGTCTTAGAGTTGTCAGGTCTCCGGCTTTTTGCACATCACTTTTATTTTAGAGAAAATGTTGTTTCTTTAAATCGCCCGATTGTTCTAATTAATTAAAACAACATTTTCTGTATTAAAATACTAGTATCCAAAAAGCTGGAGACTTGGCAGCTCTGAGACAGCCGATAGTGACCCACCGCGCCGGCTTGAACGTGTTAAGTAACATTGTGCGTCTCCGTTTCTGTTTTACCTCACAAATAAAGTTGTAACAGTCCAACAGTGTTGGAAATACCCTCCCACACTTAAACAAGCTTCAAACAATTATACTTCAGTGTTAGAATAGTTGCCACATCCGTCAGATTTAAGGGTAATAAGAAAAACCCACGGGTACACTTTTAAATTGACCACCCTATGTATGTAATATAAACAATAAACAATTTAAAAATTGAAGAAACCCTTTTTTTATTGAACTCAAGTTTAATATTATGGGGGCGAGACTCCATACTTAACTCACAACTCACTTTTAGGACGAACACTGACATTTATTGAGACGAATACATACACAAAAAAATACAGATATAAACGCTCTTCTCGTTCTTTAATTACTTAAAGGCATAAACGTCGTTGAATACTTCTATGATTTTCTTACGTCGTGTAAATATTCAAGCTTATTTCAACGAAATATGTTTTGTTCTTTAATAAAAAAAACCTTCCGTCGTCGAAATCATTTCGTTCTCTTTACTTCTTCTGCATTTTCACTTCACACAGCTTCGTAAAAGCTCGTTTCCTTTTTAATCTCGAAGCGGAAAATACGGGAGACACTCAGTCTAATGCAGGCGCTGCTTGCGAAATCTCCACAAGCGGCCGTCCTGACATCTGGAGCTGCCGCAGCGACATGTGGTAAAATAGAATCTGAAAAACAAAAAACAAAAACCAGTAACTGTTCTTAGGGGAAAAGAAAAAAAAATTAATCTGCACATCATAGTTGAAGTAGCGTAACATCATGTGGGTTGACTTATAAAATTGTTACAAACACATAAGAAGAAAAGATTTAAAAAAAATGTTTTTGAAGTTTCAGTTATCGTCAGGCCAAGGTTTCATGTATTCAGCACAGGAGCTAGTATTTATCGGTCCTTCAGTTGATGAGATTTTCGTTACGTCGTAGGTGTCATTAGACTTCACTTTGATTACTTTATACGGACCTAAGAATTTAGATTTCAACTTTAAACCTGGTCCTTGCTGGGTTCTCTTAATTGCTACAAGGTCACCAAGCTTGTATTTACGAGGTTTCTTATGTCGTAAATTATAGTGCTTGCGATTTTCTTGTTGAATTTCCAGAATATTCTTCTTGGCTTCTTTACGGAGCTCTTCTCTGTCTTTCATAAATTGTTCTTCGACTGCACTGTTTAAGAGGTCAATAATTTCTACATCTTCTTTCTGTTTCATTTTTGTACCAAATAATATTTCAAACGGTGTTCTCTTAATGCTTCTTTGGTAAGTTGAATTAATGACTTGTTGAACTTTAGGAACATGTTTAAACCATTTGGTCGGTTCGTTTTTGGACATTTTAGAGATTACAGAAATTATGGTGGAATTAAGTCGCTCTACTTGACCATTGGCACGGGGAAGGCCAGTTGTAACTGTCTCGTGCTTTATATTTTCATCTTGACAATAATCAGCAAATTCTTTGCTTGTAAATGCAGGACCTTTATCGCTAATGATAATGGAAGGATTGCCAAAAGTATGACTTTGTTGTCGTAGTTTTGATATAACTTCGGTAGCAGAAGTACTTTTACATGGATACAACCAGACGAATTTAGTAAATGCGTCTATTAAAGACAAAATATGTTTATAATTTTTGTTGGTTGTTTCAAGAGGGCCTAAATGATCAATGTGGTAGGTTTGGAGAGGAGTCTCTTCTTTAGGTAAGGGATGCAATTCACCTTCTTGTTTGCGATTATACAAAAGGCACGTTACACAATTTGCTATAATTTTATCAATTTTATTTGACATATTAGGGATGAGAAATTCTTCGTTAAGGAGTTCTTCACAGCGTTTACGGCCAAAATGTCCTTTGTCATGAACGTGTTTAATGACATTTAGCTGCATTTCATCCGGCACAACTATCAGATCGATACCTTTATGATTTTTATAGAGAACGTTATTTTTAAGGAAATAGTTGTCATATGGCTTTGTTTTCAAAATTTCTTTGATGGCCTGTATATGTTCGTCAGTGTTCTGTGATTGTATGATTTTGGTAGTAAAACTATCTTGAATGATCATACATATTGGATTTCTACTTAAAGCGTCGACATGGCGCATGCGTGTACCTTGTCTGTGTTCGATTGTATAGTTATAGTCAGCTAACATTAAAGCCCATCGAGCAATCTTGGTGCAAAGATCTTTTTTATTCATAGTAAGGACGAATGCGTTGCAATCTGTGACTATCTTGAAAGGAATACCTAGAATGTAAACGCGAAATTTTTTAAGGGCTTCTATGACAGCTAAAACTTCTAATTCATAACTCGAATATTTACGTTCGGCATCTGTGGTTTTTTTGCTCATAAAATAGACAGGGTGAAATTGATTGTCAATAGAAGACTTTTGAAGGAGGACTGCTCCGTAACCGTCAATAGATGCATCACAGTGAACTTCTGTTTCGTTACTAGGGTTATAAATGCTTAAAACAGGACCTGAAGAAAGGATGTGTTTCAGCTGATTAAATGCATTTCGTTGCTGGTCGCCAAAGTGAAATTTAGTGTCCTTTCTAAGAAGATCTGTTAAAGGCTTAGCTATTAAAGAGTAATCTTGAATGAATTTACGAAAATATGAAGTTAATCCGACAAATGAATGTACATCTTTTATACTTTTAGGTTCTGGGAAATTAAGGACAGCTTTAGTTTTTAAGGGGGATGGGTGCAGTTGACCATTTTTAATGTGGTAACCCAAAAAATCAATTTCTCGTTGTAGAAAGTGGCATTTTTTAAGATTCAGTTCTAAACCATATTCGGATGCAGTTGTAAGGACGCGTTGTAATTTCTGGAGTCCTTCGACTTCGTTTTCAGCTGGTATTATGAAGTCATCCATATAGACAATAAGTACTTTTTCATTAATGAGGTCTCGAAAAATGCTATAAATATATCTTTGAAACACTAATGGTGCATCGCTAAGGCCATAATTCATATATAAGAATTCAAATTGACCAGAATGTGTTACGAAAGAAGTATATTTTCTACTATTTTCTCCTACTTCGACATGAAAAAAAGCATTTTTAAGGTCAAGAGTAGTAAATACTTTTGCAGAATGCAACTGATCAATAATGTCATCAATTACTGGGAGGGGAAAACATTGTTTATGTGTTTTAGAATTTAACTTCCTATAGTCAACACACAATCTATGTGAACCATCTTTCTTTTTTACCAGGACAATAGGTGATGAAAAATTACTAGTGCTTTTACGAATAATTCCTTTTTCGAGCCACTCAGAAATTTGTTTTTCGACGAAGTTTTTCTCTATTTGCGCCAAGCGCCTGGGAGGACAAGTAACAGGTTCTTCGTTTTCCAGATGAATTGATAATTTAACATCAGTTGTCTTTATTTTTTTAGGAGAATAATTTTGAATAAGTTCTGAAATTTTTGAACGTATTGTTTCATCGGTAATATGAGATAAATCAAGATTAAGATCGTCTAACACATGAGCAATATTAATCAAAAAATTATTGGACGTATCGTCATTTTTCTCGATTTTTTTCATCGAAATATTATTTCCAGAAATTGTTAAGATACTTTGTTGAATGATATCTGTACCAATAATAAGATCAAAAGATATGGAATAATCTGGGACTACATAAACATTAGTTGTATAATTAAAATCATCTATCATAATGTTCGTAGAGAAAAAACCTAGGGGTTTGATTATAGTATTTCCTAATCCAGTTAATGTGATAGTTGAATGTTCAAGGTTCGAAATTGTAGGGAGTTTGCGATAAATACTTTCCTTTAGTAAACTTCTTTCACTACCTGTGTCTACCAATGATGTAACATTTACAGACGAAATAATGACTTGTTTGGTCATGAAAGTGTTCGACGTGACAGTGGAAACATTGGAGGGTTCTGACTTAACTCTAGGCTTCCTTGGTTGATCACATTGAGCCGATTTATGGCCAAAATTCGAACAATTAAAACAACGAGGGCCTTTATCTTTATGTCTGCATTGGCTACTTTTATGATTCGACAAACCACAATTAAAGCAAAAAAGATCAGATTTTGGTCGAAAGGATTTGTCTTTCATTGGCATTTCAGGTTTGACTTTACGAAATTTAGTGTTCTCAAAATCATGTCGAATTTTGTCATAAATTTTGAGCTTTTGCTTGAATTCTACAATGGATTGGCATCCATATAACATTGATTTTCTGAAAACGGGGTCGGGTATGCCGTTTATGATGTATTGCATTAATGCGGAATCCTCGATTTTACCACGCGAGCATATTTGTTTCATGATAAGAAAATATTCTTCTATTGATTCATTTTCTTGCAATTTTCGTTTATTTAATATATCATGTAACTCGGCAGAATTATAAGTGGTGCTAAATTCTGATATTAAGAGTTGTTTAAGTTTATCATATGAATTGATATGAAATTCTGTTTGTGCTAATAACTGGGCTTTTCCTCGTAATGATCTTTTACAAAATATGAATTTATGAAAGTCAGATAAATTAAACATATTAGTAACATCCTCAAAATTATTAAACCATACCTGTATATCACTAAAAGAACTACCATCGAAAGGAGGTATTACACTTTCAATATCAGTAAAATTAATAGACGATTGCATAAAACTTTGAACTGGAAATTGCTGTTGTTTGTCAAAATTTGATAATTGAGTGTTATTACTTGAAGTCATATTATTTGAAGGCAGTTCGGGTTCCGAGTCGGTGTCACTTTCATTTTGTATAATATTATTTTGTAGTAAGGTCAAGTCTGAAAGGTATGTCACTAATCGGGTTGCGAGATCGTTTAAAGATCCCTCATTATCAATACAAAGTAGATTGCACACTGTAATCAGATCATTTAATGAAAAATCAGTTTGAACTTTAGTTATTTTATTTTTGAATTCGGTGCTGTCGGTTTGAAAACCGAAACCAGTAAAATCACGTATTCTCTTTCTATTAGAGCGATCACCGTCAGCATCAAATAGGAATTTATGCAGCAATTTAATTTTATGCGTTCGTTCGTTTTTAAACGCAACTTCCAGTTCTGGTATTTCAACTAACTTCATAATAAAATAATAGCAATGAACTCACCGTTAGAAGAATATCCGGCTTGAATATGTAGGATGAATAACTCTAATTAATCATATTGGTGGGTTAACTGTCACTTCTGACTCCAATTTATGGGGGCGAGACTCCATACTTAACTCACAACTCACTTTTAGGACGAACACTGACATTTATTGAGACGAATACATACACAAAAAAATACAGATATAAACGCTCTTCTCGTTCTTTATTTACTTAAAGGCATAAACGTCGTTGAATACTTCTATGATTTTCTTACGTCGTGTAAATATTCAATCTTATTTCATCGAAATATGTTTTGTTCTTTAATAAAAAAAACCTTCCGTCGTCGAAATCATTTCGTTCTCTTTACTTCTTCTGCATTTTCACTTCACACAGCTTCGTAAAAGCTCGTTTCCTTTTTAATCTCGAAGCGGAAAATACGGGAGACACTCAGTCTAATGCAGGCGCTGCTTGCGAAATCTCCACAATATTGTCTAAAGCTGCTATCAGATTCACCAACTTTTTGAGCCAATTCTTGATTTCCCCCAACTTTCCGCGAAATATTGTCTCAACACCCAGTGTGATAGAGAACAGCAATATCCCCTACTTTTTATCCACAATTCTAAAAAAGTCTGCGCTGGCCGCGACTTTCCCCTCCAACTTTCAACATTTCAGCCAATCAGAGATAAGCGATTGATACGAATAGGCGATAAATATTAACGGCTGGTACTAGTAGTACCTCAGATTAAAGAACTTCTTTCCTGTGTCTGAGAGTAGTACTGGTTTTCCTCCAACTTTAGCAACAGCAATTTTAACCTTTTTCTCCCTTTGAACGGGAAAAAGTTGGGGGTTAAAATCAGCTGAAAAGTTGGTGAATCTGATAGCAGCTTTACGTTAATCTGCTTTATCACTTTCTTCTATCTTTAGAAGAAATTGGATTGGAAATTCGATTTCCGATTTTCGACGCATTTATACATTTTAGAAGATCCTGAACACGATTTGACTTTTTTTTAGGAAATGTCTGCCTGTGAATCTGTCTGCCTGTCCGTTCGTCTGTCTATGACAAAAATTTTGTGAGTGTTCTATCTCAAGAACTAATGCACGGAAATTAAAACATTTTTAGATTAGGTTAGACCTTTGATATAAATTGGTGCTTATAGTTTTTGGTGTAAACGTCCAACAAGTGGCGTTGCTATGCTGCAATTTTCACGATTTCACACAATAGATCAGTTTCAACTACGGCCCCCAATTTTTAAATAACAACCAAAATCGTCGATTTTTTAAGTGTTATTATCGCTCAACCAATCAAAGCAAAGTAAAACCGGAAAACTGGTGGGCAAACAAAATGTCCTCGAGGTTGTCAAGTTAGTTGCTAGTGTGTAACGTCATTTGAAACTGATCTGTAGCTCTATCTCAAGAACTAATGGACGGATTTTTATGAAACATCAGATTCAGTTAGGCGTTGACATAAGTTGTTGTTTATTGGTTTTTGGTGTAAATCGCCCAAAATGTGACGCTGCAATGCCGCAATTTTCACGATTACTGCAATAGCTCTATCTCAAGAACTAATGCATGGATTTTCCTGAAACATCAGATTCAATTAGACGTTGATATAAGTTGTTTCTAATTGGGTTTTTGTGTAAATCACCCAACAAGTGGCGCTACGATGCGGCATTTTTCACGATTTCCGCAATAGCTCTGTCTCAAGCTCTGTCAGTGCAAAGATTTTCATCTAACTTCAGATTACGTTTAAATGTTGACATAAGTTGTTTGCTGATTGGATGTTGATGTAAATCAGACAAAAAATGGCGCTGCTATATATGTTGCATTTTTCAGGATTTAAACGATTTTATCGATAGGCATTCAAGAATTAATACAAGTAATGTCATCAAACTTCATATTCTGTTAGACTTTAGACCTTGACATAAGTTGGAACTGATTAGGTTTTCGTGTAAATAAAGAGGCGGTGCTGTTATGCTGCATTTTTCACAATTTTTGCAATAATTATATCTCAAAAACTAATGCCCTTAATTAATCGAACTTCATATTCTGTTACACTTTAACATAAATATATCCTTATTAGGTGCGTTCATAATTATATAAATACGTAGCTCCTACAGTCGTCGTTCAGTCCGCATATAACAGAGCAAAAACTACCCAACCGAATGGTCTGAAATTTTAAATATATAATTGTTGCAATATTTTGTCATTTCAAATTTTATGAAAATCGGATGTATAGTTTAATTACAGGGAAAGTTAAAAGTTTTCCGTTACATGACGGCCAATGGGGAAAAATTATTTCAAGTGCATTTTAATGACGTGACAACCTTTCGAGCAGAATGAAATGGATATGCACTTATGAAGTGCATTAAAATATACATTCAGTATAATATGCGGTGCAAAAAATATTTATAAAATCAGTTGTAGTACGAACGCACCTCATTTGCCACGTTTGACGTGCAATTTCCAACTTGTTAGGCTTGGGTGCATACTGTCCCACAGGTTCGCTTTTATGCTCTTTTAGTTGGCAATTTTGGTTGCAGACAACAAATAGGGTGGGTGCCGAAATTCAATGATTTTTTGAACAGCGCGATGCCTTTTTAAATGCACACAGTTCAACGAACCTATACCTGTTGAATCCTCATGATGGGCGTAGATTGTCATTTAGTTTTGGTACTGTGATAGCTAATTTAGAAGTAGTAACATGTATGAGATAGAAGAAAGTTTTGGGATTGGCAATTCCAATTAGTTTTAGGATAGTAATTGAGTGTTAAAGAAGCAATGATGTAGTCGAAAAAGAAAAAAAAGAGGGCATGCTTTAGTCAGGGGCGTAATAGACAGAGAGCCGGCATCACAGACAATCACCTCATCGAGTTCACGGATGAAATTCTAGGATTGGTTAAATATTGATTCGCATATTAAAACGCAATCAGTCTGCCAAGTCATATCTTGGTGGAAAATACCTGAAAACCCGATTTTAGCGGCTGACTCGTAGGTTTACCATTGTGTTTTCCTGCACCAAAAGGTATGAAAACATGGAGGATTGGGAACAGGAAAACACAATGGTAAACCTACGAGTCAGCCGCTAAAATCGGGTTTTCAGAAGTTTTCCACCAAGATATGACTTGGCAGACCGATTGAGCTTTAATACGCGAATCAAGATTTAACTAATCCTAGAATTTCATCTGTGAACTCGATGAGATGATTGTCTGTGCTACCGGCTTTTGGTCTGCAACCAGAATATCCTCAATTGGCAAATAACTACTGCTTACCCCATCCCAGAAATATTCAAATTAGCAACCGTTAGTCACATTTTGCAATTATAAAATTCATTTTGACGACCGAGATTTTTGAACCAGTGACCCAGTCTATTTTTTTTAATAATTAAAACATATTAATAATTTTATTTGATGATAATATTCCAAATAGTACTACAAAGTGCTAATCTGTTTTTAAACCCTTTATGTCACAAATTATGAATTCATGAAAATTTCATCTTCTAAAGCATTTTTCGTGAATTTTTGAAACTACATTAGAAGACATACACAATCATTTAATAAATTTTAGAAGGATTTTGCCGATTAAAATGAATTAATTAATTTAGTATTTATATAGATTTTGTGCAATATTTATAACTTCACTCATATCTTTTATTTAAAAAATTTTTTTAGTACTTTATAGAATTAGGAAATGTACAAATATAATGCTCTTACAATAGAAATATAGGAATAATTCCGAACTGAAACTTTTCACCCCCAATCTTTCAACATTTCACCGTCAAGAAAGCCGAAGAGATGCAAATGAAAAATAAATCATCCTTTTAAAAATATTTTTGTTTTATGCAACCAATAATGCTTTTGGAATAAGATAAAGTAAAGTATCTATAATTCATTATAAAATGCATTACTACTGTGAGGAATCCAATATACCTCATAAAAAAGATATACAGTGAAACCTCCTACAACGGTCACTCCGAACAACGGTAACCTCCGAATACCGGCCATGTTTTAGTATTACCGATAAATCCGATCTTCCATAGAAATAACATTACACTAAACCTCCGAACAACGAATTCCGAATAACGGCCACCCCACAGCTTTTTTTTAAACTATAACTGACATTGAAAAGAATGTGGAGGTGGATTTTCTTATTTGAGATCCTTATAATTTCCTCTAGTGGTTTCTTAGCAAAATCTCGTTTGTAAATAGGTGTGGCGAGAGGGGGTGGGCGAAATTTAAGTTTATGTGTGAGGAAGCAGTAGTCAAATGACTACTGTCAAATATACTCTTTTTGAATCGCGTGATGATATTTCTTGTCTATGTGTAGCACGTGTTTTTCCCTAAAAGAATGAGTTTAAAGTGAAAAAAAATTAACTTTAAGTGATAAGTTGAAATAGTGATGGGCGATTTCGATTTTTTTAATCGATTTAATCGATACTATGGCCAACTCGATTTAATCGATACTATGAATTTTTTAATCGATGTCTTTAAGACAAAACAAGGTAATATCATTTTCATTTTCCTTCAGAAATTGAAGATAAAGTAGTTGGATGTGCCAATCCCGAAACTTTCATCTGCCTCATAAATGTTAAAACTTCAAAATACGATATCACAGTGTCAAATTTAAATGATAACCTATGCGCATCATGAGGATTCAAAAAGGATAGGTTCGTTAAAGTATGTGCATTTTAAAAGAAAATATAAGCATTGCATTTTCCTAACAAATCATTGAATTTCGGCCCACACCCTCTTAGGCTAATGTCAGACGAACGTCTTTTTGCACTCTTTTTTCGATCTTACGCTATCCCTACACCTTCACTAGCATGTGTACGGACGGTGTAAGAGCGAAAAAAAAGCGTGCAAAAAGACGTTCGTCTGATATTAGCCTAGATGTCCGCAACGGAAAATCCCAATTCAAAGAGCATAAAAGCGACAGCTGTTGGGCAGTATGCACCCAAGCCTAATAAGGATCTATTTATCTGAAAGTGTAACAGAATATGAAGTTTGATTAAATTCCGTGCATTAGTTTTGAGATATGGCTATCACGAATGTCATGCAAAAAAAACAGTATAGCAGCACAATCTGTTACATGATTAACACGAAAAACTCAGGAACAACTTATGTCAATGACACATAATATTAAGTTTGATGAAATTCCGGTCATTACTTCTTGAGATATTACCGCTAATATCGTGTAAATTCTGAAAAACAGTGTTAAATTCAGGGGCTGGTACGGGTGGACAACAACCCCCCCCCCCCCCCGGAACATTGAAATGTCCCTCATGAAGATTTGAGATTTTATGCTTAATGGACAAAGGTCCAATCCCCCCCCCCCCCGAAACTCTAGAATGTCCCTCTCCAGAGCCATAGAAATCCCTCCCGGAGAGAATTGTCTGAATTCAACACTGCTAAAAATAAGCAGCATGGCAGCACAACCTGTTATATCATTTACATGAAAACCTAATCATGAACAACTTATGACAGAATATTAAGTTTGATGAAATTCCGTTCATTAGTTCTTGAGATATGATCCCTAAAATCGTTTAAATCCAGAAAAACGAGTTGAATTCCGGGGGTAGCCCGGAGAGAGAAGCCCCCCCCCCCGTGCAACATTTAAATGTCCCCCCCAGAAGGTTTGAGATTTTATGCTTAATGTACAAAAGTCCAATCCCCTTCCCCTCTCTGGATCCGCAGAAATCCCTCCCGGAGAAAATTGTCTGAATTCAACACTGCTGATAAAATCTGCATAACAACGCCCCCTGTTGGGTAATTTACACCGAAATCTAATATGCAACAATTTATGCCAACGTCTAACTGAATGTGAAGTTTGATGAAAATCCGTGCATTAGTTCTTGAGATAGAGCTATTGCGAAAATCGGGGAAAATGCAGCATAGCAGCGCCACCTGTCGGGTAGATTTACATCAAAAAGTAATCAGCACCAATTTATATGAAAGTCTAACTGAATCTAAAGTTTCAACAGTTTCCATGCATTAGTTCTTGAAATAGACAGCCCACAATTTTTTTGGTCAGAGACAAACAAATAGACAGACTGACAGACAGACAATGTATAAAAATAGTCAAATCGTATTCCAGACAAGATCTTCTAAAACTATAAGTCCTTCCAAAACTGGAAGTCGAAATTTTTAACGAATCCAACGCTTTCTTTTTCTAAAGTCAAAAGAAAGCAAGAAAAAATTAACGCATCGATTCTGCCCGTAAATTAAGAACAGAAATGGCGAATCGATTCAATTTAGATTCGATGCCGATGTCGATCTTTAGATGCGGGCAGAATCGCTATTTTTTGATTTACTTCAATTCTTTAGATTCGGGCGAATCGATTCAGTTCAGATTCGATGCCGATTTTTAGATGCGGGTGAAATTGTTATTTTTTGATTTACTTCAATTCAAATCGCATCGCGCATAATCATAGGCGTAACCAGCCTTTTGAACGGGGGGGGTGCCCAGACTTTTTAACCTGAACATGTTGGATACAAACAACATCTTATATAGTATAACCTGCTAAAACGAATCCCATAAAACCGATCGAATTTCCGTTTTAGACAGTTTTTCATCTTAGAAGGTATAATTGTGTCTTGTTTCTTTTAACCCCTTGGGGACGAGCGACACGTATACGTGCCGCATGAAGCGCTCAGAATCCTTGTTTTTCCTCACCAGTAAAATTTTACTGTAAAATTTGACTTATTTAGTCAATGGATTTTCTCAATTCAAAAAGACGCAAATTTCTGTTTTTAAAAAACGGTGACAAAAGATTAAAAATTTCGTAAAAGGTTCCCGTCCCGAAGGGGTTAAAAAGGGCTCAAACGCAATTTTTGTTTGCGTGAGGAGGGTTGAGAAGGGGTTCAAAACATTAAAACTAAATCTAATGGTAAAAAAAAAGATATGTAAATGTCCTTGCAGCAGTGATATAAGACAGTGACCAAGTGTGGTCACAACTGTAAAACCTTTTGGCACCCTAACTTCTTATAAAGATTAAAAAAGGCCTTTAATTATGCTGGAAACTTCTATAGGTACAGGGGAACACTGCATGAGAACTAAAATTATCTCAAAGTCTTGTAGATGAACTTTTGCCGGATGATAAATCTCAGATAATACATGCGGTACATCAGTACCTGCGCACGAAATCTTTTCAGAATATGACTCCATGACTTCTCGGGGATCACCGGAAGGACCCAAGAAATTTTGGAGGAAAGTCTATATAAATAATTATTATAATATTATAAATAATTATAATATTCATTAATAGCGTAATTTCCTGCCTATAATCTGCGGCTCAAACAATCATGTTTCGACACAGAAATTTTATTTCATTATTTAAGTTAAATATTTATCGCGATTTAATAAGTTACGTTTTATGAAACAAGATTTCTAGGTCTGAACCTAATTGTTTGATCAGCAGATTATAGGCCGGAAATTGCGGTAATTCAGGTTTTTACCTCAGAGTCGAATATATTAGGTAAAGCAGGTCATGCTAATATACACTAAATTTTATCAAGATGATAAAAATTATACTATCATGATGTGACTGTAATAATAAAGATAGGCGCATGTCTGTCTGTGTGTGTGTGTAGGCGCGCGTGCGCTGAGCTCTGAAAAAACAATGCAGCTTGCACCCGTAAGATTTGACAGGACCTGTATGCCTGAACTCATGCATATGGAAGACAATTTCTGGAATTTTTCAATTAATTTTTTATGCGAATTTTTTCGCATTTTGCGGCAATTTTTTTCAAATAAGTAAAAAAAGAATCCGATTTCAATATTTTACCCAGTAAACTTTGTCTTCTTTTCAATAAAGTGTTTTCGAGATTCTTATAGCGATTTTTCAATTTTTAACAATTTTTTAATGTTATCTTTAGAGGGTTTTTTTTTCGCATTTCGCAGTGATTTTTTTTTTTTTTTACATTCTTAAAACGAATCCGGTTTAAATCTTTTACCTAATTAGTTAATTTCGTTCCCTGTGGTTTTTTAATCTTTTCCGAATTTTTAATGCGCTTTCTAGCGGGGGGTTTTGTGTTTTGAGGCGATTTTTTGACATTTTTTGAAACAGAAAAAACTCTCTGGTAATTTTTGCAATTGCCGTGATTAAATTCGAATTGGAATAATGTCAAATCAGCTCTTATAAGAAAGCTGAAAATTCAATTTTGCTCGAAATAAAAAACGCAATAATTCAAGATTCGCTTGTTTCAAGACAGAAGAGGTCGTAGCTTGCTGGGGAGTACGTTGAAGGCAGTCCTCCCACCCCACCCCAATCCTAGATTTGTTTAATTCTATGTTAGTTTAAAAAAAAAACCAACACTTCTCTAGTAATGAAGTTTTCTTTCACGGACAGGGTTTGAAATAACGCGCGGGATCCCGCGATTTGTGCACAGAAGAAGAAAGTCTCTTCAAATTCTTTCACAGATCTGGGATTCTTCAGTGGTATTCAGTGAGTATTTTTAAAAAAAATTATGTCCGCGATTTTTATTTCTTTTATGGAATTTCTCAAAATCAATTCGTGAATCAGTCCCGGAAAAAAATGAGAATTTCTTCAAACGATCGTGGAAAAATATCGGGAATTTCTATAAAAGAGTGCAGAAAGTAATCGCCAATTTCGTTTAAAGATTGCGCAAAAAATTACGAATTTCGATAAAGGATTGACGAAATTTTTTTTCAAATTTCGCCAAAATGTTGCGGAAAAGAGTAGAGAATTTTGTTAATTGGTACGGAAAGATATCGAGAATTTTTCCGCACGATCGCGCAATACTATCCCGAATTTCGACAAATGTAAATGTAAATCCGTGTAAAAATATCAGCTTCGTCAATCAGTCGCAACAGAAAATAAATTTCATCAAAGGAATGCGGTAAAAACGAGAATTTCGTCAAAGGATCGCAGAAAGAAAGCGCGAATTTCGTTAAAAGATTACGGAAAGAAAAAGCTTATTTCATCAAAAGATCGTGGAAAGAAAACGCGAATTTCATCGAAGGATCGCGTGCTAAAGAAATGCCAGTTGCGTCAAAATATTGTGGTAAAAAATGCGAATTTTGTCAAAGGATAGCGGTAAAAAATACGAATTTTGTCAAAGGTATGTGGTGAAAAGTGCGGATTTCGACAAAAAATTGCGTAGAAAGACGTGAATTTCGTCACACGATTTTGGTGGGAAATTGTAAATATCATGAAATGATCACAGAATAAAATCGCGAATTTGTCAAAATTTACTGCACTGGGCTAAAAGGTGGAAACGGGGTTCTTTTTCCTACTTTCTAAAGAACGCCGCGAAACGAGAAAAAACTCTAAAAATCGTATACAAATTTTCAGAGAAAAAAAATTACCATATTGACTTGAAAGACTGCAACCACATTCCTTTCAAGAATGTCAAAAAATGGCCACGAAACACTAAATTCAACCAACCAACCAACCTGCAGATTAATTTGAATTTTTTGTGATATTATTTTTCTTTTACAAAGGAGGCAGGGTATGTGTCGTCCCCCACCCCCCTTTACCTCGGCTAATCGAAATTTGGAATTATCGTTTCACATTTGCATCCCCTTTCACATTTTTTTTTTGCTTCTTTCTAGACTTTAAACTGCCAAAGCAAAGAGGCAAATAGTTTCTATCCTCGTCAAGAACCGCGTCCGCGTTAATTTCTCATGAAATTGCAGAAACATGCAATAGAAATAACTGCGTTAAAAACATCCCCCACAGACAAAGGACGTCAAAGTGGGATTATAAAGCCACCTTTTTGAATTACTATGACTAATACAGATTCTTGCAAATATTCTAGTTTTAAAAAAGATAAACAACATAATTTTCTTAAAAAAAAAAAGAAAGAAAGAAAAAAAGAACGTGGGTTTCTTTTTTTATCACATTTCAAAACTTAGCCGTTTAGTTTTCTGAACTAATTGAACTCTTCTTTCACTTCTTTTTTCTTTTGTAAATTTCGATTTTTTTAAACAACTGTGCTCGAGTCTGCGGAAACGGGGGGGTGCCCGGGCACCCAGGGCACCCCCCCTGGTTACGCCTATGATAATCCACGATTCGGGTTGAATAGATTCCTCCAATTTTACTGTTTTAGTGGCAGAATTGCTGTAAAATTTTGTATAAGAGCCTTTTTTTTTTTCTTTCTACCTTCAGTGTTGAATGGCGGGTTGATTTCTTGACTGCTCCGGTCGGAATGGGGGGGGGGAGGGGATTTCAGAGTTCCGTAAGGGGGGATGCACATTTGTCCATTAAAAAGCCTAAAATCTCAAAACTTCCGAGAGGGACATTCCAATGTTCCCCCGGGTCACCCCCTGAATTCAATACTAGGTTAAATCATTATACTTTTGTTTAGAAGCCTAGTTATTTGGGTTACTAGTTTATTATGCTGTATTTCTCAAGTTTGTCCCTTCTAATCCTCCCCCCCCCCCTTCCTCGCCAATCTTAATTTACAGGGCCGTTCAAAATATGCATGCTTATTCCAAAAATGCCCAATTCTCGTTCTATTTTATTATAAATCCACATTTTGAAACCTTGACCAAAGATACATTTGAGGTCACCCCTCCCACTTTTTGAGACTTACCTGTCCCCCGGGGGGCATATTTATTGTTTCTTCCAAACCATCTCGTGTAACATATTGTTGGAAAGCTTTTAATGTCCTCTTTTATTTTCTGTCCCTCCCCCCCCCCACCCCCCGCTAGTTACACTAGTGATGGGCGGTAACGAGATGTTTTTCTCGATTTTCTCGATTGTATGGACATCTCGATATTTTTCGATTGTATAAATTTTTTCTCGATGACTACAGTTTGCAAATTTCTTTTATAAATCATATATTATCTATTATATACGTCATACATTTATCAAGAATAGTCTGCGGGTGAACTGGAATGAGTCGATGTTAATAAAGACTAGGTGACTTCGACCACTAGCGGGCCCCTCCTTTAATTGGGGGCCCTAATTTATACGTAATCTTGTAATATGAAATCACGAACAGGTTACCCGCTATATACGGCACTGATATATGATAGCAGGCGGGTGTGGTGTGCACGCACTACAAAATCTTGTAAAAAATATAATATCGAAACGAATGAACGTCGGACCAGATCTCTTGGGGGAGGGGTAAAAGCGAGCGGAGGGGCACAGCAGCTGCATAATATGATTAAGTCGTCACGGGTCTTTAGGCCTTTCCAACCATATGTCACATGAGAAGTCTGGATCTGAATTTATAGAAATGCCCTCCCCGTGGGGGGAAAGGGGGGGGGGTGCGGGAGGTGGATAACATGAGTAAGTGGTCATAAGCCTTTCCAACAATATGTCACATGAGGGGTCTCGGCTAAATTTAGAAAAACACCCCCGTGGGGGAAAAGTGGGGGGGGGGCGGTCACCGGAGGTGCATTACATCAATAAGTAGTCACAGACCTTTCCAACGATATCTCACATGTGGGGTCTTGGCTAAATTTGGAAAAGTGTCCCCCGGGGGGGTTCAAAATGGGGGGATGGACACCGGAGGAGCATAACATCAATAAGTAGTCACAGACCTTTTCAACGATATCTCACATGAGGGGTCTTGGCTAAATTTGAAAAAGTGTCCCCCGGGAGGGGCAAATTGGGGGAGACTGTCACCGGAGGTGCATAACATCAATAAATAGTCACAGACCTTTCCAACGATATCTCACATGAGGGGTCTTGGCTAAATTTGGAAAAGTGCCCCTGGGGGGGGGGGCAAAGTGGTGGTGGGGACACCGTAGGTACATAACATCAATAAGTAGTCACAGACCTTTCCAACGATATCTCACACGAAGGGTCTTGACTAAATTTGAAAAAGTGTCCCCCAGGGGGGGGGGCAAAGAGTGGGGGGACTGTCACCGGAAGTGCATAACATCAATAAGTAGTCACAGACCTTTTCAACGATATCTCATAAGAGGGGTACTGACTAAATTTGGAAAAGTGTCCTCCGGGGGGGGGGCAAAGTGGGGGGGGCGACCACCGGAAGTGCATAGCACTAATAAGTAGTCACAAACCTTTCTAACGATATGTCACATGAGGGGTCTTGGCTAAATTTGGAAAAGTGTCCTGAAATTTCATATATTATAAATAATATTTAGCGGAGGGCTCCATAAAAAAATCCGATCTAAAATGATAAAAGCGGAAAAAACTACCCTCGCAGTGGGGGCCAAATTGGGGAGGGGAGGAAGAAAATCTCATAATACGAAAGAGTCATCCGAGAGCTTACCGATGACATATCACATGACTGGTCCAAAAAAAGTTTGAAAATTGCTCCCCCTCTCTCCCCCCGTGGGCCCACTCTTTCACCCCGGAATTCACACAGCCGCCACTTTAAAATTTTTATGTTCAATAAATAATATTTACCGGAAGACTGTATAAAAAAACCCATATTTAAAGTGATATTTAAATTTATTATAGAAATCGGCTACGGTTTTAAAAATTTGTTCGCCCCTTCCCCACCCCCCACCCCCCCTTTGGGAGAAGAAAGGTTCATAGTATGAAAGAGTGGTCAAAGGGCTTTTCGATTATATGCCACAGGAAGGGTTCGGTAAAATTTTTAAAATTGCACCCCATGAGTCCACTCTCACGTCCTCCTTCCTCGAAATCATCCGACCCACCTTCCTCTTTGAAAATTTTATATTTAATAAATAATTTTTATCGGAGGGTTCCAGGTATGTGACATCTTGGTAGGGCTAAAATAAGAGAAACTTTGAAAATTAGGGCTTCATTTCACAGCTCATTGTCATGTCTTTTTCTCTATCTCGTTTCTTGGTACTCTCGATAAATTTTCTTACTTTTCTTCTCTGCCGAGGACGAGAGAAATCCTCGAAAAGCTTCTCATAGCGAAATGTTGAAAAGCGCGAGAGAAATCCTCGAAAGGCTTTTCATTGGGACATTTCGAAAAGGACGAGAGTAACAAGCGAGAGGCTTCCCATCGCGAAAGTAGCGAAAGGTTGAAAAGGGCGAGAGGAAACTCTCGAGAGACTTCCCATCCCGAAAGGTTTAAAACCACGAGAGAACCAACCATCGAGCAGATTCCCATCTGGAAGCGTCGAAATGCTGGAAAAATCATCGAGATGAGATTTGCCGAAATGCGAGATGGAAATGAAGCTTTCAGAGTCAAACTTACCGCATTTCTGGTTTAAGTCATAATTTCTCAAAGGAGTCCATCTGCTTATCCAATCACTTTTTAGCTCACAGGCTATCTAAGCCTGAGAGCTCCCGTCGTAGAGATGTACCCGTCGGTTCTGTGTGTATGCATGTACTGTACGTACGTATGTATGTACGTAACGCGATAACTCTTGATTAAAATGTACGATTTGCTTCAATTTTTTTATGTTCATTCTGATAAGGCGTTCCGCTGTTTAGTTTTGATGGTTCATTGGTTAAGGATAAAGGGAGAGAAGGGGGGCTGGTCCCTCCCCCCTCCTTAATTTAGATAAATAGGTTTTTCATGCAGAATTCTTCGATTTGCTCCAAATTTCGTATACCGGTTTATTATGTTAAGGAGCTTCCCTGATTAAACTTGGAGGTTCATTAGTTAAGTATGAAGGGGGGAAAGGGGGGTAGACCCCCTCCTTAATTTAGATAAATGGGTTTTTCATGCAGAATTATTCGATTTGCTCCAAATTTGGTATACCGGTTCATTATGTTAAGAAGTTGCCTTGAATAGATTTGGAGGTTTACGGGTTAAGTATAAAAGGGGAGAAGGGGGCTAGCCCCCCCCCCCTTAATTTAGATAAATGGATTTTTCATGCAGAATTATTCGATTTGTTCCAAATTTGGTATACCGGTTTATTACGTTAAGAAGTTGCCATGATTAGATTTGGAGGTTTACGGGTTAAGTATAAAGGGGGAGAAGGGGGGCTGGTCCCCCCTTAATTTAGATAAATGGGCTTTTCATGCAGAATTATTTGATTTGCTCCAAATTTGGTATATCGGTTTATTATGTTAAGGAGCTTCCCCGATTAAACTTGGAAGTTCATTGGTTAAGGATAAAGGGGGAGAAGGGGGCTGGTCCCCCACCTAATTTAGATAAATGGGTTTTTCATGCAGAATTACTCGATTTGTTCCAAATTTGGTATACCGGTTTATTATGTTAAGGAGCTTCCCTGATTAAACTTGGAGGTTCTTTAGTTAAGTATGAAGGGGGGAAAGGGGGTTAGACCACCTCCTTAATTTAGATAAATGGGTTTGTCATGCAGAATTATTCGATTTGCTCCAAATTTGGTATACCGGTTCATTATGTTAAGAAGTTGCCTTGATTAGATTTGGAGGTTTACGGGTTAAGTATAAAGGGGGAGAAGGGGGCTAGACCCCCCCCCCCTTAATTTAGATAAATGGGCTTTTCATGCAGAATTATTTGATTTGCTCATAATTTGGTATACCGGTTTATTATGTTAAGGAGCTTCCCTGATTAAACTTGGAAGTTCATTGGTTAAGGATAAAGGGGGAGAAGGGGGGGCTAGTCCGCCCCCCCTTAATTTAGATAAATGGGTTTTTCATGCAGAATTACTCGATTTGTTCCAAATTTGGTATACCGTTTTATTATGTTAAGGAGCTTCCCTGATTAAACTTGGAGGTTCATTAGTTAAGTATAAAGGGGGGAAAGGGGGTTAGACCCCCTCCTTAATTTAGATAAATGGGTTTTTCATGCAGAATTATTCGATTTGCTCCAAATTTGGGATACCGGTTTATTATGTTAAGAAGCTGCCTTGATTAGATTTGGAGGTTTATGGGTTAAGTATAAAGGGGAGGGGCTAGTCTCCCCTTAATTTAGATAAAAGGGTTTTTCATGCAGAATTATTGGATTTGCTTCAAATTTAATATACCGATTTATTCCGATATGGCGCTTCCTTCATTAGATTTGGAGGTTCATTGGTTAAGTATACAAGGGCGAAAAGGGGGCAAGTCCCCTCCCCTTAATTTAGATAAATGGATTTTCATGGAGAATTATTCAATTTACTTTATTTTTTTTTCTATGTTTGTTCTGATAAGGAGCTTTCCTGATTAGATTTGGAGGTTCATTAGTTAAGTATAAAAGGGTTAAAGGGGTTAGACCACCCTTAATTTAGCGATATGTTTCTTTTTTTCATGCAGAATTATCTGATTTGCTTCAAATTTGATATACTGATTTATTATAGTTAAGGAGTTTCCCTGATTAGATTTGGAGGTTCATTGGTTAAGTATAAAAGGGGAAAACGGGGGATATTTCCCTTCATTTATTTTTTGAGGGACATTATTCTTTGAAATAAGAGTATAATATACAGTTAGTGTTAATAACCTGTGAGCTCAATGCCATCAGTTTAACTGGCACTTATCATTTTATTGCTATTAACCGATTTGGGTTATGAAGCATAGTGGTTTATGTATTCACTTCTATATAGTCCTAGTTTCAAACTTTACTGTTAAATTTAGTGTCATTTTGCCCCGAATTTTCAATGTTTCTCTTATTTTAGCTCTGCCAAGCTGCCCCATACCTGGAGACTCAGATAAATACTATTTATTAAATATAAAAAGTTCAAAGAGGAAGGTGAGTGAATTCTGGGGTGCGCGAGAGTGCACAAAGGGAGGCGGGGGGGGGGGGTAATTTTCAAACTTTTACCAAACCTCTCCTTGACATATCATCGGAAAGTCCTTTCACCACTCTTTCATATTATGAACCTTTCTCCTCCCAGAGTTGAATTCCGGAAGGGGTCGGGGTGGGGGGAGCGGTGCGGGGGTGACTTTTTTTTAATTGTAGAGATTTCTACAATAAATATCATTAAATGAGGTTTTTTAATGGAGCTCTCCGATAAATATTATTTATTAAATATAAAATTTTAAAATTGGGGCTGCGTGATTTCCGGTATATTCTAGGATAAAAGAGGGAACCCACGTGGGAGGGGTAGATTTCAAACTTTTTTTGGACCAGTCATTTGATCTATCATCGGAAAGTTTTCGGTTATCATCGCAAAGTTACTCTTTCATATTATGAACCTTTCTTCTTCCTTCCTTAGTTTGGCGCCCCGAGAGAGGCACTTTTCGAACTTTTTTGAAATCGTAGCGTTTTTAAACATTTTAGATCGGATTTTTTTACGGAGCCCTCCGATAAATAATTTTTAATATATGAAAATTTCAAAGAGAAGGATGGGCAGGGTATAATTCGGGGGGGGGGGGGGGGCACGATAATTGGAATCCTGGGAGTTGGGACTCTTTTCTATCTTTTGCTGACACCCCTCATGTGATATATCATTGGAAAGCTCTGTGACTACTATTTCATTTTATATATCGCCCGCGCCCCTCCCCTTACTTTGCCCCCGAGCGGGGGCACTTTACTAAATTTAGCCGACACCCCTCATGTGCCATATCGTTGGAAAGTCCTGTGACCACTTATTCATATTATGCACTTTCCTTGCCCCTCCCTCCTACTTTGCTCCCCGCGGGAGTTCGTTTAATGTATTCCAGTCGAAGACTTTATAAAAATGGGGAAATTAAAGATCCAATCTCAAATGACGTAGAAAAATCAATAAAAAATTTTGATCCCTTTTATCATCCTTTAGTTCATATTTCTGCCACTAGGGGGTGCTTTTGATTCTTATTTATTTGGCCATTTTGGTGCTAATTGCCGAAAAATTCTAATTTTTGATACTTAAACTCCCCTTACCACTTCATAGCTACTCGCGTTTTTTCAGCTTTTTTTGAACCAGGGGGCACCCTTACAAGACTTTTCCAGTCTTATGGCTCCTTTATAGTTTCCCTTTGGTTTGTTGTTTTTTTATTCCATCTGTTTTCAGTTACCCTATATTTAATAAAATCTGCCTTATATATATGTAAAAACAATGATTTCAATAATCGATTCTAGAACATCTCCTTTGTAGATTCTCGAAAGTAATCGATGACTGTATCGATTGTGTATTTTACGATAACGATATTTTTCGATTGGTAAATTTTCGAGAATCGCCTATCACTAAGCCCTATCACTACTATGAAATTGTCGGCCAGAATAATAGCTAAGTTTTCCAATAACTGTTTTTAGCTTTTCTCGTTATAATCGATTGTAAAACATCTCGATTGTAGATTCTATGAATTAATCGATGGCTGTATCGATTGCGATTTTTTACGATGACAAATTTTCTCGATTGTCGAATTCTCGAGAATCGCCCATCACTAAGTTACACGTTCTTGGCACTTTTTAGCTCACAGGCTGTCAAAGCCTGAGATCTAATGTGCCCGTCGGTTTTGTATGTATGTATGTATGTACGTACGTACGTAACGCGATAACTCTTGATAGAAATATCCGATTTGCTTCAATTTTTTTCTATATTCATTCTGCTAAGGCGCTTCCCTGATTAGTTTTGGGGGTTCATTGGTTAAGTATAACGGGGAAATGGGGGCTAATCCCTCCTTAGCTTAGATAAATGGGTTTTTCATGCAGAATTATCAGATTTTCTTCAAATTTTGGTATACCGGTTAATTTTGATAACGAGTTTCGCTGGTTATATTTGAAGGTTCATTGTCTAAAGGGGGGGGAAGGTGGGACGAGGGGAGAATACCCTCCGTAATTTAGTTAGATGGGTTTTGCTATCCGATTTACTTCAAATTTGGTATACCAGTTTATTCTGATAAGGCGCCTCCCTAATTAGATTTGGAAGATCATTGGTTAAATATAAAGGGGGGGGGGACAGGGGGTTAATACCCCTTAATTTAGATAAATGGGTTTTTCTACCCGATTTGCTTCAAATTTGGTATACCGATTTATTTCGATAAGGCGCTTCCCTGATGACATTTGGAGGGTCATTGGTTAAATATAAAGAGGGGAAACGGGGAGGGGCAATTCCCCCCCCGCCCCTTAGTTTATTTTTCGAGGGGCATTATTCTTTGAAATAAGAGCATAATATACAGTTAGTGTGAATAGCCTGTGAGCCCAATGCTATCAGTTTAACTGGGCACTTTTCTTTTTAGCTCACAGGCTATCAAAGCCTGAGCGCTAATGTGTCCGCAGTTTCTGTATGTATGTATATACGTACATACGTAACGCGATAACCCTCGATAGAAATATCCGATTTGCTTCAAATTTTTTTTCTAGGTCATTCTCACAAGGCGCTTCTGTGATTAGTTTTGGGGGTTCATTGGTTAAGCATAAAGGACGGAGGTACGGGGTCTATTACCCCCCCCCCCCCCACACACACACACACACATAGAAAAAATGAGTTTTTCATGCAGAATTATCAGATTTGCTTCAATTTTGGTATACCGGTTAATTCTGATAAGACGCTACCCTGATTAAATTTGGAGGTTCATTGTTTAAGTATAAAGGGAGGAACAGGGGCTAACCCCTCTTAATTTAGATAGATGGGTTTTTCTATCTGATTTGCTTCAAATTTGGTAACCAGTTTATTCTGATAAAGCACTTCCTTGATGAGATTTGGAGGCTTATTGTTTAAGTATAGAGATGTGACGGGGGGGGGGGCTGATTCCCCCTTTAATTTATTTTTCGAAAGGTATTCTTTGAAGTAAGAGTATAAAATACAATTAGTATGAATAGACTGTGAGTTTAATGCCATCAGTTTAACTCGATACTTGTCTTTTTTATTTATTATTGTTTCAGTGAGTGCACTCTGCATGGTAGCGAATGACTCAATAACTGTTTATAGTTTTTAGATTACTGCTGGGGAAAGAAAAAAAAACATATAATCAAGGAATATACTTTTATTTATTTGTTAACCAGAGAAAAGTATGTTATTTCATTATATTCGCCTTAATGGCTCTAGGATGAGAACATTTTTTTTTTCTTAACAGCTGAAAATTTGGTAAACATTAAAAAGAAAGATATTTATAAACTGTAAGGAGATATATATTTTAAAAAGGGAAAGAAATTTTAGCTAAATATATTTAAAAGGAGAATTTTGATTATTAATTTGGGGATAATTAGTATGTGATGATTGGTTAATTACATTCATTACAGCTATTTTAAAAGAAGATTTTCAATATTTGCATTTCCCCCACGCTTATAGGAGACCCTAAAAAGACTGAAAAACCATTTAACTTTTTAAATAAATTTAGAGCCTTCAAAATTTCGCTCATCTGCGCATTTTTAAGAAGAATGACGTTTATAGGAAGTAAGTCCCCATCTGTTTGGTTGAAGGAAATAAGAGTTAGAGTAGAAAGTACATCTTTTCCGGATGAAAAAAAAAATCATTTCTTTCCTTTTTTTTTATATCTGACCGAGATCTTTTTTAAAGATAAATTTAAATATAATATAAATTATTATCAGAATTTCATCTTAAAAATAATAATTTTAAAAGTTAAAAAACAATTATTTGACTCCAAGGTATGTAGTAGCTTACTTCTGGGCCGCTAACATTGTCTAGGGCCCACATAAATGGAGGTGAGGGGTGAGAGATAGTCGTTACGTACGGCCCTGTTGATTCGCTACGTTTTGGAATTACTATTTTTCAGCTTATCTGTGTGAATCTGTGAACATCGAAATATCGATTCAAGTATCGATTCTAGAATTTGGGAATCGATTCTTATTGCGATCGATTCTGTTTTATGCGATGTCGATTTTAATCGATTCTCAAATTTTCCAGAATTGCCCATCACTAAGTTGAAAGTTATCCAGGACAGCAAAAAAGGTGCAAGTGGATGAAAATTAGCTGAAATGACATTTGCGGATGGACCCAAACAGATGACATTTTGAAAAAAAAGTGACTTTTATTTAGAAAAAACATTTCTAGGTGTAAATTTGGAATATAAAACTGAGCGTCAAAAGAACTAGTTATGATGAGATTGATAAGTTGCTTTTGGAATGGCTTTCGAACTCTCGAAAGAAAAATCTCCCAATTTCTGGACTATTGTTGCATGAATGTAAAACCTCTGCCATTACAGAGAAACTGGGAAATTAAAAATTTCGCACTCAATTCAAAATGTTAACGAATTCTACAACAAATCTGTGGAAATGATTATGCATTTAGAGAAAGAGATACGCTTTAAAATAAAAAAAAGTGCGAATAACTAAAGTAAAAACTCCCTAAAGCAACCACGTTCCGTTCGAATAAAAATGGGTTGCTCAGAGAGGTGGTTTCTTAATGGAGGTCATATTTAAATCTAGATTTGAATTGTTGAAAAAGGCTAACAATTAATGTTACTAAAATTTATTTTCCACATTAGGGAAAAATATGAAAATTTAAGTATCAGAACAAAGGTTAATTGCATAAGTTAATTATTGCAACTTGAAAAACTGACATTTGCTTTGATTTTACGGTTTTATCTCCTTTAACTTTTATTTCCAAGTCCTTTCGAAGTTCAGTAAATAAATGCAAATTTTTTGGACGTGAACAAATAATGACGATTTCATTAATTTATCTATTTCTTTGAGAGTTTCCTGACAGAATAGGGCAGGGGAGTTTATTGACCATCATCCTTACTTTGTCATCAGAGTTAAAATCATTGCATAAAAATGCACAAAGGAGTTTAAAAACTTTAATATTACTGGAATAAATAAAAATTCTAAACTTAGTTTAGAAGTTTCATGAATAATGTGCTCTCCAGAATTATTATTCTAATAAAACCTTCTTCAAGCGACCAGGAAAATATGGAAGTTGTTTCATTTTCTTCAAAGAAATGGGTCGCTCATGGGGGAGTTCAACTGTGGTGATCTCTGAATAGAGGTAAATTTAGTATTGAGCTTATGGGAATAAATTTCGTTCCTTGAAAAAATGGTCGCTCAGGGAGGTTTCACTGTAATTTCTTTAGTGTAAAATAACAGTATGTATTTTTTAACTCTAAAAATAAAATAATTTTGGTCAGTTATTGTTATTTTAATGTAATGTAATTTTGAGGTTTTAAAATGTGGAACCTCTGAATAACGGCAACCTCCGAAGTACGGTCACTTTACACTGCTCCCAGTGGTGGCCGCTATTCAGAGGTTTTACTGTACATGTATTATTCAGACAAAACTCTATACAGGAAAACTTATGTTATAAGCATTCTAGCTCAAAATATTCTCTAAGTCTGAGATTCTGCAGGAAATGATCAAAAGAATCGATTCATTTCAACCAATTTTACCTTTTGACGGAAAAGAGACATGGAAATGAAACGAGTAGGAGTTACGGAATTCCTTTTAAGTCGCAAGCTTGCCACGATTTTCCCAGGTCTACAAGAGAGTGAAACTAAACTTGAAACTTTCTCATACAGGAAGGGAGGGTCCTTCTTAACCTATAATCTCGGAGGTTGTTAGTAATGTCACTCAGCCAAGGTTCTGAGCGGACGAAAGATAGCCTTTATTTTAAGGAGAGCGAGTTAACTACAACAGGAAAGGATGCTAGAGAAGAGATGAGTTTGTGATCCTAGGGAGAGGAAGTTGTTCTCTCGGAGTGGGACTGCGATTTCGGATCAAGTCCGAAGGAAAAACAAACTATCTGCTATCCCAGCAGGATTACCTGCGTGGGGGGAAAAAGGAATGGAGGGAGAGGGAATTGTGTGTGGGGGGGGGGGGTGGTAGGGAAAGGAATTGATAACTCCTGTCCTTAGTTTGCCCAAGAAAACAGAGACAACTATTTTTTCATGAACTAATACTGGGTCACTCTTTAATTTATGGGGGGAAAAGAATTCACTATAGGAATGTAAGCTAATTTCTTGTTTGCTAAACTTTAAGCTTTTAATGGATATTGATATAAGCTGTAACGCACCCACAAATATTTGTAGCTGTATTTTATTTCAAGTATTAATCAAGAATTATCATTTATTTTATGTTATTTTAATAAATATTCAACTTGAGCCTCCGCCTTATTGAAGTAAGCGCTACCACTTCCACCCTAACATCTAAGGCGTCACAATAAATCGATGGATTAAATTAATTTTATAAGAAGTTATTTCAATGGTACTTTAAAGTACCGTCGGGGCATAAAGGGTTAAAGTATAAATAAATATATAACTAATTCTTTGTAATTAAAAACAAACAAACAAAGTATATAATATAATATTTTTAATACTATGGTGGTCTGACCCGTACGAGATACGCTCACCAACCCTCGTCGAAACGCCGCAGGCTCTTAAAATTAGATAATTTGCTCTGCTTTAGAAATGTTACTCGATTACGGTAGCTGAAAATACATTATCACAACCGATCTTCCTTAATCGAGTTTGAATTCATTTCAATTTGACTGGATGATTTTTCGGAATTACAATTAAATAAGACAAAGATCTCTATTAAAAATAGTGGCAAAAAAGAGTAAAAAATAGAACCATGCATGCCGTAAAATCTGTCATCTGTCCACCCTTACGCGAAAGTTTGTCGGACCTTTATCGGCGCCACTGAAGTGATCATTCTTTTGTCTCATGACAACAAAATGCGACGGCAGTGGAGGAGGGTCTCAATTATCACCTTTCCTGGGAAGATTTGTTTTGTTAATTTTGTGATGCTTCATGCTTTGTTTCGAAAAAGTGATGAATCCAGGGATTGGCTCAAGGAGGTGGGGGGGGGGGGGAGATTTTTTATCCTCAAACTTTTCCACTCAGAAGACTTGAGA
Organism: Maratus speciosus; assembly: GCA_963932465.1. Lineage (NCBI taxonomy): Eukaryota > Metazoa > Arthropoda > Arachnida > Araneae > Salticidae > Maratus > Maratus speciosus. The sequence continues at coordinate 343,041,591 of OZ010797.1, forward strand.
TTTCGTGTTTTGTATTGGTCCAAAAGTGCAAATTACCCTCTTCCCCTGAACTCCCATGGTGACCACCCTTAGCAGGTGTGTTCGAAATTATATCAATACGTAACACCTATAAAAGTCTTCTGTTCCGTCTGTCTGTCCCCATATAACAGCGCAAAAACTACCCAGCCGAATGGTTTGAAATTTAATATATACAATCGTGGCAGAATTTTGTCGAGTCAGTCATTTCAAACTTTACAAAAATCGAGTCAAAACTTAAAAAGATATTGATAAAAGATTTCTTCATTCTATTAAATCCTATCCTACGTCATTAATTCAGTGATATCCCATGATAGGTAACTATTTTAAGTTACCATGGTGATGACGTCCTATTTAAGATGGAATCCTATTATTTCCGTATTGCTGATTTAATGGATAGAATCGTAATAAATTTTGCATCCATGCATTTTTGCATAAAAGTGCAACACCTATTGCACCAAGATCAGAATATTTATAAAACTAGTTATAGTAAGAACGCACCTCATTTGCCACGTTTGACGTACAATTTCCGACTTGTTAATTTTATCTCTAAATCTCGCCAAAGAAAAAAAAAAAAAAAACCGCTGCACTAATTTTTTTACGAGCTCTTTTATAAGCGAGATAAGAAACGAAAACGACCTTGCTTTCGCTCTGCGGTGGCTGGCGTTGAAGAAGTGGAAAAATATGTAACGTAAATGAAGTGTACGTTAAAACTCACAGGAAGTTACAGCGGCACTGTCTGTTCACAGTTATATTTGATATGCTTTTGATAATGATACCTTACCTCAGTGTTGCTAAAACTATTTTATTTCACGGCAAACATGAAACTATGATTCAACTTTCGCGCCTCACTAAACGTATTATAATGACGGAAAAACATATGAAAAGAATACTGTCGAAGCTGGTTAAACCTTTATCTACTGACGGATGACGGTACTTATAGGTACCATTAACCCTTTAGTGCGCAGCTTTGCATATATGCAAATAACTGTATTTTGAATTTAATAGATTTTTTAATTCGTATATACCTAATTCACACCAGAAAATTAAAATTGCAATATTTGCTTTAATTAATAATAGACATTCCGTATTTAAATATAGTGAAATTAACCATTGAAACTTTCTGGTGTCAAGTCCGATTCTCTGAACTACGTAATTTCTAGAACGTATTCTATCATGGGAATTAAAGGGTTAAAGGTTAAGTTTTATAAAATAAATAAATATATAAAATAAGGTATTTGGAGACATACTTATTAAAATACTTACTAATTTGCATTATTTTAGCGTAAAACAGCCACACTACAGTGGTTTTTACTTGTATTGCAGATGTGCAACAGAAGAAAAGATTGACGTATTATATGAAAAACGTATCTCTGATTTTTTTCATTATTTTTCATGTGTAATAAACCTTTCAGAGAATCATATATAATTTTTTCGGAAAACAAAATAAAAAAAAATAAAAAATCGCGCATTTAAGGGTTAAAATAATTTGTTATAAAATTCATTTAATACATCGATTAGTAGTACTGCAGTTTAGAATGAGTTATAGGAGCATTACTTTATCTTGCTCCAAAAGCATTATTGGTTACACAAAACAAAAATATTTTTAAAAGGATGATTTATTTTACCTTTGTATCTTTTCAGCTTTCTTGGCGTTGGGGCGGTGGGGGGGGGGGGGGTATTTTCAATTCGGAAATATTTCTATATTTCTAATGTAGGAACATTATATTTGTACATTTCCTAATTCTACAAAATACTAAGAAACATATTTAAAATAAAAGATTTGAGTAGGGTTATAATGCACAAAATCTCTATAAATTCAAATTTAATTAATCCTTCTAAAATTTATTAAATGATTATGTAAATCTTCTAATATAGTTTAAACAATTTACGAAATGGCTCTAGAAGATAAAATTTCCCTGAATTCATGATTCAGTACATAAAGGGTTAAGACGCTCACGGTTAATTTTTTCCGATACCTTGAACATCGCCCAAAGGGTATAAAAATATTAACTTTTAATGTACGCAAACGGTTATTACACGATCCCGCTTAATACGCGATGAATTTTCGGAGCTTTCGTAAAAAAAAAATCACGCTGCTTAACCCATTTATGCCTACCGCCCTATTTTCGGGACGCTTTGAATTTTAATAAATTTGTATAATTTCTTTTTCTTTATAACATGAAAACTGTATGATATAATATATAAATGCCTTTATGTGTTACCGAGAGATGACAGCATTAGATTGAAAATTATGTACTTAAATAAAGGCCTTTTTTTCGGTGTTTATAGATTTTTCATTTTTCAAGATGGCGAAATGTAAAAAGTAAGTTTATTTGTATTTTTTTTTTCCATCAAAGATTCGAATAAATAAGTCATAATTTTAGCTTGTAGACTTCTTTGAACTGCGTACTTTTTTAAATTGCGAAATTATATGTTCAAACCTATTTTTTATGCATTTTTGTAACGTACAAAATATGCAGCGTTAGGCACGAATGGGTATATATTTTTATTAGCCATTTAGGGGACAGTTATTTATGCAAAGTCCTTTTTAAGATGATAATGAAATAAATTGTTTTTAAATCTCAAATGCGTTTATTTTTAGTTTATTATTAATAATACTTATAATGTTATTTGTCTTTGTAAATAAATAAATATATTTTTTTGTACAGTGTAACTTCAAAAATCCGGAATCAAAATCATCTTCCCCTTCCTTTTTCTTTTACACTTTCAAGATACGGGAGAACAAAAATAACAATTCTTTATTAATTAAAAACTAAAAGATCGAAAGTAAAAATGCAAAAGAAGAATATTTGACTTTTTTTTTTTTTTTTCATTAGTCAGAGGCGATTATTTTCGGAAAAAAATTTCTGGGAGCTGCACCGTTGCTTAGCAAAGGGAACAACTTTGGGGACAACTTTGGCCAATGAGTAGCACAATAGTATATGGCTATACGAATTTTCGGCAATGGCAACATCAATGATGAAGAAAGATTTCAGACTTTCACATTTCCTGTGAAAAGACCGCAATTTATGAGCTGATTGAACACGCAAAATCTTAAAATGCATTAAGTGGCGAAAAAAGCGATAAAGATGATTGGCTAAGCATTGAAGAAAATGCATCACGAACAAACAATTTAACGGACAGCGAGATCACTGACGCTGTGCTAAATAGAACCGCCGATAGTGCTAGCAGCAACTCAGAAGACGAGGATGAATAACCGGCCGAAGAAAAGGTGTCACTAGAAAAATGCATAAATTTGACTGGAGAATTAATGTATGCGTTAGAGAAATAAGACTGTGTTTCCGAAACAGACATTTTTCATTCGCATAAAATACTAAAAAAAAAAAACATGTTAAAGAACGGCCAAAAAAATTGAAGCAAACAAAGTTGACATCGATGTTTCCGAAATTACAAGAGAAGAAATAATTTCACTCTTTATTAGATTTTTTTTTTCTGTAACATAGAAAATATTAATTAAAGTTATTTTTATATTTAATTCTCTTTTTCTTACATAATCATCCCTTATAATGAATTAAATTATGGCTAAAGCATTATTAAGAATATAGTACTGCTTTTGATATTCCTAGTTTTAATATTCCTTAAAAAATTCGGCATAGTCTCTATGATGCCAATGATGCCGGATTTTTGAAGTTATACTGTAGTTCATAAAAATACCAATTATAGTATATAATAAGCAATTTAAAAGCTTATTTTATTTAAATTTATGCAAAAGGTATAATTATGTATATTGGAATATAATAAATACTATGCATATTTCCCATATTTAATACGTTCACATTTTATCAAATAAATACAAAAAAATTTTAACGGAATTTTTTTTTAGTATTTTTTGAGTTCATTTTGCAACATTTTAAACTGGTTTTACGAATAAATTTGAGAAAACAAAAATTCAGGCATAAATGCGTTAAGACGCGAATTCATTGATATGCGAATACCTTCTTTCTCCTCGAGTGTTGCCAATTTAGCGGATTTTTTAAACTCAGAAAAAAAAAATACTCTTTCCGAATAGTATTATTTACTTCATTTAATAACTTCATTTAATTAATATAATCAATTATATTAAAATATATAATTATATTAAATTTAATTATCCATTCCAAAAATTAATTTTGATTGATTATATTAAATTAATTCCAAATTTTAATTGTATTATATGAAATAGTATTTAATATATAATTATATATATATATATATATATATATATATATGTTGATGGACTTGAGTCAGAACGGAAATATTAATTTTTTCATGAACTGTAACAATATGTTTGAATAACTGCAGAATCAGAACGAGATTTACCATAATTTTACGAACCAGAACAATATTTGTCATAATTCCACGAACCGGAACAATATTTATTATAATTTCACGTATCGGAAAAACGTTCCGGTTTGCTCCGATACATTTCGAGCGTGTGGGAAGTTCTATAACCTTGTTTTGTGCTGTGCACTTATTCCATCAATATGCAACAGCATAATTCAGCGTAATGCTGATTTTTTTGTGATCTGCAGAGGCGGTAGTGATGGGCGATTCTCGAGATTTTACCAATCGAGAAAAATCGTCATCGTAAAAAAATACAATCGATACAGTCATCGATTACTTCCCGGAATCTACAATCGAGACAATCGAGATGTTTTTACAATCGATTATTGATTATTATTTTACAGGCTTATAGAGTATTTTTTAAGTTTTTAGTAAATACGTGGCAACTAAAGATGGATGGAGTAAAACAACATACCAAGAAATCGATGTAAATTTAACACTGAGATGCTCTGAAAGATCTTCCTTTGAAGCTAAATGAAAGGTTGTGAAAAAACAGAAGCAGTAATGTAGTTTGCTGCTATCGTTTTCATTAACTCTTTCATTCAACTTCAGTTAATGGAGGGGCACCTGATATGAAGCCTTTAGAAAGCTGTATTCTAACATTTGTTAATAATCTTAATACAACTTGTTATGTAATACATCTTATCAGTTTTTAAGCCTTCTGAAAGAAATGTTAATCCCTAAACCTACCCCCTTTTCTGTACTAATGGTTTATGACAATTAACAAATTGTTAGAAATGCGTTTAAGAAATTAACTTTAATGTTACAACATCTCCGCTATAGTATTTATCTTTCGAATATTATGTGCCATTCTATATTTTAATACAGGCCAATAAACGCTAAATGATTAATATCTTTAAGATATGTTCCGTATAAATTTCTTTAATAAAGTGTGCATATTAATGTTTCGATAAAACACTGTAAAACATTTTAAGTTTGTAATGTTTGAGCATATTAATAATAGGTATCATGGATTTTCATATCAAATTTTATTTTATGTATGGCAATGTGTATTATGTATGCAAGTCTAGTAAATTGAGAGTACTACAGATGAACCAGATGCCAGCAAAATGAGTTGAACACGTTAATCCCAAACCCTCAGAATTTTTCAAAACACTCTTTTCAAACAAGTTTTTCAAATATAAGATCAATATGTTATCAAGAAATATGTTCAAAGTTTTAATGGCAAGAACAACGCTATTTTGGAACGCTAAATAACTTAAATACTTTCAGTTCATTTACCTACTTTTAAAAATATTATTTAAATTATTCAAGGATTGTAATATCTTTTTGCTAATTTTGTTTTGTTATAAGTTCCCTTTTATTTTTAATGAAAGTGCGATGTCTAAATCGCGTAATTATGGCGCATTCGATAGAATTGAATAGCTTTTTCACATTTTCGATAAAGGCAAAAATTTGATACAAGTTAAAGTTCCCCTAAATATCTAATGCTGTAAGATTTCCCGTTGATCGAAAAAAAAGAGCTTTATCGAAAAAGGGGAAGAAAAACCAGATAAATATACTTGCTAAAAAGGGAACCTGTGTAAACCGGAAACTGCTTACCACTCCCTATCGATGCCAAAATGATTCTTTAAATTTGCATTCCAATTAAAAATAGTTACTTTCTGACACATTAACGAACTTATTTTTATTCTCAAGCATATTAGCTAGGATCGAATTTTTTCCTTTTTCGCTAAAGGCAAATGTTTCAAATTTTCGTAAATGCGAGCCTAATATTGGGGAATTTCACCATTAATCGAAAACAAAAGAACTTTACCGAAAAACAGAAGGATAACCGGACTCATATACCAGCTAAGTGGGAACCTACCTAAGACGGAAACCGGTTTCCATTCCCTAATGATTCCAAAATATTTTTCTCTGTTTATACTTGTACTTAAATCCAAAGTAGTTACTTTTTGATTCATTTAAAAACTCAATTTTATTCTCAGGTGCATTGTATCCAAAAATGGAAGGATAACCGCATAAAGATACCAGCTAAGAGGGAAACTGTCTAAAACGGAATTGGTCTTTGGTCCCTAGCGATTGAAACATAACTCTTCGTTGTCTGTACCCAAATCAGTCGTTGTCTGTACCTGTACCACCTTTCTAACTCATTTTTATTCTTAGGTGCATTAGCTAGAATCGATTTGCATTTTCACATTTTCGATAAAAGTAAAAGGTTTGATTGAGGAAAAGTTCCTAAATGTTGAATGCGTGTCTAATTCTGTGGAATTTTCTGGTTGGTCAAAAGAAAAAGAGCTTTATCAAAAAATGGGAGGATAACTAGATAAACCAGCTAAGACGGAATCTGTCTAAAACGGAATTGATTTCCAGGTTCTAAATGGGCCCCTAACATGACTGTTGAACATCTGTACCTAAATCCAAAGTAGTATCTTTGTGAGACATTCACGAACTCATTAGAATCGAACAGAATTTTCCTTTTTTCGGTAAAGGGAAACGATTTAATACAGATCAGAGTTACCCTAAATGTCTAATGCTGTAGAATTTCAAAGTTGATCGAAAACAAAAGAGCTTTATCGGAAAGGGAACCAGACAAATATATTTGCTAAGAGTGAACATGCCTAACAAGGAATTGGTTCCAATCTCTAGCAATAGCTAATGAAGTTTGATTAAATTCTGTGCATTAGTTTTTGAAATATAGCAGCGTTACCTGTTGGGCTATTTGCACAACAAACAAATCAACACCATTTTACATCTAGGTCTAACTGAATATGAATTATTATTAAATTTTGCGTATTACTTCTTGAGATAGAGCGTTATCAAAATTTTTGCCACATAAAAGACAGATATTTTCTAAAAACTGACCAATTTATCATGAATCCAATACTTCCTTCTTGTAAAGATAGATGAAAGTAAAAATGGAAAAATGCCCCACACAAACTGAATTAAACCCTTTTCAACTTAAGTATATGTAACAAAATCACACGCCTCCTAATCTGTATCCTTCTTTGAGCAACCATGACTTAAACCAAAAACGCACCAAGTGTCAATCTGACTGTGAAAGCTAAATAAATACCCAAAGAACTTCTAACTCATAAGAAAGGGCTCCATTACTGTTTTTCTAAGCTGGGATTTACATCACATTCATTTCGGTGACTTCCCTCCTTTACGCTAGCCAACCCAGCCTACGTAATCATGACGTAGATGGAATATGCTCATTCATTTCTCTCTCGCTCTCTCTCTCGCACCTCAACTAAAGTCTGCTCGATGCAAACCTTTCGTTTATCTCGAGAGATACCTCTCCTCCATGAAAACCTCTCGCTTACCTCGAGAGATACCTCTCCTCGATGAAAACCTCTCGCTTACCTCGAGATATGTCTTCTCGGTTCTAACTAAGGCCGAGAATGGGAAATCACTTTTCTCCCATTCTCGACATGTTACTCTCGATGATTGTCAAGAAAAACGATTTCTCGTTCTCGGTCAAGAAGGGCCGAGAAGAGATATCGAGGGGAGAGCTGGAAAGAGAGATAGGTATGACAATGAGCAGTGAAATGATGGAGCCTTCCGATAAATATTATGTATTAAATAAAAACAATTCAAAGACAGAGATTGGTGAGTTTCGGGGGGCGCAAGAGTGGACACACGGGGGGGGGGGGATTTTCAAATTTTTACCGAACACGTCATGTGATACATCATCGGAATTTGACAACCCTTTCATATTATGAACCTTTCTCCCATTCACAGTTGAATTTCAGGATGCGGGGGGTGAGGGTGTGCGCGGACAAATCTTTAAAACTGTAGCGATATCTAGAATAATTATCATTTAAATGGGCTTTTTGTCGGAGCCTTCAGAAAAATAATACTTATTAAATATAAAAATATTAAGAGTTGGGGGAATTCCGGGAGTATTCAAGGGGCGTGAGAGTGGACCCACAGGGGTGCAATTTTCAAACTTTTATGAAACCACTCATGTGATATATCTTCGGAAATCTTTCTGACTACTCTTTCATATTATGAACCTTTTTTCCCCCAAAATTGAATTTTGGGGATGGGGAGGGGCGAACAAATTTTTAAAACCATAGCGATTTCTATGATAAATAGCATTTTAGATGTGAATTTTTTTTATGGGGTCTTCCGGTATTTATTATTTATTAAACATAAAAATTTTGAAAGTGGGGGCTGCATCAATTCCGGGGCGAAAGAGTGGACCCACTGGGGAGAGGGGTCGGGGAAGCAATTTTCAGACATTTTTTGAACCCGTCATGTGACATATCATAGGAAAGCTCTTGGATAACTCTTTCATATTATGAGACTTTCGTCTCCCCCTCCCCAATTTTGCTCTCACTGTGAGGGAGGGGGGGGTCGTTTTCAAACTTTTTTGCATTCTCATCATTTTAGATCGGATTTTTTTACGGAGCCACCCGGTATAATTTATAATACATGAAATTTCAAAAAGTTGGGTTGTATTCCGGGGAGTGCGGTAGTTGGCCCCTTGGGGTGGGGGGGGGGCACTTTCCTAACTTTTGTCGACGCTCTTCATGTGATACATCATTAGAAAATCCACTTATTCATATTATGCACCTACCTACCTCTTTCCCCACTTTGCCACCGGGGCATTTTTAGGGTTTCGTTCATCTGACGAAACCCTATTCGTCTCGCTCCTCTGTCGGCCTGTCTGTCTGTCCGTCCGTCCGTCCGTCTGTCTGTCTGTCTATCACAGAGCCCGTTCTCAGAAACTATACATGTTGGAGACTTGGAATTTTGCATACTTATAGATGAACACCACACATCATACGACAAATCTTAAAATTTTGAAAAAGTCGTACATTTAACCCTTTGGACTCCCACATGTATATTTTAAACAGTTCTTTCTATGTAAGCCTCTAATTAGATTGGAGGCGTGAAATTTTGCATATAGCTGAATACCTCACATCAAACGACAAATCATAAAATTTTGAAAAAGTCGTACATTTAACCTTTTGGGCTCCCACATGTGTATTTTAAACAATTCATTCTAAGTGAGCCCCTATTTAGATTGGAGGCGTGAAATTTTGCATACTTATAGCTCAACATCCCAGATTACGCGTCAAATAATAAATTTTGAAAAAGTTTTATGTTTAACACTTTCAACTCCAGCTCGTGTATTTAAGGCAATTCTTTTTAACTGAGCCCCCAATTAAATTGGAGATTTTAAATTTTGCATACTTATAGCAGAACACCTGAGGCCAAGCGACAAATCATAAAATCTTGAAAAAGTCTTACGTTTAACCCTTTGAGCTACCACACATGTATTTGAAGCAATTCTTTCTAAGAGAGCCCCCAATTAAGTTGGAGACATGAAATTTTACATACGTATAGTTGAATACTTCAGACCACACGACAAATCATAAAATCTTTAAAAAGTTTTATATAATAATTAACCCCTCCGGGCTCTAACTTGTGTATTTTAAGTAATTTTTCTAACCTCCGCCCTTTTAACCCGGGGAGAAATTTTCCAACTTTTGCCGACACTTGAACCTTCTTTCATATTATACACCATAGCCTTACATATTTTAGTTCCATTTTTTACTGCCAGGTGCGCCTACTGATCTCGGGTGCTATGGGCCCAGTCCCCTCGACTAATATATCTACGGATAGTATGTAAAACGGGTTTTCGTTCGAATAGATGTTTGTTTAGAATCGAGTGTGCCCCCTGGTTGCGAAATGTGGAACTAACAGATTTTTCAAAAAGAAAAAGTGTTTTGAAAGGAATATTAAACGAAACCCTTTGTGCGATCTGTGATCACACTTACCCACTTGTTCTAAATTTTGCTGACACTCCTCATGTTACATATTGGAAAGGCCTGTGACCACTTATTCATGCTATGCACCCCCCACTTTGCCCCCCACGGGGAACTTTTCTAAATTTAGCCAAGACCCCTCATGTGACATATCGTTGGAAAGGTCTGTGACTACTTATTGATATTATGCACCTCCGGTGTCCACCCTCCCCATTTTGTCCCCACGGGTGTACTTTTCTATATTTAGCCAAGACCCCTCATGTGACATATCGTTGAAAAGTTCCCAGACTACTTATTGATGTTATGCACCTCCGGTAACCGCCCCCCCCCCCCACACACTTTGCCTCCATGGGGATATTTTTCTAAATTTAGCCGAGACCCCTCATGTGACATATTGTTAGAAAGGTCTGTGACCACTTACTCATTTTATGCACCTCCCGCGGTCCTCTCCCCCCAACTTTGTTCCACGGGGGCCATTTTTATAAATTTAGCCGGGAACTTTCATGTGACTTTTCTAAATTTATCAGAGACCCCCTTGTGATATATTGTCGGAAAGGTCTGCGACCACTTACCCACGTTATGCACCTCCCGCGCCCCTCCCCCCACTTTGCCCCCACTGGGAGGGCATTTTTATAAATTCAGATCGAGATCCCTCATGTGCCATGTGACATATAGTTGGAGTGCCTAATGCCCCATGACGACTTATTCCTATTATGCTGCTGCTGTGCTCCTCCCTTCACCTTGACCCCCCCCCCCCAGGGATCCGGTTCGAGATTATTTTTTACAACATTTTATAGTCCGTGCACACCACGCCTGCTATACAGTGCCTTATATAGCGGGAAGCCAGTTCGAGATGTCATATTACAAGATTACGTATAAATTAGAGGCCCCGACTAAAGGAAGGGCCCGCTAGCGGGCGAAACCACTTAGTCCTTATTAACGCCGACTCATTCCAGTTTACCTGCAGACGATTCTTGATAAATTTATGAAGTATAAAAGCAGTTGGCAAACTGGAGTCATCGAGAAAATATTTACACAATCGAAAACTATCGAGATGTCCATACAATCGAGAGAATCGAGAAAAAACATCTCGTTATCGCCCATCACTAAGAGGCGGCAGCCAGCAAAACGGAGCAATCTTAAGTTATCCAAAGAAAATCATAGCTAAATAGAATTTTTTTTTTTTAGTACTAGCGATTAGCAGCAGTTAAAAGTTTTAATCAGCAAAAGAATTTCAGCGTTTTCTTAACTGTGTAAAAAAAATAAAGTAAAACAAATAACGATTAAATTCACGAGTTTTTGAACTTGAATATTTTGGATACATAACTTTATTTTGCGATTTTTTAAAAACTTTTTTAAACACAGGAAACATGATACTCTTTAAGATAAAGTTTCTATATCTGTTTTTTAATATAATTTATTCATAATATTATACCCTTGATTTTCTCAAATACGTAAGTTTCAGTTCAGGAGTTACATGATCTTTTTTGACATTTGGCGTTTTCTATTTGCCTTTTGGGGAACTATTATGTGTTACTTAAACGCGATAACATGTATTTAAGGTCGTTAAGTGTGTTTTTTTTATGATTTGTTATCACGGGGGATTTATAACATCTTTTGTTGGCACTTCTTGCAATGGGCTCGACTGGCGTTGTTTCGCTATCTTTATAAGGTAGTCATTATTAATTCTGCAAACTATTAAAAGCATTATAAAAATTATTATATCGTTGAATAGCTGTTATTGTACAGCGTAAACACTTTAAAGTAAGTACCGGATGAGCCAAAAGTTCGTTAAAACTTTAAACACTCATAAAAAGGGAAGAAATTATGATAAAGGAGTGCAGTTTGCAAGAAAGGACTCACAAGGTAGTTGGAATTTTTTTAGCAGTAAAAAAAAATTAGTTAAAAAATCACATGTAGAGGGCGCTGACGACCCGAAACACAATTAATGAACAAGTACTATGACACAGCCTGGTTGTGTCGTAGAATGTTCTGGAGGTCATGTTGAACATCTGTTACTGGAAGAACAAATGAATGGAGCGTATTGGTAGTTCATTGTGTTTCGGGTCGTCAGCGCTCTCTATATGTGATTTTTTAATTTTTTTTTTTTCTGCTAAAAACAATCAGACTACCTTGTGAGCCCTTTTCTTGCAAACCGCACTACTTTGTCATAATTTCTTCCTTTTTTTTTTTATGAGTTTTTAAAGTTTTAACGAACTTTTGGCTCCTCCGGTACGTAATTTAAAATTATCATTTTTTGAACATTTTTTGTTATGTAATTCAGGAGAAACATGATGACATTATGTCCAACAGAAACATAAATTTTGTCACTATTTTTTTAGTGGATAGTTATCAAAAATAGACTCAAATATAATATTTTCCGAACAAAATAAAAAATCATGCATTAACCCTCTCGCTGCGTAATTGTATTATCAAAACCCCTTCGCGACGAGCGTCTTTTAACCCCTTCAAGGGTGGTGGTTCATTTTTGGACCACCTAATTTTAATCCCTAAATGTCACATATGCACCAGAATATTGGAATGAAAAATTTCCTTTTATTAGGTACGTGAACAAAAGCTTTTGCTTATTTCGAAATAAATTTGCTTGTAAATTCTGGTGTCATTCACTCATTTCAGTATTTTGCGAATAGAAGTACCTTGCCCCTGAAAGGGTTAAGAATTTTTATTCTTTTGTCACCGGTTTTTCAAAACAAAAATTTTTGTCTAAGTTAATCGGGAAAATGCTCCGATTAAATAAGGCAAAATTTACAATAAAAAAATTACTGGTGGGAGTAATCAAGGAGGGTTAATCAGACGGAAAAAAATGCATGCCCGAGGAAATCTCGGGTTGCTCAGCGAGAGGGTTAAAGGGATAATTCGAATTTTGAATCATTCGAACATTTTATATATATACTAGTGTAAATGCCTGTCCTAGGACGGTGGGTAAAAATTGTATTTTTCACTTAAAATTTGAAAAAACCGGTACAAATAATTGACAATATGGAAGCGTTTAGATGAGCAACGTTCGGCTAGTTTATGTTCTGATAAACACACTATTAGCATTTAGAATACTTCTGGGTAAGCCAGGCTTTCCGGCTATTATACCATAATAAAATTAAGATTTCTTAATTTTGTCTTAGATTTTTAAAACAAAAATTTAATAAATATGCAATAAAACTGCGTAGTTAAAAAAAAAAAAAAGTCTGCTGTGCTGCAACTATTGAAATAATACTAATAATTAATAATTTTTTAAGTAACACTTTGAAATTGTATTTGTATGGTTTACCCCCTCCCCCCGCCAAAAAATATATATATATTATATATATATATTGATTAATAATAAATAGGATAAATTTTAAAAAATAAAACTCTCAATGTGTTTTAAACTTGTAAGCAAAAGACGAAAGCTATTTTTATTTAAGGATGAGTTTTATAAATGCCTTTTAGCGTTTCGTAACCTTAATATTTTTATATATCTATGTAGTTTTTAAATTTTTGTAAGACAAAGAAGAATCAAACATAGTTAATGCCTATTTTTAATAACTGTAGAAAAGGTTTTTTGCTCGAAAAAGATGTTACATTAAAAAATATTCAGACTAAAATTAACCCCTCCCTTTTCAAATTATTTAATTAAATTTGACTAAATCACTTTAAATATATGCCTGTTCAAACTTTAGTTTTATCAGTCATACGAATGTTTATTTATTATTATTATTTAAATATTTTTAGTAATGTTTAATTTGATATTTTTTTATCAATGTAATTTTGTTATTTTACACAATATTTATTTACATAGCTAATTATTATAAAACTATAGACTATTATGTGTATTTATATAATATTTTGCAAATAACACATAAACTACATATTTTTTTTAGAGAATGGAAAACTCATATGGTAGCTTTATAGTTGATAATTTTAGTATGTATAGATCGCTTCACAACCAGATTTTCTTTTCTTTTTTTAAATTAAATATAAATAATAGTCTAAATGAAAAATATAAATAAAAATAATAATATAAATGCAAAATATAAATAAATAATTTTTTATGCTAAAATAAGTATTTAAAATGATATTCATGGTTATTTATTTAAATTCCATGCTTTCACATTAAATTATTTTTAAATACACGTAAGACATCCTGGTGATATTGTAAACTCCCCCCGCCCTCCTCGTTTGTTTTGCTATCAGAAATCAAGAAAAAATTGCGAAAGCAGAGCCGATTACCTTATTATTTTTGCTTACACTCATCTGACTATCAATTATTCTCAAGTATAGCACAACTAATTTTTTTTAGTAAATAAATAAATAACAAACAATTCTAGGAATATTGAGCTAAACTTTAGACAGACAGTCACTACAATTTAACGCATTACAACACATTAAAGTCACTACAATTAAAAACAGGCATTAACATTTTTTTCTTCTTTGTATTACAACTCTTAAAAACTACATACATATCTGAAAAATTAAGATTTTTGGAAAACAGTGAAAAGCATTTATAAAACTTACCTGTGGAAAAAAATATCAATGGATATCCCTTTTCATTCCTTTCAACAAAGCTTTTTGCCATTTGCACTTTGAAAACGACCGCCAAAGGCCAAAGAACCCTTTGCAACCGTTTCGACCTTGACCTAGAGAACCTGTTTTCTAGTGCGGGAGGGAGCGTGGTTCTGTTCATGGTCACCCAATTGGGGGACCGTAGTTGAATGAGTTTACAGAAATTGATTTGCGTTGAGAGAAGAATATATCCATGGTTTATTTTTTTTTTCAATGAATCAAGTGAATGACTCGCTACCGCTTGTTTACGTTTTTACACTAATGTATGCTTTTAACTGGATTTTTGAAATTGTTTTTCAACTGCGCAAATCAATGAACGGTCATCAGTTTTGAATCTTTTAAAGAAAATTATGTTGAACAGAGGGGTTTCAGGCAGGAAAAATTTGCATTTAAGCAGATAAGTTTTTCTCTTACACATCTGAAATCAAAATTAAGCCTAACGTGGCTCCATCTTATCGGAGATTGACAAAATCGATGGGTTCGCCCCGGACGCGTTACAATGACATTTATAATATAGAGATTTTTTACAGGGTTAAAAAGCTATTGAATAAGTCAAAAATACTATTATTGTCTTAAAATTAATAATATAAAGATATTTTTAAAAACACATAAAATTAATTTTATTATACATGTAGTTACATAAAAACCTCGTGATAAAAATCAAGAGGGTGAAAGTGAAAAAAAAATATTACAGGTTTTTAGAAAACTTCCAGTTTATCATTCTTCAAAACTAAAACTAATTCAAATTCGGCTTCCTTCTTCCTAAAGGCGTACCAACCCATGGGAAATAGGGTGGACACGGCGAACAACTCTGCATATTTCTCAAGGGTGCTTCGT
This sequence comes from Maratus speciosus, assembly GCA_963932465.1. NCBI lineage: Eukaryota > Metazoa > Arthropoda > Arachnida > Araneae > Salticidae > Maratus > Maratus speciosus. The sequence goes on from OZ010797.1 coordinate 343,057,091, forward strand.
ATCGACAGGTCTTGGCATTGCCACAGCTGCTAGGTTTTTCGTGTTTGTAAGTGGAGAAGCTGCTGTATTTCACGGGATATTTCATGTATTCTATAACATCTCTAATCGTAACCACGAATACGTCCTCTTTCGTCAAAATTTCGTCCAGGAAATCCATATATCCATCCAGTCTGTGTTTATTCTGCAACCAGGCTTCGTGTAAAAACACAGGGAAAGGAGCCTGAAAAGAAAAAGGTGTGAGATTTTGGTAAAACTGTTATTACTTTAAATTAAAATTGAGACATGAATGTTGTGCAGAAATTGTTCCTGATTGTGAACGTATCAACCTATATTATATCTTTATTTTTAGTGCATAACTTACTTTGTTTGTACGGTAGTGTCGAAGGAAGTTGGTCATTAAGTATTCCTTTGTGTCCAATCTTGTTGTTGGTTGCGGTGTGCAAGCATCTACCATTGAGCAATAAAAAGTACCATATATAGATTTTCTTTCGTATTGTACCATGGGTATCTCCCACAATCCTGGATGAGTTCCCTTAGGACAAGGCTCAATTTGACAGTCCTGCAAATCAATCAGAAATAGAAACAATTGTAAATTATTTCTAGTTTCACTTGCATTGGTGGCAAAACTTACATCAACAAACATAAAATGTTAATTTTCGAACATGTGAGTATTCAAAATATAATGGTATAAACATCACATATAACAAATAGGTACTATCCCTACAGCGCAGCTAATTGATGTGACATCTCCTTCATATCACACATGGTCATAGTGTCACAGTCAGTAGAGTGATACAAAGTATGGGCTCTTTCATTCGTCTCGCTATTACTCTCCAATGATCGTTATATGGTGATTCCACTGACAAGTCACTGTGACTGTTGCTTTGTAATGGGTCACCAGATGCCATTGCAACGAAGTCACCTTGCGATTTTCATGTGACTGTCATTTGAAGATTTAATTTTGAAGTCATTGCAGTGCATTGTGATGAGCCACTAAATAATGTCACAATGAAGTCGCATGGGGACTTTTAGGTGGCAGAGTCTCTATTGCGAAATTACCGTTGTACTCCTTTCTATAAAGTGACCAGATGATTTCATTTTCTGTCACTTGGGAACTTGTCACAAACAACTATCATGATCATTATGCAGTGGAGTCTCCAAATGACAGTCACAGGAGAGATGAAAGCGTGACTTCATTGTAAAGTCCACATAGCAGCAGTCATGGTGACTTCTCAATGGTGTGACCAAATGAAAGTAGGAATGAGACGAATGAAAGGTATCACATTTCAGTTCATTGTATAGTGACTGTGGCAGTTGTGACGTCAAGGAGACTTCAGATTGATTGGCTGTGTTGTTAGGGTAGTACCTATTTTTTTACACAGTTTTTGTCTATAGAATTCTCTTTTGAATATTTGCACACAGAAATTAGCATTTTGTGTTTCTTCTTTAAGTTTTGTTATACATTAGTTATTACTAATAACTAGTGTATTAGTAATCATTTCAATAAATTTGATAGCAAATTTCAATGAATTTGGAATTAAACGAAATTCCCACAAAAATTATGTAAAAATTCTGGACAGTTTAAAGTTTGGCTATAAGTAAAAGATGCCTTATCGCTATTTCTCCTTTAATGATGAAATTTAGGATGAAAAGGGGGAAGTAAAATAAATAACTGCACAGGGCGTCATACATGTTAAATACGGTCCTGAGTATAAGAATACTTTTTTTTTCAGTTTAAGAGTGATACTCTATGTTGAGTAAATCAGTAAAAGTAGGAAAAACAGTATATTGCATAATTTTGAAAAAGGTATAAAGTTTGCCAATAACTGCCGATAGAAATAGTTGAAGTTTTTAAAATGTTAAGTATATCTAGCAAATTTGTACTGTACAAAAAAGTATTTGTTGGGACTTCGAAAGGCTTTATCTTTTCCACTCTTTTTAAGCTTTAAATTTCTTCTTAGCGGCGAAGGGGGGGGGGGGGGGAGACCAAGAAAATCTTTAAATATATTTTTCTTCTTACGTTCATGTTTTAAAAATTAACTTAAACAGAGGTTCAGGGGGATGGAGACCTCCTAGATAAAAAATAATAAAGTGTTTCAAATCATTGTTTCAAGTCTTCATTTGTTTTTTGAATTATCAATACCCTGTTTGATACATTTTTGTTAGTTTAGTTTATTTAAAGTTTATAACCCACATTAATAACAATAATTTAATATATAAAAATGAAAATTTGTCTGTCTGTCTGTAATGCTAGACTAGTCCACAGTTTGGAAGCCAGAATTGTGAAATGATATGTACATGTGCATTAGAACACAGCCGAGGCAACTAAAGCAATCCGGAATCGAAATAATTTATAGTTAACTTTTAATTAATAAAAAAACCACACCAATTTAACAGCAATTTCCTATCAAATTTAAACATTTTTCGTTATAGCAGCTGCCAAGAATTAAAAATTCACAATAAAATCCCTTTTTTTTTAATGTTCAACCCGTAATCGCGCGAGTTCTTTAACTAATGGGATATATACATATTACGTACGCCATGCTGCAATACTGAAAAGCTGTAGCGGGTATTACGATAATTCTTTTACCTTACATGCAAATAATTAGAGATATACATATTACGTACGCCACGCTGCAATACTAAAAAGCTCCAGCGGGTATTACGATAATTCTTTTACCCCACATGCAAATAATTAGAGATTATTTAATTGCGTTTAATTATTACAGTTTTTTTTAAATAAAGACAAACATTTTATCACAAACATCAACAAAACTTTTTATTCTACTTCTTCCCTTATTCCAAAAATATCGTTTTATCGTCTGCTGCCATAGTAACATGATAAATCAAATTTCATTTTTAAAAAAAGGCGCAGTAGTAGAAAAATATTTTACTAAATCGAATAGTTATTTTTAATTTTGGTTTTAGAATTAAATTCATTAACTCCCGTGAGTAGAACGAGTTAAACAGCTAGTAATAATAATAATAATAATAATAATAATAATAATAATTAAACGATCGTGGCGAGTATTACAAGCATATGTTCCATCTTGTCCGCCTCTAGATTTCATTCTGCAGGTTACCATGTTTTAAATTTACTGTTTAACCCTTTATGATCCGTCAGTACTTTTAAGTACCATTAAAGAAAATTTAATATAAATTTACTTAATAACTCTTTTAATAAAAGTAGCTTTTTCTTTTCATACAAAATACCTTGTTCGATAACATTTAGAAATCACAGTGAAACAGTTAAAGCTAAACACTTTTTAAAGCGGTTATTTTCTCAACTATTTATACAGGTGTACTGTTAGTCCAAGAGCCGGCAGCACAAAAACCTATGTTATCAAGCACAAGAAAAAAAACCTTTATTTTATGGAAGAGTGGAATCTAATGATCCATGTCTGCCGGAAGTGAAGTGGTGCATAAGCCAAAAATTAATACCACCAGTGGTTGAATCGTAGGTTTATCATTGTGTTTTCCTAGTCCCAGTCCTCCATATTTTCATATATTTGTTTGTAGGACAAACACAATGATAAACCTACGAGTCAACCACTAGTGGTATTAATTTTTGGCTTATGCACCACTTCACTTCCGGCAGACATGGATCGTTAGATTCCCCTACTTCTACTCTTCCATAAAATAAAGTTTTTTTCCTTGTGCTTGGTAACATAGGTTTTTGTGCTGTCGGCTCTTGGACTATATTGCGCTTATTAAAACTTTTATATAAAAAATTTGCAACTGCAAAAACCTTTCCCTTTACAGATAGCATCACAATATATTTATTTTTATTGTTTTTATAAGAATTGTGATATTTCCATAACAGTAATTTTTTTTAAATTAAATTAGTTATTTTTGTAAATATTATAATATGTAATTATCGATTTACATAACGATAATCAAATCAGTTTTAAGGAAAATAACTTATCTAAAATTCCTTTTATTATTATATAAGTTTTCTATATAAGTTTTCTAATATATCTTCAGACATTAAAAAAACTAATTATTGAGTTTTGACAATTTCTTGAGTCATAATTTGGAGCAGAAAGATTTATACTCCCTGTAGGAAAAATTGGCTTTTCAAGGACAAACGTCCGCGTTTCATTATCCCTTCATTAGTTACTCCTCGGCTCTTATCTTTGGTTAGTAACTATGGTAACGAAGGAAAAATGAAAAGAGGAAGTTTGTCCTTGTAAAGACGATTTTTCCTACAGGGAGTATAATCTGGCGCTCTTTCAAATTAATTTGTTTTTATACTTTATTTATTTACAGACTCGTTTTACCTGAGAAAATCCGTAGTCCAGAGTATAGGGCCATATAGGAGGATCTATAAAACTTCTGGTAGGCATGGAGGAATCATACAGGAAGCCTTCTTTCGATAACATTTCGAAAGTGGTATCGCCAGCAGTCTGTAGGAAAGGCGCTCTGTGACCCAGGATCTCGCTCGGAGGCACGAGGCCGTATTTCGACAAGATGGTTCGCATGCCAGTCATCTCTGCTTTCCATTTGCTTGGGCTTCCACGCCTCCACAAGTCGGTGTTACTCTCATGGCTGAAATTATATTAAATAACGAAATTTTAAATAATCTTTTATGTTATGTCAATTTATACTCTCCATTTCATACTTTAATGTGCACATGTCTAGAACCTGACATAGCATTATTTCAGTGGATGAGCCTCGGATTTAAGCACTTACACTCTTCAGCATTACGACATTTGCAAGCTACTACACTGCTGGCCATTTAAATTGCAACACCATGAAAGAAAGAAAATACAAAAAAATATATGTATTGTACGTAAACAGTATGGCATGAACACAAAATGATTAAAAATGTAAGCAGTTTGGGGGTTTACAGGGGTGCGAAATTAGTAGAAACAGCTGCATCCACTGGCAGCTAAAACGGTCCTTACCTGGTTAGGCATGGAGTCGAACTGCGCTTGGCTGACAGAAACGTGCAACTCATGCCATGCTGCTTCAAGCCTATGCCACTCTTCATCAACCGTATTAGCTGGAGAGGAGTAGCGGGTCAGTCTTTCAGCAATTCATGACCAGATGTTTTCAGTGGGTGACAGATCTGAAAACCGTGCAGGCCAGGGCTGCAATCGAATACACTGTGCATCAAGGAAGGTCAGAAACGACGTGCAACATCTGGTCTTACGTTATCTTGTTCGAAGATGGCGTTTGGCAGGCCTCGAAGACAGGACACAACCACTGGACGTAAGATGTCAGAAATGTACCGATCTGCGTACAAATTACCGTCGATCCGAACTAGAGATGTGCGTGTGATGCACCCAATGCCTGCCCAAACCATCACACCAGGTGCAGGGTCCCTATGCCGATATCGAATGCAAGCAGGTGACGAGCGTTCTCCTCGGAGCCTCCAGACACGTATACGGCTATCAAAATACTGCACGCAGAACCGGGTCTCGTCTGAAAAGACCACATTGTGCCATTCCTGTATCCAGCTTTGTCGTTCGGCGCACCAGAGTCGCCGTCTCTCTCTATGCTGCATTGTCAAGGGAAGCCGCACTAATAATCGCCGTGCTGACTGTCCACGCTGCTGCAAACGTCGCCGCACCGTACGAGCGGATACTGGGCGCGCTGCAAACATGTCCCTTTCTTGGCTAATGGTCCGTGATTTTGTTGCACGGTCTTGCAGGGCCGACCTCACAATATGTCTGTCCTCTGGGGCGTTAGTCATAGGAGGGCGTTGAGATCCTGGATGCCGTTCAATATGACCCTCAGCAACCCATTGATTCCATATTCGCATGACAGTGGTTGGATTTCGACCAGTGCGACGGACGATATCACAGAGAAATAATCCACATTCTCGAAAGGCAACGATTCTGCCTCTATCGAATTCAGATACTTGCAGGTAAGCATTTCTTCTTATTATCCGAGGCATAACACTGTATTCTGAGCAAACGAAAACCTAACAAAGCGCTTTCCGAATGAGAAATCCACTACGCAACTTTTCACTTATGCAGTGATTCAGATGTCGTTTCTCCCGCCTGCTTCGTCTAAATGCGCTGAAATACTAATCATTTGCATATCCCAACCTCTTCTTCCTTTCATGTGATTTTGACGTTCGTCAGATCATTCCTTCCTGGTGTTGCAATTTTAATGGCCACCAGTGTATTAAACCGATGGAACCATTTTCCATAAATTTCTTGTTTGTATATCAATATTTTTAAAATAGTTTTTTGTCAAATTAAAAAAAAAAAATCAATGTCCAATTCATGTTTAGCCTCAGGAATACACATATATCCCAAATTTCAAAGCTCTGTGCCAACAGGAAGTGGGTGAAAAATGAATCACAAGATTTGACTGACATACGCAAACAGAATTGTAAGTTAAAAGAAAGCATGTAATAAAATTGCAACCTATTATGTTTAAATGTTTCTATTTCTTAATTATTCTGAATATTTTTCTGAAATGACAGTTAAAAATGGAAGTTATTTAATATTAAAAATATATATATTAAAAAAAAATAAATAAGTAAATAAGCATTCGGTTCGGCCGAATATTTTTTTAATTTTGTTTAGCCGAATATTCGATATCATGGCCAAATAGGTCGAATACAGAATGCATACCCAATATTCGGTGCATTCCTAATTTCAAGAAGAAAAATCGGAATTCAGAAACCTCATAACTTACATAATTACTGAATGAAGCATTTAACCCTTAAATGTATATCTGCAACACTTTTTATTTAACTTTTAGCAATCACTTTATTTATATCGAAATATTAATCCTGTAAAAATTACAAAAATATGCTACTAAATAAAGTTAAAAATCTATTTTAAAATTTCTGGTGTTTAATATTTAATGGGAGAATAAAAAACACAATTTTAAAAGAAGAATTCATGCATTTAAGGGTTAAGTTTTACAAAATAAAAAATTATATGAAATAAGGTATTTAGATTCATACTTATTAAAATATTTACTAATTTGCAATATTTTAGTTTTTACTTGTATTGCAGATGTGCAACAGAAGAAAAGGTTGACGTATTGTACGAAAAATGTATCTGATTTTTTCATCATTTTTTCTGTGTAATAAACCTTTCTGAGAATCATATAGTATAATTTTTTTTAAACAAAATAAAAAATCATGCCTTTAAGGGGTAACAGATTTTCTTACCTGATAGAATGCACGGCGATTTCATGTCCTTCTGTATACAATTTATTCGTCAGCTCATAGTTGTTATATTCATGACAAACGAAAAATGTCATTTTGATTGGCTTATTGTTCAGCTTATGTCTTCTACTGCCGACTATTTTCCGGTATGTCTCGATGTTGACTACTGAAATGGCATCGTCGAATGTAAGCATTACAAACTGGGGCCTGTCCTGCACTGGTATATTCGGTTGGACGCCGAAACAACTGCAATTTGGTAGCTTACAGCTGCTGAACACGCAGGAAGGAGCGTCTGTCGCACAGTCCTCATCGTCATAGTAGTCACAATCTACATTTAAAAGAGCTATTTTACTTTTGCATACTTAGTCACAGAGGCAAATGAAGTACTTATAAATAGATGCAGTGGGGTTATAGTACAGTGCTTAATAGTTTGTTACAAGTAAGTGAATGCGCAACAGCATTTTCAGAAAATAAATTAAGTCACCAACCGGAATGAATTGGCAAACAATTTTTTTTTTTTTTTTTTTTTTTTTTTTTTTTTTAATTTCTTCAACTTTCTCGCTGTGTATCCTGCGATTTCCATGTGCAATGCAAATATGGCGAAATTTGCAAAACCCACGAATTCCGCGGGGATGCATTTTTTTCCGTCTAATTAGCCCTACGTGATTTTTTCCACCAGTTTTTTTTTTTTATTGAAAATTTTGCCTGGCATTTTCCCGATTAAATTAGACAAAAATTTCTGTTTTGAAAAACCGGTGATAAAAGATTAAAAATTCTATAAAATACGCTCTTTCTGACTCTATGATCCAATTCTATACTGAAAAAAAATATTTTACAAAAATTTTCATATATTTTAACTTTAAAATAGGGTAAAGTGGGAACAGATGCCGCAGTTTTACTTTTGTCCTTGTAAAATGTGCAATAAAGCAAAAAACAACAAACTAAGTACCAGAAATCATTAATCAACCATTTAGAAACTAATTTCTATGCTAAACAAGTTAAGACCTTCTTAATAAAGTATGCATAATTATTTTCCCAAACGCCATTTTTGAATATCATTTTATATGTGCTGGATTAGATGCCGCATGGAGAAAAAAGCTAGGCTGTTTATATTTTTTTTTTCAAGCAAATCACATTTTTTTATTTTCTAAAACTACTTAAAATGAAAATAAATAACAGTAAACTTACAAAAATTGTACATATCACTAAATATCGAAAAGTTTAACGAAAATGCAAAAGTGTAAGCTCAAAAAATAAAACTTAAGACAAAAAATGAAAATGAAAAGAAAAGCATTTGAATTTACACGAATGGATAGCATAATTACTGAAAACAATAGACAATATAATTACAAAAAAGGTATAAATCACTGGTTTACCATCAAGGCGAACATTACAGTTTGCTCTTAATGTAAGTATTAGTTCTATTCTATTTAGGCCCGTTCTAGTCCGTTTATTTTTGGCCTTTCTTCTCATTATTTGATTTTGTATTTCCATTCGCCCACAATCACACCACACTTCCCGTTGCAAAATTAAAGTGAATCTTTTTCATGCAGCTATCGATTGAATTTGATGCAGTGAATCCTCCCGCTTTAGACTTTGTTTCTTGATAAGACTCCAGACACTCAGCACATTCAGAGTCATCAAATTCCAATCCAATACTGCCATCAGAATATATAAGAGGAGCAATTTTGTCATTGTCGAAAGATGACTCATACTTTAGTTTCTTCCTCAAGTAAAATGTTTTCAAGTTGATCCTTCTCTTCCTTTTTTTACACATTTTACTTCCGCCAAGCTGTCGTTCTTTGATGCTTTCTAGTTTCTTTTGCTTTTTATGTCCTTCTTCTTTTTTCTTGTTTATAAACTCTGTACTTGTAATATTTGAATCCTTTTGTTTTCTTTTACGTGGCTGTATACATCTTTTGACCATTGGGATAGGAGTTATTTTGTTTAACAGTTTAGATGGTGAGAATTGTAAAAGGCCTACGTTTTCCTTATTCACACGTGGTGAACCAACATTGTTGCTCAGAATATTTTAATAAGTAGCAGAATGCGCTAATATACGTTCGTTTAAATGTAAGTTCTACTTAAATAGTAGTTAAATGAATTTATTGAACTGAAAAACGAAAAAATATTTTGCGGCATCCGCCCCTCATCCTCGGTGCGGCATCTGTCCCATGGTGGCGGGTAAGTTGCCGCACCGCCATTTTGTGTCATGTGAGCGACGCGAGAAAAAGGCAAGCACATGTCTGTATTCTACGAGGATCTAGTCTACAGTTGCAATCGGTTTTGGGATGCAATCTCTGCTTATATGACTTCAAATATGCAATAAAACTTTGTTAGAATAATTTTAATAACTTACCACGCAGGTTCGAACCATAAAAAGTGGCATAAATATGTAAATACTGACAATTAAGCGACAGAAACGCATAGAACACAGCACACAGCTTAGAAGAACACTACGAACTTCTTAAATTGGTCTAGGGAGCGCTAGTTTCGCCCACACATAATCTCTGCGGCATCTGTCCCCACTTTATCCTATATGTAGATTTGTAATATGTTATTTTAAAAAATGCGCAATTTTTAGAAACAATTTTAATAAAACAATTACGCAGCAAGAGGGTTAATGGGCGGAATAAATTGTTTCCGCCAATTTCCCTTATTATTATACATATCAAGTATAATCTTCTTTCTTTTTATTTCAGAATGTGCGTTTGGAGATCTTTCTTTGCAGATAACGTTGAAGGTTTTGGAGGATACTATAAGTGATTTATAATGACAATGTTGTTTTTTTATCCTAAAGTATTGTTAAACCTGCTTTCTCTTCTAAAACAACAAGAAAATCGTAAAATAATTAAGATTTCAGTGCTTTATTCTGACGTTTTCTTATTAACACTTTATGTACTGAATTATGAATTCATGAAAATTGTATCGTCTATAAAGCATTTTTCGTGAATTGTTTAAACTACATTCGAAGATTTACATAATCATTTAATAAATTTTAGAAGGATTTTAGAAGGATTGGAAGATTTAGAAGGATTACTTAAATTTGTATTTATAGGGATTTTGTGCAATATTTATAACTCCACTCAAATCTTTTATTTTAAATATTTTTCTTAGTATTTTGTAGAATTAGGAAATGTACAAATAGATTGCTCTTACAATAGAAATATAGAAATATTTCCGAAGTGAACCCCCCCCCCCCCCCAACATCAAGACATCTGAAAAGACGCAAAGGCAAAAGAAATCATCCATTTAATAATATTTTTTTTTTGTGTAACCAATAATGCTTTTAGAACAAGATAAAGTAAGCATCTATAACTCATTCTAAACTGTATTACAACTAACCGATGTATTAAATGAATTTTATAACAAGTTATTTTAATGGCACTTATAAGTATCGTCAGTAGATAAAGGGTTAAATATGTGCTTGCTTTCTTAGTGATCCATTAATGTAAGCACGCAAAAATTATGCTCATGACAGACGAAGAATGTCATTCATTTATTCAGACGAAGAATTATGCTTGAAACACTATGCGCATTGCAATATGTTTTGCAAGGAATAAAAATTAATTTAACATTGGGAGTTCCGAACTTTAACCCCTTAACGGTCGCTTAATATTTGGAAAAATCATCAAAAAAGTACCTATATTTTTATTACAGAAATTGAATAATTATAAGGCTTCTATATAAAATATGCAATTAGTTTTTTTAAGGCGAAAATAAAAGATGTTACAGAATAAATTCACATTTGTGGAAAAGCCATCATGCGAGAATTCTGTGTTGTAATGTTTGTTTTACACCATACAAATTAATGCGAATAAGACCTTTATTTTTCACATCTTAGATCTTTATGTATCATCATCAAACAATTTTTTACAAATAATATTTGAAATAATATAATATACATTTTTTGGACCTATTAAAGAAGACAATACATGGCGTATAAGGACAAATATGGAGTTAGAACAGTTATATAATGAAAAAGATATAATAAATACTATAAAAATAAGAAGAATGCAATGGTTAGGCCATCTAATCAGAATGAGGGATGAGCGAAGCACAAAGAAGATTTATAGTGGTAATTTAATTGGAAAAAGAAGTATTGGTAGACCCAGGAAGAGTTGGATAAAAGAGATAGAAAAAGATCTTGCAGAAAACCAAATTATAAATTATAAAGTAAAGGCCAGAGATCGGAAGGTCTGGAGAAGTATATTGAGGGAGGTCAAAATCCTACATGGATTGTAGCACCATTGTGTAAGTAAGTAAGTATAATATATGATATGCGGTGTTGGATAAAAGGGATTTAAAGTTAATGAAATAAACTTTTTAAGTGGGCAATATTTAAGAAATTAAAATCATTGAATATATAAAGTTAAATTAACATCTTAAAGGCATACAATCCCTCTATCCAAAGACGCATACCGACCGGAAAGAAAGTGGTTAGATATTGCGTTGAAATGTAAATAGAATTAAAGCCATCTATCTAAATTTTAAGAATTCATTAAGTTGTAATAACATCTGTAAAATAAAGAAAGTAAAAAGACTCACCCGTATGATGTGTAGAGATAGAAATACTTACAATATTCAGACAAATAATTTTATTTCTTATTAATGCAGATTATAAAACATATACTCAAAATTTAAATGCTTGGCCAAGTTGTATTTAAAATATTCGTTAATCAATTAGTTTACCAGTATAAAATAAACATATTAAATCTTTCTATTTCATATGGATTCAATATTAAATTATACGTGATGATCTTCTGTGTGGTTGAAAATTCTCCACTGTCCTATATTGAGATGTGAAGGTTGTAGACTTTAATATTGAGTTCTAAACAGTTTTTGCGGAAAGAGAATGTTCAAATGAAGAACGTTGGATAATGGGAGTATTAACTGTAGACAGCAGCACATAGAGATCTTTTAGCCGCTCCAGAAGATTGATGTTGAAGAAATTAAGTAGGATTGCTCCACAAACCTTTTTAGAAACTTCGCTGATCACTAGAGCAGGGGCACATATTCTTCTTAAAGCTATTTCATTAATCGAGGAATAAGATTATATAATTTTTTTTTTTGTAGTATTGCGCTGTTATTGTATTTCACCACTCTTGAGTTGAAAGTAAAGCTCTATCTTCAGTGATAAATGATTGTTGAATATCGACGTTGTAGGATGAAACTTCTAGATATCTTATTTTGTCAATAAAGAAAGGTTCAGGTTCTTGTTATTCGATGATTTAAACTACACACATAAAATGGCACTGGTATCTTCTTCAAAATCTATATAGAAGCAGCGTTTAAAAAAACTAGTTATTCCACCTGCATCTCAAACTCATTCTGCCCGGACGCAGCCGAAGCTGCGCCGAGCTCACACACCAACGTCTGTCTGCTTAATCCCCAAAATGACAGACACCAAACAGATCCCAGCCTGAAAGAATGTGTAAGATTTTGAAAACAGCCAATCCGATGCATTCAAGTACCGCGCGTCCATCCGGGAACGCATGAGTTCAATGAACTATCCGCGTGGGTGTCTCGCAATGTCACCGAATTGTACAAAAAAAATGGTGCAGAAAAGCATCCTTTTATCAATGGCGGACAGAAAGCATCGCGCCAATATTTAAAAGTAGGAAAATGCAGAAAACGTTAAATTAAATATCTCCAATATTTGTTGACGGATTTTGCTGCAACTTATATCAAATTAATCAGAAAAATGTATTCTATCTGTTGATTATAGATTGAGCATGCAATATTAAAATATAAATTATTTTTATTTTCGTTGTTTTAAACTTATAAAGAATGTAGAATCGCGATCTTTTCGGAAAAGTCAACACGAACGTGAAACTTTGTTTACACATATTATTGTTATTGTTTAGTTTAATATATTTTAATGAATGATTGAAAGATAGAATTTAAGTTTGATTGAGGAAAATAAATAAAATTTGGAATAACTTTATTAAGAGGAAACTTAAATATTTTGAAGATAATTTTCTAGATTAGAAGTTGAGTTTAAAATGAATAAATATTAATTTAAGATTGAGGAAGATAAATAAATAATAAAATTGAGATTATTTACTATTAGAGATGTTGCATTTTATAACATTTCCTTCCCCCTGTAGAAAAAAAAATCAATAAAAAAAAAAATTCTTTGCTGACGGCTCAAAAAAAAATTGCTGGATTGGCCATAATCATTGAAATTTCTTGCTAATTTATATCAAACTGTCTGTAGTATATTTTGTACTCAATAAATTCTTGCTTTGAAGTGAATCCTAGTTGCATTATTCTATAGCTGTCACACTTAATACTTAAACCAACAAAAGTACAAAGATAACAAATGCAAACACAATATATACAAATACAACACTAAACTTTGATACAAATACAACACTAAACTTTGATACAAATACAATGAATATAAATATGTGATACATAACAATGATATATACTTAACAAAAATACAAACAATACAAGAAATAACATTTATCATTTGCACACGAAGGGTGAGTATACCTGAAAAACTGAAAATTCTGCGAAATCATATGTGCAAATCAAAAACCTGAACATATTGCACGATAAAAAGAATAGCAATTTATGATAAAACTCATATTTATGTACAAACAATGAAACAGCAGATATAGGCACTTGTAAATAATTGACAGTTATTGAGTATGACAAGATATATTTGAATGTAGTAAAATCAAAACTACTAAACAATAACCAGAGATTCCTATGTAAATATTGCTACGTAACTTGTAGAGTGATGTTGAGACAAAATTGTAAACAATAGAAATAATATTTCATATTTATAATAAATTGCAAAATTACTACATAACATTTAAGAGGAAAACTTGCGTACACCTCTTAGAGAATGTAGTTGTGTCCCCCAAAAAAATTTAATATATTCCTTCATTTCATCTTTGTTACCATTAAAACAATGCGAAACTGGACACAATTTTACAATTAAAAAATTTTTATTCCCTTTAAAATTATAGCTTAACTGCACCTTGAAGGACTTATCGGAGGGGTAAAAATTTTGTGTTAAGTAATTCCCCAAGCTATGCCGAATTTACCTTCCGTGTGTGCTCATTAAAATTTTGTGGGAATATAAAAAAAGAGAAAAGACTTAGAGCAGTTGCTCCATCGTATTCTCATACTAAAATCTCCAGTAGTACCATATAGGCAAGCGCTTTTTTGGAGATAATTAAAAATATTTCATTTTATTTCATTATCTTTATATTATTTATTATTTATATTCATTTTATATTTTTCTCTGAGTAATAAATTATTTATTTTCTTATAATCATTTGTAAAAAAATTAATTTAGGATCCTAAAATTGTAATATTTGAAATAATAAAAATTTTTATCACTCTAAACAAGTCGTAGAAATTAGTAAAGTCTAAATCACTCTCTCTGCACAATATGAAATGGACGATATATTGAATTAAGATTAATAGTTGAGAAATAAAAAAAATTGTGGTAACATAATATTGATTTCCAAAAATAAAATATAAAAACTAAGAAAAATTAGTTGGTGTAGTTGTGACTATATGAATTTAAAATTATAAATTAAAATGTATTAAGAATGCAGAATCACAAAAACAAATAGATCCCAATGTGCTATTACGTACTAGCACACTGCTGTTTCGCCAGCAAAACGTGGATTATCCATTTTTAAATGATTTAAATGTTACCACTGTATTAATAAAAAAATATATATGTAATAAAGAAAAGCAAAAGGATATAAAAATGGAATTAAAGTTGTAGGAAGATTGGTAAAAAAATAAAAATTGAAAAAAGAATATCCATAATCAAGTGAGAGATGAAGGAGTAGAAGCTAGACATACTATTTACCTCCTGTCCTAATTAACTTAGTGACATTTACTTTTATATCTCTTATTGTGGTGTCACTTAAATGTCTAATTAAATAATTATCACCTCTGAAAGCTCTAATAATTTTATATGGACCAGAATTTTTTGGATGAAAGGGTGAACCATGATGAAAATTTTTTAAGTATACTATATCACCAGTTTTAAATTTACAAGCAGGGCGACCTTTAAGGAATTTTTCATTTTTATCAAAATAATTTTTCTCAAATTGTTTGACTAATTCTCTGGTTGCTGTGATATGTTCTTGTTGTTTTTGAAAATATATAGAAGGTTCTTCTGCCTCTTTGGGTGGTTGAAAAGTATCTATTGGCAAATTTAAGTCTCTACCCAAAAATAAATTAGCTGGGGTGAAGTTAGTAACTGAATGTTTTGAATTATTGTAGTGAAGGACAAAAAATTTCAATCTATCTGACCACTCAATAACTTGATCAGATAGTGCTGCAACAGACTCTTTGAGCGATCTATGGATACGTTCCAAAAGTCCATTCGACCTCGGAAAGTAAATTGAAGAATTTCTACGTTTAATATTTATAGATTTAAGAAAATCGATAAAAATGTCAGATGTGAAGTTTTTAGCATTATCAGACAATATAACTTTAGGAAGACCGTACCTGGAAAAATAGTCATTGAGAGCTTTGATTATTGATGGAGAAGTAGCATCTCTAAGTGGAATCGCTTCCAGAAAGCGTGAATAGTGGTCAACGATGGTAAGAATGAAAAATTTACCGTCATGTGACCTGGGGAGTTTTCCCACAATATCTATCGCAAGCATCTCTCCGGGAGCTAATTCGCACTTTGAAATGAACGCAGGCTTGGTATTTGTTTGTTTACTTTTATGAGGCAGACATTTTTCACATGAATTGACAAAATTCTGAATATCTTGAACCATTCCATGCCAAAAATAATTTCTCGAGATTGTATCCACAGTTTTCGTTATTCCAAAATGTACTTGATGACCCATTGCTATGCAGCTATTAATTAAAGTTTTAGGAATTAGGATTTTATTAGATCTATTGACATTACCGGCTTTTTTCCTTGAAAACATTAACAGATTAGTATCCGGATTAATGGAATAATTAGAGTTAGAACATGTTTTATTGATTATTTTCTCTCTGATTTCTTTAAGTTTTTCATCATTTAATTGTTCTTTAAGGATCTTATCAGTTTTTAATGAGTCATTTGTGGGAATAAAAATATTAAGTGCATTGACATATAAATTAGGGTTATTGGGGAGGTCTACAACACGAGAAAGAAAATCAGCTGGATTCACCAGTCCAGGAATGTGTTCCACCTTAAAATTGAAACTTTGTAGAAACATTAGCCATCTAGTTATAATTTCTGCTTGCTTTTCCAAATTTAAATGATAAGTTAAGGCTTTAGCATCGGTTAAAATTTTAAATTGTCTACCATATAGAAATTCTGAGAAATGTTTTACAGAGGAATAAATAGCATAAAATTCACGTTTAATTGAAGGATATCTTGATTCTGCTTCATTAAGTTGTTTAGAATAGAATTCAATCGGATAAAATTTATCATTATGTTTTTGCATTAAAATACCACAAATTGCAATTTTAGAGGCATCAGTAACTAAAAAAACTTCTTTGCTGTCATCGAAATTCTTTACAGTTGGATTAGTTAAAAGTATATCTTGAATTTTTTGAAATGCTTCCTGACATTGTGTACTCCAAACAAATTTAACTTTTTTCTTCGTTAAGTTTACAATAGGTTGAATAATTTTAGCAAAGTCAAAAATTAAGTGTCGAAAGTAATTAATCATGCCTAGATAGCTCTGTACTTGTTTAAGATTAGTTGGAACAGGAAATTTATTTATTTTACTAATATTGTCAGTGGAGGGAGAATGACCATTTTTATTTAAATTGAAACCTAAGTAAGTAATTTCTTCTTTACAGATTTGTAATTTACCAGGATCTAATGTGAGATTAAACTCTTTGAGTTTGTCAAAAACTTTCTGTAGCCAGATGAGCATTTCCTGCATCGAATCCGCTGCAACAATTATGTCGTCTAAGAAATATTGTGCATTTTTACCTTTTAATGAGCTAAGACAGTTATTTATAAGAGTATGAAAATAGGAAGTAGAATTGACACATCCGAATGGCAATCTTTTTGGCATAAAATTACCAAATTCTGTTGCAAAAGCCAGTTTCGACCTATCTTTTTCCTGAAGCAAAATTTGAAAAAATGCAGATTTAAGATCCAGAACAGTGTACAACTTTTTGCCAGCGATATTTTGCATTATGTCATTTATTTTAGGTAGACAAATTTTATAGGGTTCAGTTATTGCATTAAGAAGACGATAATCTATGACCATACGGAATTTAAGTTTATTTGGATCATCTGTGGCAAGATTTTTCTTTTTGACAAAAATAACAGGAAAACAATAATTGGATGTAGAATTTTCTATGATACCAGCATTTAAAAGTTCAGAAATTTCATTGCGAGCAAATTCCTTAGCGATTTTAGGTATTGGATATGGTTTAGTTTGTAATGCAAAATCATGTAGCAAATTGAACTGAGGAACGACTTTGTCTGTACACCCTAGTGTGCTATATGAAGAAGAAAAAACAGCAGAATTTTGCATGAGAAGCTTGAGAATACTTTTTCGGTCTGAATGAGGTAAGTGGTCTACATTAAAATTGTTTACATTTAACTCCTTCTTTCTTAGTTCTAAGATGTCTTCTGAAACTAGTGAATTAATTTGATAAGTTTTGTTGTTATTGTGTGAGGAAATTTGGTCATCTGAAATTACTTTAATGTAGCCTAATTTAATGTTTTTATTTAGAGTTATTTTTGTATTGTTGTTATTGTGAACATATAGTAAAATTGAATTGTTGACATTTGGTGTGTGAAGACTGAAATCTAAATTTAAAGCTAATTTGTTTTTTAAAGGACAAAATAAGTAATTAGAGGATTTATTGATTTTATGAAGAGCTTTTAAACGTATAATTCTTCCCTGATTAGGTCGAATTATAACTTTGTTGGCAGGAGTTACAATGTTTTTGTTTTCATCAGAATCATTGTTGTTGTTGTTATGTTCATTATTAGAAAAATTGGAATTATTTTGAGAGTTCTCATTAGTTTCAGAAAGATTGTCATTTAAGTCATTGTTTACATTGTGAATTTTAGTTGAATCTGGATTTTTGTTCTCAAATGGAAATGTGAGGTTGCCCATGATTAATTGTGAATTGGCTGAGTCCAGCAAAAGTTTGTTTCTGTTTAAAAAGTCGTAGCCTAAGATTATTTGATAATTTGAGTTCCAATTATTATGTGTTATGAAGAAAATTCCCTTGAACCATTTATTTTTTATTTTAAAGCTTAGTTGAACTGCGGAGGAATATGGAATGTTAGTGTTATCTATTGTTTTAATATTTACTGATCTAGAAATGAAGTTAAGTTTGGTTTTTTGTTTTAAAATCTGTATTGTTTTTGGCTGAATTAACGACAAATTTGCACCGGAATCCAGAAGAGCATCAAAAACATGGTTATTAAATCTTAATTTAATAATGGGAAGTTGTGAATTATCCTCGTAACAAGACATTAGATTTTTTGTAACATTAACCTTAGAAACTGAGCCATCAAAACAATCAAAACCCTCTCGCATACCAAAGACATCATTATTGAGGGTCCTGTGAGACGGAGGGAAAAAATTATGAAAATCATCACCAGAACCCCTCAAAAGTTTAAATTCCGCCTAGCTCTGTGATTGTATGGCCTGAAGTTGTTCCTACCTCTACCTCTGCCTCTCTGAAATCTCGGAACATGGTTATCACCTCCTCTATTCGAATGTACAGAAAAATATCGATCATGAGTAAAATTAAATCTGTCATTGCCCGGCGAATTGTTGTGTGGACTCCAAAAATTTCCACTCTGACCTGCAAAATTGTTTCCCTGTCCTGTAAAGTTGTTTCCTTGACTCGCAAAATTGGTTTGAACCGGATATGTATTGTTACTTGGAAAATGCCAACACTCTCGTGTATTGTGCAATTTCCCACATATATGGCACACCGCTTTTTCTTCTTTAATCTTTTTCAGCTGATTCGCCATGTCTGTGAGTAATTTATTGGAATCTGCTTGCTGTTTTAGGAGAAGTGAAATAAGCGATTCCTGTGTGTTAGAATTTTGAGCTTCAGTAGCATTGAGATTGTTAATGCACAAGGATTGTTGTTCTAGAGCCTTCTCTATGTCCATAGCGCATGCAACAAGATCCTCAAAATTATTGCGGCCAAATTTCAAAACTTCAGATTTTATATCTGATCTAAGTGCATCAGATAATTTCGCGAACATCATATTAGCTCTGACTGCTTCTATTTGCGGAATTTCCTCATCGTTTGGAATCATTCGGTTTACAACCTGTTTAATTTCATCGGCTAACTTCCTAACATTTTGTTTTGGCTTCTGATAAATTTTGGAAAAGTCATATGAAGCTTGCTGAAAATTGTCTTGTTTCGTGAATTTGTTTCTCAAAAGGCGTACAACTACCTCAAAATTCTCCTCATTTGCAATTTCAGGATCTCCCGAAACATACTGTGACGCCCTGTCCCTACATAAAAGTCTCAATAAAAGAATTCTGTTTATATCTGGCCAAGCTTCCAGATTGCAAACATCACTCACATTCCTAATAAAAATGTCCACGTTTTCATCATCTCGCCCGTGGAAAGTGGGAATAGATGCTAAAAGTGAATTTAAAAGCAATTGATTCGCCATTGCAAATTTCTCTGAAGTAAAAAAAAATTCAGAAATAGATGTGAGGGAAACGAATCAAAAATGCCCTAACAATCGTGAACTATATAAATTTAAATTATCAAAAGTAAATCAATTAATATCTACTGAGAAATTAACACAAAAATAAAATAGAAAATTATTAAAAAGTAGAAAATTATCTGCACAGAAATTTAAAAATCAACCTCTGAAATTGTTGTATCTGATAATCTCTAACTTATGAGAGTGCAATTGTAAAAGTTGAAAAAAAATTAGCCCAATTATTTTAAAATCAGTACTTAAAAATTTGCTTTTAAGAAAAGAGGGAAAAAATTAAAATAGAATCCCCCAAAATGCATAAAAATATTACTATTTGAAATTTAAAATGCTTAATCATAGGAATAATAATAGTAAAAGTAAAATTTATCAAAAGTTCAATCTTTTGAGAAAAAACAACAATAAAATTTAAAGTAATAAAAAATAGAAGTTATATTCTATGCATGAAAAATATAGCATACAAATATTTGACTTTGCAATACAAAAAATCAAAAATGTATTTTATATCATTTGTGAAATTTTGTAAATATTGATATAAGAATCCCCCAAAAAGGAAAATAGTGAGCATATAAAGGTATATGTTGTTATTGTAGCAAAACCCCTAAATTTAAAAACTCAGCTCTGATAATTTTTTTTTTTTTTTTTTTTTTTAAAGAAAAAAAAATAGAGTGATAGTAGAGGTTAATGAAAATTTGAAAGAAAAATTAACAATTTATTTTTAACCAAAATAATTGAAATAAATTCTTCAAATAAATTTAATATGAAAATGATAAATTTTTAGATTGAAGCTGTAAAAACTCAATTGTAGATATTTAAGAAAATAAAAATAAACTATAGAAATTGCAACAAAAATATATGATTCAGTATATTATTGCACTAAATCTGGATATTTTTACCAAAGCATAATATATTAACAATATTGTTTTCATAAATTTATAAAATTATATTGCACAGTTTCAATAAAAAATAAAGATTTTCGATTTGCACACATGAAAAAAAATAAAGACACAGAAATTAAATTGAAATGAGCTATATCTTTATAAATTAAAAATATTTTAATAATCATTAAAAGATGGCTATTAGCTTTTAAAAGAAAAGAAAAAATTTTAAATCCGCGAAACCCCAGATAAGTCTCAAAAAACACGGCACCAAAGATGATATGCGGTGTTGGATAAAAGGGATTTAAAGTTAATGAAATAAACTTTTTAAGTGGGCAATATTTAAGAAATTAAAATCATTGAATATATAAAGTTAAATTAACATCTTAAAGGCATACAATCCCTCTATCCAAAGACGCATACCGACCGGAAAGAAAGTGGTTAGATATTGCGTTGAAATGTAAATAGAATTAAAGCCATCTATCTAAATTTTAAGAATTCCTTAAGTTGTAATAACATCTGTAAAATAAAGAAAGTAAAAAGACTCACTCGTATGATGTGTAGAGATAGAAATACTTACAATATTCAGACAAATAATTTTATTTCTTATTAATGCAGATTATAAAACATATACTCAAAATTTAAATGCTTGGCCAAGTTGTATTTAAAATATTCGTTAATCAATTAGTTTACCAGTATAAAATAAACATATTAAATCTTTCTATTTCATATGGATTCAATATTAAATTATACGTGATGATCTTCTGTGTGGTTGAAAATTCTCCACTGTCCTATATTGAGATGTGAAGGTTGTAGAATTTTAATATTGAGTTCTAAACAGTTTTTGCGGAAAGAGAATGTTCAAATGAAGAACGTTGGATAATGGGAGTATTAACTGTAGACAGCAGCACATAGAGATCTTTTAGCCGCTACAGAAGATTGATGTTGAAGAAATTAAGTAGGATTGCTCCACAAACCTTTTTAGAAACTTCGCTGATCACTAGAGCAGGGGCACATATTCTTCTTAAAGCTATTTCATTAATCGAGGAATAAGATTATATAATTTTTTTTTGTAGTATTGCGCTGTTATTGTATTTCACCACTCTTGAGTTGAAAGTAAAGCTCTATCTTCAGTGATAAATGATTGTTGAATATCGACGTTGTAGGATGAAACTTCTAGATATCTTATTTTGTCAATAAAGAAAGGTTCAGGTTCTTGTTATTCGATGATTTAAACTACACACATAAAATGGCACTGGTATCTTCTTCAAAATCTATATAGAAGCAGCGTTTAAAAAAACTAGTTATTCCACCTGCATCTCAAACTCATTCTGCCCGGACGCAGCCGAAGCTGCGCCGAGCTCACACACCAACGTCTGTCTGCTTAATCCCCAAAATGACAGACACCAAACAGATCTCAGCCTGAAAGAATGTGTAAGATTTTGAAAACAGCCAATCCGATGCATTCAAGTACCGCGCGTCCATCCGGGAACGCATGAGTTCAATGAACTATCCGCGTGGGTGTCTCGCAATGTCACCGAATTGTACAAAAAAAAAATGGTGCAGAAAAGCATCCTTTTATCAATGGCGGACAGAAAGCATCGCGCCAATATTTAAAAGTAGGAAAATGCAGAAAACGTTAAATTAAATATCTCCAATATTTGTTGACGGATTTTGCTGCAACTTATATCAAATTAATCAGAAAAATATATTCTATCTGTTGATTATAGATTGAGCATGCAATATTAAAATATAAATTATTTTTATTTTCGTTGTTTTAAACTTATAAAGAATGTAGAATCGCGATCTTTTCGGAAAAGTCAACACGAACGTGAAACTTTGTTTACACATATTATTGTTATTGTTTAGTTTAATATATTTTAATGAATGATTGAAAGATAGAATTTAAGTTTGATTGAGGAAAATAAATAAAATTTGGAATAACTTTATTAAGAGGAAACTTAAATATTTTGAAGATAATTTTCTAGATTAGAAGTTGAGTTTAAAATGAATAAATATTAATTTAAGATTGAGGAAGATAAATAAATAATAAAATTGAGATTATTTACTATTAGAGATGTTGCATTTTATAACAATATACATTAAATTTTGATTATAAAATTTTTTTTTGAGTATGATATATTTCGAAACATGCAATACAAAGTCCAACATCACAATCAGCGCCGAAAACCAAACCCGAACACTAATATTCAAAGACTTCACACGGAAATGCCAGTTAAATTTTTCTGGTTTCAGAAGTTTTTCCCAGCAATAAATCTCCAGCCCGGAAATATGACGGGCTGGAGAAATAACGAACGACACCTCAGCCCGTGATATTGACGAGAGCGAGAATTAAGGGGTTAAACCAGCATAAATTCTGAACTACTTGATTGACTCGTTCAGCTTATTTCTTTCAGACCGGGAACCTCATCGAGATAGCTGCTGAAATTTCAGGATTAGTTAAAACTCGATTCGCATATTACAATGCAGCTGATCTGCCAAGTCATATCTTGGTAGAAAAGACCTACAAACTCGTGGCTGACTGGTAAGTTCATCATTGTGTTTTCCTGCAAATAAAGTTATGAAAACATGGACGACTGCGCCAATTTTGGAATGTCCGACCTGAGTTCGGGCAAGAGAAAAATTGGTATTTTAATTCCGCGAAGCCCGAACTCAGTTCGTCCAATGCATGATATATAATTTACCAATTTCCCAATAGATGGCGATACTTTCCCCCGCAAAGTTCGGCAGTTTTGCGCCATTTGTGGGATTTTTGTAATTTCACAGTTACAAACAAAATTAAAGAAATTTTTTTTTTTCCAATTTTGGCACGTTTTTCTCAAATATATTCCACAGGCAATGGGTTAATTTCTTAATTAATTTTCTGTAATAAATGGAAAGTTTAGTACTGATGTTATTTCTAAGACTTAAAAGATTTTATAATCTCTCTGTTCTAAAATAAAGTAACTACTGCTGTCACCGCCGCCGCCGCCGCCGGTTTTGAATTTTTTGTGACCGGATGTCTTTCTTCGTTAATATTAAGAAAAATAATGCATACAAAAATATGAAAATTGGTAGTATTATACAGAAATTTTTGATAAACACGCTGAAGCAGACAGTTTTCAAATCGAAGAATTATTTTAAGAGATATTTAATGCTAAAGTTGGACAAAATCGTTCCACTAAAAAAGTTTTATAGGAGCAAAAACTATACATCGGAATTTAATAATTTTTAGATCATTTTATACGTTATAAGTTCTCGGTGTGCAGAATTAATTTATTTTTTAATTTGACTCATTTTTCGAGGTTTCATTTCTATTTTAAATTCAAATTTTCAGCATTTCGAGAGATATTTTTTACTTATTTCAAAAAATTGTACTAATTTAACCTGTTGCCAACTGTATAAACAACGGAAACAATAATGTTTGCTTCAAATTAAAAATTTATTTACACGTGACTATTATAAACAGAAAAAAAATCTTTCAAATTAGAATTAAATAATTACGTATAAAAAGCAGGAACTTATTGAAAATTACTTCATCTATATTTACACGTGAATTTTAACCCGAGAGAACTCGCTGCATGAGATTTTCTCTCACAGTTGTACATTTTTAAGACTCTTATTTAAATCATTTTTCATTTTAATTAAAATTTCAAAATGTTTTACAATTATTTTACCTATTTTGTGAATAAAAGTACTAAGCCAACCAAAAAAATTTGATATATGAATCTAAAGTAAAAGAAAAGCAATTGGGCATCCTCACTAGCGAGTTCTCCCGGGTTAACAGAGAAAGGATATTGTAAAATAATAAATTGTTAGAAGTCTTAAATAGCAGAAATTACATGACATTTACGTCACATTACACTTATTACGTAAAATGGACAAAAAATAATATTGCAAAACAGTTTAAATTTAAAAATAGCGCGAGACATTTACTTGATATTTTGAGATGAACGTTTCAACTTTTTTTTTTTTTTCTTTTTGGACAGCGCAAATAATATTTCATTTCTAATAAAAGTATTTTCACGTGAATATTAAAAAGGGAAAGAAAAGTTTGGTGAAAATTACGTCAGATTAAAAACGATATATTTAAAATGTCTTATTTAAGAGGACTTTCTTTTTGCTTTGTTAAAAAATACCGGGAGACAAAGACTCTGTTTACTTAATTCATTTTATATTAGATGATTTTGAAATGTCATTGTTTCTTTTAACAGCAGCTGATTTTTCCGTAAAATTCCCCAATCAAAGAGAAATGAATAGAAACCCGTTTATAGGGAGATCGCCTTTGTTTTTTTAAAATTATAATTCAATCTTCCAAAATCTTTTTAAAGCCGATCAAATTAGCTTGCTTTTAGAGACTGCAGTGTCTGAACGGGGGGTTGGCGAGCGTAGCTCGTAGGAGGCCGAGCCCCCTAGTATAATAAAATATTAAACCATTGCGATGCAATCGTTTTTTTTATATTTTTTTCAAGCGAAAAATCATGTTTATCGCATGAACAGCACCTCTGTTTGGTGTTTGGTTAAAAAAAAATGTTTCCTTTTCTACCTTATTATTTTTTCACATTTATTTTAAAAAAATAAAAAATATTTTACACAGATAACATTTGTGACGCATTGCTGCGTTCAAAATGACAAACAAGCTTCTGGTTCGCATTACAGCTTTTTTTCTGCCAATTGTTGAGCTGTTTAGAAAATGTTAATTTTGCTGTTCTAGCACCTAACTAAATTTCTTGTAATAGTAGCTATTTATGAAATAAATTTACAAACAAACAAGATTACTCTTTGAAATTGAACCTGAAAATAACTTTAACAAAATTAGTGAATTTTTTAAAAAATGTTTCTAAATCACAGTTTTAAATAAACTTTACACATCCAGTAACAGAGTTCGTTCACCTCAGGGGATCTGAATACCAGTTTTTTCGTAAGGAAATATTTGTCTCAATTAATAAAGAAATTGTATGTTTAAATTGTATGATGACCGTTACTTCATGAAAAACTGGTGGGGAAGACCATGCCCAGATTGGGTAACAGGATCCGCAATTGGTTGTGACAGGTCACGGACATGATTTGTCAGGCTCGTCGGACACATTTTTATATATAAAAAAATTGAGCAATTTTTATCAATTATTTATACGTATTTTGCAGCTATACCACGCCACATATGTATTATAATATGTTTTTCCATTTGATATTACTGTTTTAACCCTTTACGGCCCGGCGGTACTTTAAGGTACCATTAAAATAGCTTGTTATAAAATTCATTTAATACCTCGGTTAGTAGTAATACAGTTTAGAATGAGTTATAGATACTTTACTTTAGCTTCTTTTAAAAGCATTATTGGTTGCTCAAAATAAAAATATTATTAAAAGGATGATTCCTTTTGCCTTTGCGTCTTTTCAGCTTTCTTGACGTTGAAAGATTTGGGGGAGAAAAGTTTCAGTTCGCAAATATTTTTATATTTCTATTGTAAGAACATTATATTTTTACATTCGCTAATTCCACAAAATACTAAAAAAAAAAAAAAAAAAAAGAAAGATTTAAAATAAAAGATTTGACTGGAGTTATAAATATTGCACAAAATCCCTATAAATTCAGATTTAATGAATTAATTTTAATTGGTAAAATCCTTCTAAAATTTATTGATTGCGTAAATCTTCTAATGTTGTTTCGAAAATTCACGAAAAATGCTTTAGAAGATGAAATTTTCACGAGTTCATTATTTAAGATATAAAAGGGTTAATTAATATTCTGTGACATCGTTTTGCTCGTTTCTAGAGAATGGCCCAAATGAGTATGTGAACGCGACCATAATTTAAATTTGGGGTGATAATATTTTTTCAATTTCTTTTTTTATTTTTGAGTTATTTGAGATATAAAAGGGTTAATTAATATTTTGTGACATCGTTTTGCTCGTTTCTAGAGAATGGCCCAAATGAGTATGTGAACGCGACCATAATTTAAATTTGGGATGATAATATTTTTTCAATTTCTTTTTTTATTTTTGAGTTATTTGAGATATAAAAGGGTTAATTAATATTCTGTGACATCGTTTTGCTCGTTTCTAGAGAATGGCCCAAATGAGTATGTGAACGCGCCCATAATTTAAATTTGGGGTGATAATATTTTTTCAATTTCTTTTTTTATTTTTGAGTTATTTGAGATATAAAAGGGTTAATTAATATTTTGTGACATCGTTTTGCTCGTTTCTAGAGAATGGCCCAAATGAGTATGTGAACGCGACCATAATTTGAATTTGGGGTGATAATATTTTTTCAATTTCTTTTTTTTATTTTTGAGTTATTTGAGATATAAAAGGGTTAATTAATATTCTGTGACATCGTTTTGCTCGTTTCTAGAGAATGGCCCAAATGAGTATGAGAACGCGACCATAATTTGAATTTGGGGTGATAATATTTTTTCAATTTCTTTTTTTTATTTTTGAGTTATTTGAGATATAAAAGGGTTAATTAATATTCTGTGACATCGTTTTGCTCGTTTCTAGAGAATGGCCCAAATGAGTATGAGAACGCGACCATAATTTAAATTTGGGGTGATAATATTTTTTTAATTTCTTTTTTATTTTTGAGTTATTTGAGATATAAAAGGGTTAATTAATATTCTGTGACATCGTTTTGCTCGTTTCTAGAGAATGACCCAAATGAGTATGTGAACGCGACCATAATTTAAATTTGGGGTGATAATATTTTTTCAATTTCTTTTTTTTATTTTTGAGTTATTTGAGATATAAAAGGGTTAATTAATATTCTGTGACATCGTTTTGCTCGTTTCTAGAGAATGGCCCAA
The DNA here is from genome assembly GCA_963932465.1 of Maratus speciosus. NCBI lineage: Eukaryota > Metazoa > Arthropoda > Arachnida > Araneae > Salticidae > Maratus > Maratus speciosus. The sequence continues at coordinate 343,084,561 of OZ010797.1, forward strand.
ATGAGTATGTGAACGCGACCATAATTTAAATTTGGGATGATAATATATTTTCAATTTCTTTTTTTATTTTTGAGATATTTGAGATATAAAAGGGTTAATTAATATTCTGTGACATCGTTTTGCTCGTTTCTAGAGAATGGCCCAAATGAGCATGTGAACGCGACCATAATTTAAATTTGAGGTGATAATATTTTTTCAATTTCTTTTTTTATTTTTGAGTTATTTGAGATATAAAAGGGTTAATTAATATTCTGTGACATCGTTTTGCTCGTTTCTAGAGAATGGCCCAAATGAGTATGTGAACGCGACTATAATTTAAATTTGGGGTGATAATATTTTTTCAATTTCTTTTTTTATTTTTGAGTAAGAAAAGGCCTTTCGATAGCTTGTGTTATTGGGGAGAAAGTTTGAAACCGCCTTGGAAAGAAGTTACGGATGTCTATCATCACGGTTCTATCATCACATTTATTTTCAGAAATGAACAGCGCATTTGATTAGATTCCAACAATTAAAAAACATTTTAAGATTTTGTTAGTAATATAATTTTTCTTTTATGTAACATTTTAAAAATGGAAATATTTTCATTTGAAATATTTTAATATATAAATTACCATTGTAATAAGGTTATATGATTTAGTTACTTAAAGAAACATATATTAGGCAAAATCTTGCTCTATTCTTTGCGGGATTTTACTTAATCCATATTAACCAAATGACAGGATTTCCTGCCAAGCAGTCTTGCCAGTTGAGCAGTTTTTTTTTTAATCAGATTGCTTTAGGTATGGGCGATTCGATCTCGAATTAATCAAAAGTACCTACCAGTTTTTGAGTGACAGCAAGCGACAACTCAATTACTACAAAAAAAGTTACCTCTCGAAAAAATAACCAACTTTTAAAAAATATCAATATTAGATGCAATCATCTGCGACCTACAGAATAATAATACCAATTATAAATATTGATTGTTGTGACATATACAATAGTCTACGTCGAGCGTTTCCTTATCAAAGTTTCATCATAAATGTCTTAATAAAATTATTAATGTTGTAAGAAAATTTGCGATCATAAACATCTTTTACGTTCTATTAAGCGTAGTTAACCCTTTCCGGCGTGGAGTAGTTCTGATTATAAACTGATGAAATAATGGGCTGACACCAGAATTTATAAAATAATTTATTAGAAAATACGAACTTGCTTATTTTCACGTACATTATGAAGGGAAACTTTTTATTAAATATTCTGGGTGCCAGTAAAATAAAAATTAGGTGAATTTTTAAGGACAACTGCTCGCGAAAGGGTTAAAGAGGTTTCCATTACATGTCACTGACATTCGCCTGTTATTAATTTTAATATATTCATGCTGAAATAATATGTGGAAAAGGTTAAAATTTTTGTTTAAAACAAATTTATCACAGACTAATATTATCAGTAAATTTTCTGTTTAAACAAGACTCACCTGCAGAAACTGTGACGATGACCAGCATAAAAAAGAATCCAACAATTGTTTTTAACATGATGACGAATGATTGATGCTTAGAATGCGTCAACGAGTCGTCCCGTTCCTTTTTATATTAACTTATCATCAAATACTTTTATTTTCATGTTCGATAAATCTGAATACAAACAAAGACTTAAAATTTGTCGAAACACATTTTTTTTTTTTTTTTTTTTATCGTAACACAGATAAAATGAAATATTGAGGGAAGATAAAAAATTTAAATTTGCCAAAAGTGATACTACGTATTGCAATGACGTCAAACGATTTATAGACAAGGAAGACCAGGTTATTTGATTTGTGTTCATCATGCCCTTAAAATAAAGCATGATTTCGCATTTTATGCAATTTTTATGCAATCCCCTATAGACCGGAAGGCCACAGCACAGATAATCACCTCTTCGAGTTGGAGGCTGAAATTCCAGAATTAGTTAAATCTCTATTCACATATTAAAACGCAATTGGTCTGCCAAGTCATATCTTGGTGGAAAACACCTGAGAACTCTATTTTTAACGGTTGACTCGTTGGTTTACCTTTGTGTTTTATTGCTCCTAGTCCTCCGTGTTTTCATACCTTTGGGTGCAGGAAAACACAATGATAAACCTACGAGTCAACCACTAAAATTGGGTCTTGAGGTGGTTTCCACCAAGATATAACTTGGCAGACCAATTGCATTTTAATATGCTAATCAAGTTCTGTCTAATCCTGAAATTTCAACTTCCAACTATATGATGTGATTTTCTGTGCCTCCCGGTCTATTAATCAGTCTAATTTAATAAAACGAGTCAACTTTTTAAGTTGTAAATTGACTTTTTGTTCCAATAATACGGGGTTGAAAGTAGCGTGGAGCCCCCAGTAACTGACACCTTAAGGATTTTTCTTTGTTCCATTATCACTATTACAATATTTCAAATCCATTTTATACTTATTACTTTCTTCTATCTTTACAAGAAGAAAGTATTGGATTCGTGAAAAATTTCGACTTCCGGTTTTCGATGGATTTATACGTTTTAGAATGTCCTGAACACGATTTGATGTCGAGAAAATGTCTGTCTGTCGCTCTGTCCGTCACTCTGTCTGTCACTCTGTGAGTCTGTATATGACAAAAAATTTGTGAGTGCTCTATCTCAAGAACTAATACGCGGAATTTCACAAAACTTTAGATTCAGTTAGACCTTGATAAAGACTGGTTCTGATTACTTTTTGGTGTAAATCGTCCAACAGGTGACGCTGCTGTGCTGAATTTTTCAAGATTTCCGCAATAGCTATATTTCAAGAACTAATGCACGGAATTTCATAAAACTTCAGATTCAGTGAATCCTTGATATAATTTGGTCTGATTACTTTTTGGTGAAAATCGCCCAACGGGTGGCGCTGCTGGCTGCTATATGCTGCATTATTGATGATTATCGCAATAGCTCTATCTCAAGAACTAATGCACGAATTTTCATTAAGCTTCAGATTCAGTTAGTCCCTGATATAAATTAGTGCTGTTTAGTTTTTGATGTATATCGCCCAGCAGGAGGCGTTGCTGATCTGCATTTTTCACGATTTCCGTAATAGCTGTATCTCAAGAACTAATGCATGAATTTTCATCAAGCTTCAGATTCAGTTAGTCTTTAGTATAAATTGGTCCTAATTAGTTTTAAGTGTAAATCGCTCAACAGGTGGCGCTGCTATGCGCAATTTTTTGCAATTTCCGCAATAGCTCTATCTCAAAAAGTAATGTACGGATTTTCATCAAACTTCAGATTCAGTTAGAAGTTAACATAAGTTGCTGATGATTAGATTTTGGTATAAATCACCTAACCGGTGGCGCTAGTATTCTACACTTTCCATGATTTACACGATTTTAACGACAGTCCTATCTCAAGAACTAATACACGGAATTTCATATCTTTGGAATCCTCGTCATAGGCATAGATAGCCAGTTAATTTTGGCACTGTACTAGAGAATTTTGAAGTATGAACATGTATGAGATAGAAAAAAGTTTTGGGATTGGCATATCCGACGAGTTTTTCTTTTTGAAAGGATAGTAGAGATAAATTAAAAAATTACTTTTCACAAAATTCTCAAAAACTATATATTGTATTATTAAAAATTATTTTTTCATAAATATGGTAAATGACTCCAGTAACGACACAACGCTATTTTGGAAAACCAATAACTGACACAAAGGGAGTCGAACCAGTGTCTGACACTTAAATTGCAACGATAAAGCAAAAAGTTATTTTGTATTTCGAGGAGTTTATGCTTTAAAAATACTTTAATATTTATTATAAAAACAAAATACTTAAATCTTATTTGTAAGGGATGTCATGCTACAGATGAATGTGTCCCTTTTTTCATGTTTTAAATTATTAGTAATGCAGATATCTAATAACTGACATTTATGAACCAGCGACTGACTAATGGTGTCAGGCGCTGGTAGAATAACTTAAATTTTAATGGTACTCACTACAAAATAAATCTAATTTATTACTGTGTTGTTTTAAACAATTCAAATAATATATTTCAAGTTTCTTTAATATTACCAATAATGAACACCTTTGCCGGAGACTGGTAAAATGAAATATAAGGAACCAATAACTGGCAATCCTTCATTAAGCTAAATTAAATAACTATACACTATAAATCATAGCCCTAATATATCAAAGGAATCTTTTAACTAAATTCTACAAGTATAAAATTTAAGAAAAAATTTAGGATGGTTGCATTACAAAAGTACACTCCCTCTAATCCGCACAAGTTGGAACCAAGGGTTTTGCATGTTTTCATTCTAATATTTGGAATTTATCGACAAATATAGCAAGCGCACTGTAAATAAATAACATAGAAATGAAAGAAAATACTTTATATATAACTATATTCAATATTAGAAATACATTTAAATGATATAATACAAAATTAATATCGAAAACATTTCTACTTAAACTTAATTTTAAATCTATCAAACATTGCAGTGATAGTGATTTGTTTTATAGCTTTTAATTTATATCTGCAATTTAATCTTGAAGCCTTTTAAGAGTCAGGTTATTTTGATCAGTAACAAAAGTTTGTTTTTCTAAGAATCTAGGATACTTATCCCCTCTTTGAAAGCAAATTTATCTTTTATATAGCCAGCAAATGTGTTCAGAATATACCAGTCTGATAGTTATTTACAAGATACGCAGAACGTTTCCTTCTAATGAATGCAGAAATGCATTAAAAATTTCTTAATAAATTCATCAGATCAGAGAACTTTTATTACTGTCAAAGTGTACATTATCTTAAAAGATTTTAACTGTTTCTCTACTTGTTTGTTTACATCTGAAATATAGTGCGGATTATAGGCGTTTGCGGATTAGAAGGAGGGGACTAGTAAAAAAAAACACATTATCTTAATTTTAGAAATAAGATGGTTGCTTCAAAATGGCACTTTTTGTGTTCTCAAAAGTTCTTTCCTCATTGAATACATTCTTGACCTTATAGTGCTGAATAAATTGACTCCAAAATATTAATAATTATAAATATTAATCCTGAGTTATTAGATGACGTTACTTTGCAGAATTTTACAAGAAAATGCTTATTTGAGTTAGATTTTTGCTGAAGTGTCATGTCAGGTTCTGAGAAACATATAATATTAGAACTATGGTTATATATTATTTTTCTTGCTTGTACATTGTCTGTGTACTGGGAATTTTAAAGTAACACTCTTTTCCTTATCTGAAACTTAATCCGGGCTAGTGAGTTATACAGAGTAGGTAAAGGAATGTAGTTTATCAATAGAGAGGGGTTTGCCCTGCTGTTCAAATGCATACCTGAGATAAGGCGGACAAAAGGATTTCATCAGATAGGGAAAGAGCGGACCTTGGGGTCAGAGGGGAAACCCTGTTTACGTTTTGGCTAGAGGAATGATATAGCTGAGGGAAGGCAGTTAAGGCATAGAGCGAAAAGCGTGTGGTCGTTTTTTCGCAGAGCACAGTGGATACGTGGAACTCAATGTGGGAGTTCGTTGCGAGAGTAGCTCGTGGATAGAGCTTGATTAGGCAGTGAAGTTCTGAGAGTATAGAGCTAATGTGTTGGGAGATTAAGAGTGATCTCCGATAAATCTAATTTAACTAGCGTAGGGTGAGAGGGATATAAAGTAGTTTAACAGTACACAGCAAGTATTTACTGTATTTAATTTAATGTTGAACCGGACCACTATATCCGAGTTCTTAAGTGTAAATAGAGTTTTGTTATTTGTAAATAGAGTGTAAATAAATTGTTAGTTAAGTTTATTTGAAAGAGTTGGTTTTCTTCTCAACAACCCTCTCATAGCGTGACCGATATCACTTAATCATATCAGTGGTGGCAGTATATAAATAATAAAGTTGTCTTCAAAGTTGTGTAGACTTCGAGGAAACCCGACATGTCAGTTACTGGTTTGGTGTCAATAACTGGGGATTTTACCCTCTGTAAGTTACGGATCTTTTTAATTTATTAGTTGATGTAACTTGAATTATAAAAGTTGTGTCTATACACATAGGCAGATGCTTGTAAGTGGCACAATCAAAGCATTCGCAGCACCTCAAGCGACGAAATGCGGGACGTATCGTTCCTATTTGGAAACTACTGGAGAAATAGGAAAAGAAGTGGATTATAAAGTTGTTCAACTTAATCGATTTAGGAGGAAGTGGCTTTCCGTGTGCATCCATAAATAGCTAACAGAAAGGAAAACGTGGGAATGACAGTTGGTGATATTTGTTTTCGCCTTCATCAAAAGATTCTGTCGTCTTTATTAACCAATTTGAAAATAGACAATAAAAATCGTTTTCTTATGTCATAATCATGTTGTCTAATTGCAATTGTCGGCCTTTTCATGCACTATTCTTCTCTGTATCGTGTTCAAGATTAGTATCGACACTGGTTGAACAGATTTAGCTTTACAATTTTGGCTTCCGATGTAGACTATTTTTGCACATCGAATGTCATTTTCTATAGAAAATCGACGATGTTGAACAGATTTGTTATTGAGTTTTTCTCATATCTCCAATAGTTTTCGTGGTAAGATCGCTAAGTTCTGCACTTCGCCACTAGGAGTCATTGCGAATGTTTTCTTTGTGTAACGCAAATCACTTTCTATGAGTAGACACCACCTCTGTAACTGTATCCATATCAATTCTCAAATTAAAAGGTAACATAGCTTATATGCTTTCCCTATAGTAAAGAAAGGTAAAGTATTGCTTATATTAACAATATATTTGCTGATTTTTTGCTCAAGCTTTTAAGTAATTGGTCATTTTTGTCAGGGAAAAACAATTTCTTTCCTCGCTTACATATCTGTGTTTTTTATACAAATATAAATTAACTGACTTGAAAGTCAATCTTTATCAAAATCAAAACCCCTGCAATGGAAAGACCACAGTGAGAGTAAAGAAAACCTAGTTGGGTGTGCCATGTCAATCCCAAAATTTTCTCTTATCTCATACATGTTAATCCTTCAAAATTCGCTATCACAGTGCCAAAATTAAATGACAATTTATCCCCATCATCAAAACTATAAGAATATGAAATTCCGTGCATTAGCTCTTGAGCTATGACTATCGCTAAAATTCTGTAAATCCTGAAAAATGCAGCATAGCAGCGTCACCTGTTAGATGATTTACAACAAAACCTAATCTGCGACAACTTATGTCAACGTCTAACTGAATCTTAAGTTTGATGAAAATCCGTGCAATGATTTTTGAGATAGAGCTATTGAGGAAATTGTGAAAATTTCTGCATAGCAGCGTCACCTGTTGAGCGATTTACACCAAAAACTAATCAGCACAAATTTATATCAAGGATTTACTGAATCTGAAGTTTGATGAAAATATGTGCATTAGTTCTTGAGATAGAGCGCCCACAAAACTTGTCACATACAGAGAGACAGACTCACAGAACTACAAACTCACAGACAGACATTTTCTAAAAACAGTCAAATCGTTTTCAGGGCCTTCTAAAACGTTAATCTGTGGATTAAGCCGCTAGAGTGTAGAAATCCTTAGACAATGAAAGTTTCGACACCCTCTTTCCTATTAACGACTTTCAGGATAAGATTTGAATTTGCATTGATTTTATTTTTTACTTATCAAGCTCTCAAGAAACTCATAATAAAATAGAATAACAGTGGTGTAGGTCAGGTCCAATTTTGTGAAGTGGCATACTGAGCACGTATGAGGCAACAAGCGTAAGCGGTTTGGAAGCGCAATGTGTGATCAAACAAGAATACGACAGAAAAAAAAAGTAAATGAAATATTTGATAGGATTTTGAATCCCGTTAAATAGGCGTGAGTAAGAAATGTAGTTGGGACTTACCTTTTTTCAGGATACTTATCCATTAATGGTGTAAATCCACGTTTTACCTTTATCCAAAATGTATTCATAATGAAAATATTATTCACCTTATATTTGGAGATGCCATTATATTCTTCAATGCATGACTTTTATGCCTCCCTTAAGTAAAGAAATTCTAGATTATTTCAATATTAAATGAAGATGCAGTGACATTTAGATGTTGTTTAATCAACACTATTTAAATTGTAATAAAAGAGCATTTTTTATATGCCTATTTCCTGGTTAGCTGTATTTTTCAGAATGAAAGAAAATGTTTACATAATAATAACAATAAATCAGTTCACTGTAGTTTATGAGTATAATTTAGCGACTTAACAAGTCATTATCTTTACAGGAATTTCAAGGTTAAATTCATTAGCACTATAAAGAGATTTATGGCTAATTTGAAAAGTTATATTGTTTATGTAACTGAAGAAATTAGTTTATTTATAGCACAGTTATTCATTTTGATGATTTATGTCCAACAAAATTCCAGCCAATAAAATTCTAATATCAAATCCTAAATAAATATGGTATCATAATAAAATTTCGAGATACGACTTTGTAGACATTACTTAATATTTGTTTTTTACTTAAATATAATAGTTGTGTGCATATTATTATAACCACTTCGTGGAAAATACATGATTAATTTTTACGCTTGCAGGTTGACAGTCCGGGACACAACGAGTCCGTAGTTGGCTGGGCAAAAGAAAGACCTGAATCAAAAGTGGCAAGTCTCAATTGCTGTGTTCGTGGGGTGGGATAGGGAAGAAAATGCTTCTCCGTAAGGTGTTCAAAGCGCTGTTGACGTCAAAGTCGCACACTGAGGCGACAGGAGTAAGATGAAGTGCGACTTATTAAGAGGAGAAACAGGTCGAAACAAAGAAAAAAAGTTGTTTTAAACCTGTTTTTTAACCTTTAACTGATGTCACAGAAATTGTCAGATAACTAGTGTGAAGCGGTCTGTGAGACTGCTCCATCGAAAGATGAATAAAAGCCGCGATTAATTCATAGGATGGTGTTTTTGTACAGGACTGTTATAATTACAATTCCCCTATTCAAAAGTCTCTGGTGATAATACTAAAGTTCCAAACGGAACAAAATTTCGGTAGTGTTTGTAGTTAAACTGAAAATTGCAAGTTAAACTATAAAAATTGAAAAAAGCCGCGGTCTGAGAGACCGGTAACATCAGTTAAAGATTAACCGAAGTCGGAAAGCATGTTGCATGAGACGCCTCAGTGTGCCAGCTGTAGACGCTTGTTTTGACACTTGTCCAGGAAAACCTATTAACATCTATTCTTCGCCAACCGTTTGAAGTTATACACAAAAGGATGGAGATATTCAACAATGGAAAGAAGATTAGATCGACTTGACGGAAAGATTTTCCGGCTTCAGAATGTCCTGTCCGTCCGTTTCATTTGAAAGCTATTAAAGATGAAAAACACCGCGTGCGCGTGACTACAGAGAAAAAAAAAAAAAAAAGACGCCAATAATTGAATTATACGTCTATTCGGACCTTAAATCGGATTTGGGTGTTGTCTCAAAATTGAAAAAAAAAATTCATTGTTGGCTAGAGTACCGTACGTATAAGGAGGAAATATCAAATGTCATTATCAAAATCATTTATAATTTCTCAGAAAATGTCCTATCCAATGGGCAAAACCAGATCAAAAGCCATTCATTAATTTTCGAAAGTAAGACCAGAACCAGAGCTTCTTGTTCATTGTATATTGATTAAATGTATTTTTACTGAATCTGGAGATAAATACAGGGTGTTTATAAAGTCCCGGACCCATTTTGATGTTTAATAACTCATAAAATAATAAAGATAGATTAAAATTAATAACATAAATGGTTAGATAGACTCAAAAAGTTTCATGACCCTTGTCAATGATCTTCCACGTGTGCCCCCTTCGTCGCACGGAGAATATCAAGTCGATAGTCAATTTCACGCCAGGTAGCGGCGAGCATGTCGGCATCCACAGAGGCTATTGCGGTTGTAATTCTGGCTTTTAAGTCATCAATGTTCGATACTCTCCTCCTGTAAACATTGTCTTTTACAAATTCCCAAAGGAAAAAGTCCAACGGCGTTATATCAGGTGATCTGGGTGGCCAAGGAATTGGACCTCCTCGCCCAATCCATCTTCCTGGAAAATGGTCATTCAAAGAAGTACGAACGATGGTACCCTAATGAGGTGGTGCACCATCTTGTTGAAAAACGACATGTGGCTGAAGCTCTTCTAGTTGTGGAAATACGAAGTTTTCCAACATGTCTAATTGATGACTTAAAAGCCAGAATTACAACCGCAATAGCCTCTGTGGATGCCGACATGATTGCCGCTACCTGGCGTGAAATTGACTATCGACTTGATATTCTCCGTGCGACGAAGGGGGCACACGTGGAAGTTCATTGACAAGGGTCATGAAACTTTTTGAGTCTATCTAACCATTTATGTTATTAATTTTAATCTATCTTTATTATTTTATGAGTTATTAAATATCAAAATGGGTCCGGGACTTTATAAACACCCTGTACTTTGGCCAATGTATAACGTCTACTATATGAGGAAGGAGCGAAGGCAAAAGAGGTGATGAACTTCAAACTTTCTTAACCCTTTATATCGCAAATTATGAATTTATGAAAATTTCCTCTTCTAAAGCATTTTTCGGGAATTTTTGAAAATCCATTAGAAGATTTACACAATCGTTTAATAACTTTTAGAAGGATTTTGCGAATTAAAATTAATTAAATTTGAATTTGTGCAATATTTATAACCCCAATCAAATCTTTTATTTAAAATATTTTTTTAGTATTTTATATAATTAGGAAGTGTACAAATATATTGCTCTTACAATAGAAATATTTCAAAACTGAAACTTTTCCCCCACAATCAGGGTTCTCGCTGACTTTTTACGAACGTTAGCAATTTGGCTTGTCAGAGGTAAAAAACATTCGCAAAATGAAAAAAAAAAATAGCAAAATAAATTCTTTGTGAAAAAATGAAAGTTAGACCTCTAACCCCTTAACGTATCCCCCCTTTTTTCAAAAAAATAACCTAAGTTCTTGAAACTGTTTACAGATCAGTTATTCATCTAAATTTAATTATCCACCACAGAAACTAAAAAAATAACTTTTTTTCTAAATGTCTTGCGCAATCAAGAAAAAATTTTTAAATCTGATTTAACTCAATAAAATAATATGAAATAAAACTTCCAATCCCAGTTAACTCAGGATTTTAATATACAGTCGAACCTCTATTTAACGAACCTCTATTTTGCGAACTTTTCCTTGGAACCGAGAATATTTTGCGAATTTCTTCGTAAAATAACCTCCAAATAGCGAAGTGCATTCTCTATTTAACGAACTTTTTCTTGTGATCAAAAATATTTTTTCTCCCCATTTCTCAAAATATTTCTGGACATTTCAAACTTATTCTTTCTTTAAACACATTTTATGATGTTCAATGGCCTTGAACTGGTTTTACCAGACGCCTTCTTTGTCAGCAGTGAAAATTCGGTAAGTACTGACGACGAAGACGATAATCCCTAAGAGTAACTTTAAAAAATGTGGATACGGTGAGAAAAAAGAAGAAATTAACCATGATGTGCTGATTGATGATTCTATTTCACTTAATTCTTAAATTGAGACCTCGGAAACACTATCCGAATTGGATATTTTCGACAGTGAAAAATAAAAACAATACAGCAATGAATTGCGATGAAGACGAATATGATGGTAATGGAAATGGTCATTATGCAGGAATTAACAAAACTTCGTATAATGAAATGCTAAAATCATTTGAAACAATCCGACGCGAATTATAGTTAGAAGAAAATACGCATGAAGGGTTTTTGGTGCATTGCAAAGATGCGAGACGTATTATGAGAGAAAGCACTTTTTTAAATAAAAAACTCAGGCAAAATTAACAGAGTTTTTCAGAAATTAAATTTAAGGACACATATGTTAATGTATGGTTAAAATTATTTGTTATAATAATAATAAATACGATTATGTCATTAAAATTCGTTAATTTTAATGTAAAACTATTTACTTTAAACAGAAAATACAGTGTATTACCGGACAATGTTTTGTTTTCCTTGCAGATTTCAAAGATTTAAACACATAGAAAAAATGAATTGATGATGGATATTGGTGGGTAAAATAACTAAAACAAATCGATATAATTTATTTAAAAAAATGTGATTAATTACTTTTAGTAAAAATATTTAGTGTTTATGAATTTAAAACCTGTTTTATGTAGTTTAAAGTATTTTAAAAGGTGAATCTCTATTTAACGAATTTTCCATATAACGAACTTTTTTCCGGGATTTAGCGACTTCGTTAAATAGAGATTCGACTGTATTATATTCAACGTTTTCTGAAAAATTTTAAATATAAACAACAAAATGTGTCAAAAACTTTATTTTTCTAGAATTCTTCGGCTTTTCATTGAAGCCCAATACTTCAAAGGCTAAATAAAATAGTATGTACAAAGTATGTAATAGTACAAAGGCTTTTAAATAGTACTGTTGACTATTGGACACATTAAAACATATTGAAATGACATTGTTGCTCACTGGGGCTTTGGCTGAAGCTAAAGTGAATCGGTGTTGGGTTAGTATCTCTAAAAATATTGTAAATTGTACGATACGATTTAACAAGATAAGTGACATCAATCGTTCAGTAATGTAAATAAGAGTGTCGCCTGCACTGAAACACACACATACACACAAAAAACTAGTTAGATGTACCAATCCTAAAACTTTCCTCTATCTTATGCATCTTAATATTTCAAAACCTAGTTACGCATGTTAATACTTCAATATTATTAGTTCAATACTATACCAACTTTGATTTTCATCTTAAATTTCTGCTCCAGTCAATTAAACGGACTAAAAACGATTTAATTTATATCATGATATTTGTTAAAATTATTAATTTTTCCTTATTCTGTTGTTATCAGGTGTTTGCGAATTGCCGGGCTTAGCAGGAAGCGAGTTCCCGCCGCTGCACAATAAAACTACGAAAAATCAAGAAAAGTATACAAAAAACGCTACCACAGATCCCCTTTACCGCGCAATATTTCCAAATTCAAGGAGGACCTGTTGGCCAAAGCTAAAAACATGCACAAAAATTTTGGTTCAATTATATGCATAATTTTATACACTGTTCGATGGTACAATAATGAAAATGGCACAGAGATCGCAATTATAGCGCCCCCTTCTGGGAAGATTTTTTCAAGTTCAGGGAGAACTTGCTTGCCATAGCCAGAAACATACACAAAAAATTTGGTTCAATTATATGCATAACTTCATACACTTTTCGATGGTACAATAATGAAAACTGTACAGACATCGCAATTATAGCGTCCCCTACTGGCAGAATTTTTCCAAATTCAGGGAGAACCTTCGTCCCATGACCAAAAACAAACACAAAAAATTTGGTTCAATTCTATGCATATCTTCATACACTTTTCTATGGTACAATATTCAAAATGGCACAAAAATCGAAGAAAAATCGCTATTACAGCGCCCCCTGCCGGCTATTTTTTTCCAAATTTAGGGAGGACCAGCTTGCCATATCCAAAAACTTAAAATAAAAATTTGGTTCAATTCTATGCATAACTTCATACACTTTTGGATGGTACAATATTAAAAATCGCACAAAAATCGCTATTACAGCACCCCCTACCGGTGATTTTTTTCCAAATCCAGTGAGGACCTGCTTGCCATAGCCAAAAACTTAAAATAAAAATTTGTTTCAATTCTATGCATAACTTCATACACTTTTGGATGGTACAATATTCAAAAATGCACAAGAATCGCTATTACAGTGCCCCCTACCGGCGATTTTTTTCCAAATTCAGGGAGGACCTGCTTGCCATAGCCAAAAACTTAAAATAAAAATTTGGTTCAATTCTATGCATAACTTCATACACTTTTGGATGGTACAATATTAAAAATCGCACAAAAATCGCTATTACAGCGCCCCCAACCGGCAATTTTTTTCCAAATCCAGTGAGGACCTGCTTGCCATAGCCAAAAACTTAAAATAAAAATTTGGTTCAATTGTATGCATAACTTCATACACTTTTTGATGGTACAATGGCGACAGATAGACGGACAGACAGACATTTTCTATAAACATATTTTTGGGGATCTCTGACCCCTAAAACGTGTAAATCCGTCGAAAACTGGAAGTCGAAACAAATTTCGATTACAGTACTTTCTTCTATTGAAGATAGAAGAAAGTAAAAAGATGAGCAAAAATTGAGTACTCGCAATTTGACGAGTCTAATCATCCATTTACTCGCCAAATGAAACATTTTGTCGTGATTTGGTGCCATGGCGAGCGGCAGCGAGAACCCTGCCTACAATCTTTCAAAGTCAAGAAAGCTGAAAAGATGCAAAGGCAAAAGAAATCAGCATTTTAAAAGTATTTTTGTTTTGTGCAACCCATAATGCTTTTGGAACAAGATAAAGTAATGCATCTATAACTCATTCTAAACTTACTTCTAATTGATGTATTAAATGCATTTTATAACAAGTTATTTTAATGCTACTTTAAAGTACCGTCGGAGCACAAAGGGTAAAGTCGTTGGCGGATAGAGAAAGAATAATTTCGCAGTTGGCTACAAAATGTCTGACCCGGTCAAAACTATTTCCTTATTTTTTGCATCCTAAGATTCTAGCACCTTAGTTAACACTCTTAAATTAAGCCTTTGCTAAAAGATAGGGCATTGACAACTTGTATTGTAATCCATTCTTTGAAAATGAAAGAGGAAGTTTTGAAAAAAAGAAGATAAATTTAGTAAAGGAAAAGAGAAACACTTCTTTCGAATGGATCGCATTTTGATAATCTGAAGGGGTGGATTTAAATAAAAATTAAATTTAAAACATCAAAAAGCCCGACTGCGTAAAATCCGAACTAATTAATTATTTCTCATCAATGTTAAACTATTCTTTACATTACTTACCTATTTTTTTATTTACTTGTATTGATGACTTTTAAGTTTGTGTTTAATTGTTAGTTCCTATCTATAAACACTGTTTTGATGAGGCCTATAGATGTCTATGAAGGTTAAAGTTGCAGAAAAGCTAGAGATCCTACCTACATAACTTCCAGGCTGTGTAATATTTAAACAGAGCTTCGGACTGTAAAATAGTCAATGAAACATCGTCTTCATTTGGAAAGACCTGTCCAATGATAGGCCACTCAATAGGGTGCGTAAAATTATTTTTTCGTCTGTACCGTCATTTTGAATTTATAAAAACAAAGTTAGCCTATAACCATCGGACGGTTAAGACGAATCGATAGAGACCTCATTCATTAAAATCCATCCAGTCGTTGGAAGGTTTCGAGGGTATAAAGAAATCCACAAATCCAGATAACTCTTCTTGGCAGCGGGTAAAAAGATTTTAATTTTTAGCGAATCGTATCAGAGTGGATATACGCGGAACGAATTTTTCTTATCTTATTCTTATTTCAAAACATACTACACCATGGGTCCATAACCATCAGCTCGTGGGCGATTATTATTCTTCTGTCCACGGAGCCTCTAAAAATTTGTAAATATGTGTTTTGCACAAACTAAAAGATACTCATTTTCATGGACGATTCTCAATCTGTACAGTTATTCCTAAAGTAAATACTAAACTGTATACAAAATATTCTTAACCCGGGAGGACGCGCGCCGGGCCTGGGAGACCCGGAGTGCGTGCGGTTTTTACAAATGTCACCACTATCTTTTTAAAAGTAATCTTCAACTTCTTTCATCGCAAAATTGTCTCCGGTGAAATAAGGTGACGATTATTCTTTATATTTATTGGTGACAAAGTAAAAACCATTCATACCCTGGTTATGCGCGCGTTCTCCCGGGTTAATTCGTATTGAATACATACAACATTTTTGGGCATCGATTTCATTGTTTGTATCCTTGATAGTTCGTGAAGAAGCTTTGTTAACGTTTACACATTAAATATTTTGAAGATGTAGATCCGTCCATTCTTTATCTACGTATGTAGTACATAAATGTAATGCAATGTGAAACATCATATACACGCAGGGCCTGACTTATGCAGGGTCATGCGGGGCAGCTGCCCCGGGCCCCCCTTTTTAGGGGCCACCATGAGAGTAATCAGGATTTTCATTAAAAAGTGCCAAACGGTTAAAATTAGCCAAAAGCGACCAAAATTCATATATTTTCAAACATTTAGGATGGGAGTGTGGTCCTTGTTCCCCTCTTTGCTTCCAGTGCCCCCTCCACCCATGCAAAAGAGAAAACTATATCATTAAAAAACTAATGATTAGATTTTTTTTTTATAACTTAGTCTATTGTTTTCAGAAGAAACGTTTTCCTTGTAACGTGGCAAGTTACGTGGCCATTAATTATGACCAATTTTGGGCACTTTTATTTAACATCTTTTAACGTACATAGATGAGAAAAGAAAAGTTTGGAAAGAAATACTCGTGTCAACCCAATCTATCACTTTTTTCCTACTATTATCCTACTAGTATTTTTCTTTAAGGTTGTGACCCTCATTTTGTGATACCTTGTATACAGATGTGGGCAGTACTGGGTACAAATTCATGCATACATACAATTTGTATGTTGTCGGAAGTTTAGTAATAGCCACTTCCATATTATTCACAAACAATTCTATAGATAGATAGAAGCCCCCCCCCCCCCCAGAATGATGCTTGCCCCGGGGTCCCCCATAGCCTAAGTCGGGCCCTGTATACACGCGTGTGTTTGTATGCAAGATAGGAGGGAGGGGGGGAGACGCCGACGACATTGGTTATAACATTCAAATGCGTTATATTCAAATGCGTCAGTGATAGTAAAAAGTCCTTCCGGCCAGTGCCGGGAGGAAGGGGTAGCTTTCATATTCCTTATTTTAAAAAAAGCCAACTTATATTATTCAAACACACGAAGCTCAATTTAGTGGAAACCGAATATAGGAGATTCAATACTAATTTTTATCAATACTAAATCATTATGAATGAGAATTTCGCGAAATTAGTCAGCTTTATCCAAGCTGCTTTTATTTAAAATAACTTATATTTGGCTGCCAAATTCGGCGATTTCTTAAAGTGCCTGCCATTTTAAGACAACATGGTGGATGAGGCTAACCAATGAACTTGGTCGAGACCTTAGTAATTGCTGTGAACATGCTCACTCACATCGGAATCGATTGATATATACGAGTGCTGTCGCAGGCAAAAAATCAGATTTTTCAAAATGTCACCCACATTAGATATTGAAATTGCTATATCTGAGCCATTTTTTAGATAAAGACAAACCAAAAATGCTCCTGAATCCTTATATCAAGGTCAAATACTTAAGAAAGAAACCATTTTCAATTTCTAATTTTTTTGCACCTCACTTTAAATAAAATTTTGTTTTTATTTAATGGCCGCCATTTCGAAACAAGATGGCTGATGAAGCTGGCCAGCGAAATTGGTCGAGATATTGATGTATACTATCCGTATCCACATGCCTTCTTACATCGAAATAGACGAATACGTGTGTTATTTCGTGACAAATACAATATCGTTTCAAAATGTTAGCCATGCTACAAATTCAAAGTGCTATAATTCAATCATTTTTTAAAATATAAACAAAAGAACAAATTTTCAGAAACAAAATCTGCTCCGGAATCTTTCTATCAAGGCCAAACACATAAAAAAAAATCTTTTTCAATTTCCAATTTTTTAATACCTCATTTTAAATTAAATTAATTTTTTTTTTTAAATGGCAACCCTTTTGAAACAAGATGGCGAATGAAGCTGGTCAACGAACTCGGTCGAGACATTGGTATGCACTATGTACAGACCAAGTTGCATCCAAATCGGTTCATAAATACGCCTGTTATCGCGTGACAAAAATCAGGTCGTTTTAAAATTGTCAGCCACAATAGAAATTCAAAATGCTATAACTCAGCCATTTTTTTAGATATAGACGAAACAAAAACTGTTCCGGAATCTTTGTATTAAGGTCAAACAAATACGAAAAAAGTCTGTTTCATTTTCTAATTTTTTGGTATCTCATTTTAAATTTTAATTTTTTTAAATTTTTTAAATGGCCTCCATTTTGAAACAAGATGGCGGATGAAGTTGGACAACGAACTCGGTCGAGATATTTGTATATACTAGATACACACCAAGGTACATCCAAATCGGTTCATAAATATGCCCGTTATCACGTGACAAAAATCAGGACGTTACAAAATGTCAGCCACGCTAGAAATTCAAAATGCTATAACTCAGCCATTTTTAGGTAGCTTTCTTTACAAGAAGCTACATATTGCAGCCGTTCGGAGGAAAGCGATTAAAAAAAATTTTGGTATATTTTCATCAATCATGACCCCCAGACAACGAAACCACCATCCGTTCAAAATTGATATACTACAGTGAAACTCGTTTAAGATACGAATCAAGGGACCGAGTATATATATATATATATATCTGACCTATGTCACACTGTAACTCTCGTATTTATGAACCGATTTGGATGTAATTCGGTGTGTACATAGTACATACCAATGTCTAAACCGAGTTCGTTGACCAGCTTCATCCGCCATTTTGTTTCAAAATGGCGGCCATTTAAAATTTTTAAAAAAATTTAAAATTTGAAATGTGGTACCAAAAAATTGAAAATGGAAAAATATTTTTTCCTTATGTATTTGACCTTTATACAAAGACTCTGTAACAGTTTTTGTTTCGTCTATATCTTAAAAAATGGCTGAGTTATAGCATTTTGAATTTCTAGCAAAGCTGACATTTTGAAACGTCCTGAATTTTGTCACGCGATAAAAGGCGTATTTATGAACCGATTTGGATGTAACTTCGTTTATACATAGTACAGACCAATGTCTCGAACGAGTTCGTTGGCCAGCTTCATCCGCCATCTTGTTTAAAAATGGCGGCAATTTAAAATTTTAAGAAAAATTTAAATTTGAAATGTGGTAGCAAAAAATTGAAAATTGAAAAAATATTTTTTCCTTATGTATTTGACCTTGATAAAAAGATTCGGGAGCAGTTTTTGTTTCGTCTATATCTTAAAAAATGGCTGAGTTAAAGCATTTTGAATTTCTAGCGTGGATGACATTTTGAAACGTCCTGATTTTTGCCACGTGATAACAGACGTATTTATGAACCGATTAGGATGTACCTTGGTGTGTACATAGTACATACAAATAACTCAACCGAGTTCGTTGACCAGCTTCATTCGCCATCTTGTTTCAAAATGGTGGCCATTTAAAAAAAATTAAATTTAAAATGAGATACCAAAAAATTGGAAAATGAAAAAGATTTTTTTTGTATGTGTTTGACCTTAATACAAAGATTCCGGAACAGGTTTTGTTTCGTCTACATCTAAAAAAATGGCTGAGTTATAACATTTTGAATTTCTATTGTGGCTGACATTTTAAAACGATCTGATTTTTGTCACGCGATAACAGGCGTATTTATGAACCCATTTGAATATAACTTGGTCTGTACATAGTACATACCAATGTCTCGACCGAGTTCGTTGGCCAGCTTCATTCGCCATCTTGTTTGCCATCTTTACCATTTTTTTTTAAAAAATGTAATTTAAAATTTAAAATGAGGTATTAAAAAATTGGAAAATGAAAAAGATTTTTCTTTATGTGTTTGGCCTTGATACAAAGATTCTGGAGAAGTTTTTGTTTCTGAAAATTTGTTCTTTTGTTTATATCTTAAAAAGTCCTTCCGGCCAGTGCCGGGAGGAAGAGGTAGCTTTCAAATACCTTATTTTAAATAAGCCAACTTATATTATTCAAACACACGAAGCTCAATTTAGTGGAAACCGAATATAGGAGATTCAATACTAATTTTTATCAATACTAATCATTATGAATGAGAATTTCACGAAATTAGTCAGCTTTATCCAAGCTGCTTTTATTTAAAGTAACTTATATTTGGCTGAGATGTTGATGTATACTATCCACATGCCTTCTTACATGGAAATAGTCGAATACGTGTGTTATCGCGTGAAAAATACAAGATCGTTTCAAAATGTTAGCCATACTAGAAATTCAAAGTGCTATAATTGCACCATTTTTTAAGATATAAACAAAAGAACAAATTTTCAGAAACAAAATCTGCTCCGGAATCTTTGTATCAAGGCCAAACACATAAAAAAAACTTTTTCATTTTCCAATTTTTTAATACCTCATTTTAAATTTTAAATTTAATTTTTTTTTAAATGGCAACCCTTTTGAAACAAGATGGCGAATGAAGCTGGCCAACGAACTCTGTCGAGACATTGGTATGTACTATGTACAGACCAAGTAACATCCAAATCGGTTCATAAATACGCTTGTTATCGTGTGACAAAAATCAGGTCGTTTTAAAATGTCAGCCACAATAGAAATTCAAAACGCTATAACTCAGCCATTTTTTTAGATATAGACGAAACAAAAACTGTTCCGGGATCTTTGTATTAAGATCAAACACATACAAAAAAAATCTTTTTCATTTTCCAATATTTTGGTATCTTATTTTAAATTTTAAATTTTTTTAATTTTTTTAAATGGCCGCCATTTTGAAAAAAGATGGCGGATGAAGCTGGCCAACGAACTCGGTCGAGATATTTGTATGTACTATGTACACACCAAAGTACATCCAAATCGGTTCATAAATACGCCTGTTATCACGTGACAAATATCAGGACGTTTCAAAATGCCAGCCACGCTAGAAATTCAAAATGCTATAACTCAGCCATTTTTTGAGATATAGACGAAACAAAAACTGCTCCCGAATCTTTGTATTAAGGTCAAATACATAAGAAAAAAATATTTTTTCAATTTTCAATTTTTTTGTACCACATTTCAAATTTAAATTTTTCTTAAAAATTTAAATGGCTGCCATTTTTAAACAAGATGGCGGATGAAGCTGGCCAACGAACTCGGTCGAGACATTGGTATGTACTATGTACAAACGAAGTTACATTCAAATCGGTTCATAAATACGCCTTTTATCGCGTGACAAAATTCAGGACGTTTCAAAATGTCAGCCACGCTAGAAATTCAAAATGCTATAACTCAGCCATTTTTTAAGATATAGACGAAACAAAAACTGCTCCGGAATCTTTGTATAAAGGTCAAATACATAAGAAAAAAAATATTTTTCCATTTTCAATTCTTTGGTACCACATTTCAAATTTAAAATTTTTAAGAAAATTTTAAATGGCCGCCATTTTGAAACAAAATGGCGGATGAAGCTGGCCAACGAACTCGGTCGAGATATTGGTATGTACTACGTACATACAGAATTACATCCAAATCGGTTCATAAATTCGAGAGTTACAGTATGACAAATGTCAGATATATATATATATATATGGATATATATATATATATTACCATTAATTAAACATAACCTGCCACCGTCAATTATTATGAATTAAAGCTGTAAGTATTAAAAAAAAAAAAAATATTATAAGAATTATTATGGAAGAAAAAAGAAAAAAGTGGACACCGACAAAAATTGAAAAGCTTATACATTGAATTACGTTATCGAGGGCACAGAATTCAATGATATAAGCAAAATGGTTGTTTTCTGTGGGAGAAATAAGCTAAAGCTAAAATTAATTTTCCCCTGTGCCCGAACAACCACTAAAATCAAGTGAATTGATTAAAAATGAAAGCAGAATAGAAACAAATAATATGAAATGGAAGAATCAATAAAACGTATTTAAATATTTATAGGATATAAAATAGAAATAATAAACACCATACCGATTAATATTTCAGTATTTTACAAAAATCCATGTGCACATGTCTTCCAGTATATCAAAAAGATTAAGGTGAATAAAACAGTTAAGAAATCACAGTAAATGCTACCAAAGGATGCAGTTAATACATTTTGAAATAATATTTGAAATACCTTGTAAAACAAATTTAATCTAATATAAAATATAGAGAAATTAATTACATTATTTAAAATGCACTATTAAATTAATAGATAACAGTTTAACAATATCGTCAAAATTTAGCTAAAAATACACCCTGGTGTATAAAATATAACTAAAATGGAGCTAGAAAAATTAAAAATAAGAGCAATATGAAAGATACAATTTTAGTGCTGCCATCTATTAATAATTATATTAAACATCTATCGCAAGATAAAAATTTGCAAGCCTTTGAATGTAAATAACTGTTTAAACAGCAAAACCAAACAAATCCTTATATATAGAGAATTATAGAACAACCACTAAAATCAAGTGAATTGATTAAAAATGAAAGCAGAATAGAAACAAATAATATGAAATGGAAGAATCAATAAAACGTATTTAAATATTTATAGGATATAAAATAGAAATAATAAACACCATACCGATTAATAATTCAGTATTTTACAAAAATCCATGTGCACATGTCTTCCAGTATATCAAAAAGATTAAGGTGAATAAAACAGTTAAGAAATCACAGTAAATGATACCAAAGGATGCAGTTAATACATTTTGAAATAATATTTGAAATACCTTGTAAAACAAATTTAATCTAATATAAAATATATAGAAATTAATTACATTATTTAAAATGCACTATTAAATTAATAGATAACAGTTTAACAATATCGTCAAAATTTAGCTAAAAATACACCCTGGTGTATAAAATATAACTAAAATGGAGCTAGAAAAATTAAAAATAAGAGCAATATGAAAGATACAATTTTAGTGCTGCCATCTATTAATAATTATATTAAACATCTATCGCAAGATAAAAATTTGCAAGCTTTTGAATGTAAATAACTGTTTAAACAGCAAAACCAAACAAATCCTTATATATAGAGAATTATAAACCTAATATAAATCACACAAAGTATTTAAATCTATTGTTAATAAAATTTAAAAGCATACAATATGTTCTATTAGCTAAATTATTTAAACTAAACTAAGAGTTTAAATAATGTTAGAACATTGATAATATATAGCATATATCTATATGCCATAAAACAAAATAAATTCAGTCATAATTAATATAAATAATTATTAAAAATTATCTAAAAATTATTTTTTAATGAATTATATATAAGATATTTATAAAATGAACAGGAAATATCAAACATGTGGAAGTATATAGAAGGTTAAATAATACTTAAAATCCCATTACTTAAAACGCACAAATATAGAATGTGGATTATTTTCAGACATCCATAAAAATCCATAAAGTATGAATATGGGACATTCAAAAACATTAAACTAAGAGTGGCATACTATTAGTAATTAATATGATATTGTCCTTAGTAAATTAGAATTTAATAACAAATAATTGTAAATTAGATTAATGAATAATTAAGCTAATTATAATATTAATGAAAATCTCCAACTTACATATAAAATATCAAATCAACATCCACATAAAATACATAACAAAAAAATAGTAATAATACAAGAGCCCCGCTTTTTTTTTTTTTTTTTTTTTTTTTTTTTTTTTTTAAATAAATAATTAACCATTGCGTATTATCCAGACAACACCACCCTCCTCCGTACTCTAACATCTACCCACCCAACCAACCTATAATATTTTTTTTATATTATTTTACAATTTTTAATTTTTTATAGATATTTTTTTATTTTATAATTTTTTTTGTAATTTTGTTTACGCATGTGTTAATTTGTGTTTATAGATCATGTAAGAAAAGTACTAATTGTATATTAATGAATATATGAATTTTTTTGGAAAACCATGATTTAATGCATCATAAATTAGTTTTTTAATATTATTGTTAATTAGAGGAGAAGAACATAAACATTTTATTCTATATAAATGATTAAGTATTATATTACGAAATACAGAATGATGTAGACAAGATTTAAAATTTGTAAATGTATTAACTGTGAATTTAAATTCTTTACGTTTGTCATACAAATCTGTGATTGTTTTATTGTCTTTTATTGTAATT
Organism: Maratus speciosus; assembly: GCA_963932465.1. Taxonomy (NCBI): domain Eukaryota; kingdom Metazoa; phylum Arthropoda; class Arachnida; order Araneae; family Salticidae; genus Maratus; species Maratus speciosus. Next base: position 343,108,334 of record OZ010797.1, read on the forward strand.
TTAAGATCTAAGAAGTTAATTGTATTGTTAGATAAAAGGTTTTCCGTTAATTCCAAATTAGTGGGATAATCAACTGGAAATCGAGTAATTGCAGATTGATCAGTTTCAATTAAAATGATGTCATCAATATAACGATATAAATGTAGATTATTATTAGTAAAATTGCGTTCATAATGAGATAAGTATAAGTCTGAGAGTAAACTGGAAGTACAACCGCCTTGTGGTATACCGACATGCTGTAAATATAAAGTATTATCTTGCAATATATAATTATTATAGATAATGAAGTTAGTTAAAGATTTAAAATATGCAATATCTATATAAGATGGTAATTCCAGTTTTTTATAATACTTTTTAAATAATGCATTTATAATTTTATGTAAATCTAATAGGTCTATATTATTAAAAAGATCTTTGAAGTCATATGTCGTTATATTACAAACAGAATGAAGATTTTTTAAAATCTTAACAAGTTGATAGCTATTTTTTATACAATGTGTATTATCATTGTTTGTAGTAAGTTCATATATTTGATTAAGAATTTTTAAGAGAAGTGTATTGGCTTTATTATTATATGTATTACAACCAATAGTAACAGTCCTAAATTTAATAGGAGTTTTATGAAATTTGGGAATAAGAACTAAATATGGATAATTAAAATTAGTAGATAAAATATTTAAAAGTTTATAATAACTTTGAATTTTACGATTATTTACAATAACATTTTCATTAGTTTTTTGAAAAGACTTATTAGAAGAAATAGAATTTGTAAGTAGTTGGTGATAATATGATTTACATATAATAGCATAATTGTTAGGAGATTTGTCTACATATGTAATAACGAAGTTTTTTTGTAATTTAGTAATTTGTTGGAAATAATGCTGTGTATTAATAGAAACCAAATCAGCAATATTATTTTTTAAAACCATAGTTAATTTTTCAATTACTAATATCTTCCATTGATTAAAATATTCAATAGGCTTATTATAAGAGATAGAAATTTTATAAATAAAAATATCAATATCATATGTAAACTGTTTGATAATAGATTTAACATTAAATTTAGATGGAAGTCTATATTTAGTACCATAACCCATTAGTTGTTTCAATTTAAAATCATGAACAATATCAAGATTTCCAGTGATTATATGTCCATGATCATTGTTTATGTATTTTTTTAGAGTGGGGTCTTTGCATTTACACGGAAAAGTACTTGCAGCAGATGTATTTTTTGAAAATGTATTATAGTTAAAAAATTTTCTCCCAATTGTATTCGGATATTTAAAGGTTTTTGATATATGAAGATTATTGATAGGAAAAAAACAATTTTTATCATTAATTATAGAATTGATATTAATTTTATTAAAAATGTGATTTGAAAAAGTAATTATCATTTGAGTATTCATGTTCTGAATTTTGTGTTTTTTTTTTATATTAATATTTAAAAGATTAACCCTACTCATAATAAGGTCAAAGTAAATATCAGAGAAATGTTTAGAGAAAGATTTACTTAGAAAGACATTTAAATGTTGTACCAGCTGTTTCTTTTTAATAGCAAAGATGTTTTTACGAATTAACAACCAGTTATAATTCTCTAAGTAATTTCGTTGAAGATCATTAATTTGTTTTGTGATAGATTTTTTGGAAACTACAACTGATGATGAACCCTTTCCCCGTTTATTACGTGTTGTTTTAGCATTTAAATTATGATTAAGAGTAGGATAAATTGGAGAATAATCAATATTGTTATATATAGATGTGAAGACTTTGACAGGTCTGTTAAATACTTCACTGTTAAGTCCATAAGGATATATTGTGTTATAATATTTCATGTATGATGATTCCATATAAAGACGTTCTGATTTATTTTTTAGAATTTGAAGGATTTCAATTGTCGTATTTTTAAATAAATGTTTATGAAAATGTTGAATTTCAGCTGTAGATTGTATATTTTTTGCTTTGTTATTATTAGAGTCTGATCGATGATGATTGATTCGTTTATGAATTGGACCTGATGTTTCACCAATATATTTCATATTACATAAGTTGCACTTTATACTATAAATAACATTAAATGCTTTACAAAAACTTGAATAGTTAGGATCTGAGACAATTTGTGTCTGAGCAGCGTATGGACATGTCTTGCACCGAGAATCATAGCACTTACGAAAAAATAAAGGACGAGGGGGAGAGTATAAATGGTCGCTGGATGACGTATATATATATATATATATATATATATATATATATCAACTTTTGAACGGAGGGTGGTTTCGGGGTCTGGGGGTCATGATCGATGAAAATATACCAAAATTTTTTGAAATCGCTTTCCTCCGAACGGCTGCAATAGGTAGCTTTTTGTAATGAAAGCTACCTAAAAGTGGTTGAATTATAGCACTTTGAATTTCTATCATAGCTAACACCTTGAAACGATCTTGTATTTGTCACGTGATACCACACGTATTCGCCTATTTCGATGGAAGAAGGCATGTGGATAGTATACATCAATATCTCGACCAAGTTCGCTGGCCAGCTTCATCAGCCATCTTGTTTCAAAATGGCGGCCATTAAATTAAAAAAAATTATATTTAAAGTGAGGTGCAAAAAAATTAGAAATTGAAAAAGGTTTCTTTCTTAAGTATTTGACCTTGATATAAGGATTCAGGAGCATTTTTTGTTTGTCTTTATCTTAAAAAATGGCTCAGATATAGCAGTTTCAATTTCTAAAGTGGGTGACATTTTGAAAAATCTGATTTTTTGCCTGCGACAGCACTCGTATATATCAACCGATTCCGATATGAGTGAGCATGTGCACAGCAATTACTAAGGTCTCGACCAAGTTCACTGGTTAGCCTCATCTACCATGTTGTCTTAAAATGGCAGGCACTTTAAGAAATCGCCGAATTTGGCAGCCAAATATAAGTGACTTTAAATAAAAGCAGCTTGGATAAAGCTGACTAATTTCGCGAAATTCTCATTCATAATGATTTAGTATTGATAAAAATTAGTATTGAATCTCCTACATTCGGTTTCCACTTAATTGAGCTTCATGTGTTTGAATAATATAAGTTGGCTTTTTAAAAGTCCTTCCGGCCAGTGCCGGGAGGAAGAGGTAGCTTTCATATTCCTTATTTTAAAAAAGCCAACTTATATTATTCAAACACACGAAGCTCAATTAAGTGGAAACCGACTGTAGGAGATTCAATACTAATTTTTATCAATACTAAATCATTATGAATGAGAATTTCGCGAAATTAGTCAGCTGTATCCAAGCTGCTTTTATTTAAAGTAACTTATATTTGGCTGCCAAATTCGGCGATTTCTTAAAGTGCCTGCCATTTTAAGACAACATGGTGGATGAGGCTAACCAGTGAACTTGGTCGAGACCTTAGTAATTGCTGTGCACAAGCTCACTCACATCGGAATCGGTTGATATATACAAGTGCTGTCGCAGGGAAAAAATCAGATTTTTCAAAATGTCACCCACGTTAGAAATTGAAACTGCTATATCTGAGCCATTTTTTAAGATAAAGACAAACAAAAAATGCTCCTGAATCCTTATATCAAGGTCAAATACTTAAGAAAGAAACCTTTTTCAATTTCTAATTTTTTTGCATCTCACTTTAAATATATATTTTTTTATTTAATGGCCGCCATTTTGAAACAAGTTGGCTGATGAAGCTAGCCAGCGAACTTGGTCGAGATATTGATGTATACTAACCACATGCCTTCTTCCATCGAAATAGGCGAATACGTGTGGTATCGCGTGACAAATACCAGATCGTTTCAAAGTGTTAGCCATGATAGAAATTCAAAGTGCTATAAATCAACCACTTTTTAAGATATAAACAAAAGAACAAATTTTCAGAAACAAAAACTGCTCCAGAATCTTTGTATCAAGGCCAAACACATAAAAAAAATCTTTTTCATTTTCCAATTTTTTAACACCTCATTTTAAATTTTAAATTACATTTTTTTTTTTAAATGGCAACCCTTCTGAAACAAGATGGCGAATGAAGCTGGCCAACGAACTCGGTCGAGACATTGGTATGTACTATGTACAGACGAAGTTACATTCAAATCGGTTCATAAATACGCCTGTTATCGCGTGACAAAAATCAGGTCGTTTTAAAATGTCAGCCAGAATAGAAATTCAAAATGTTATAACTCAGCCATTTTTTTAGATATAGACGAAACAAAACCTGTTCCGGAATCTTTGTATTAAGGTCAAACACATACGAAAAAAATCTTTTTCATTTTCCAATTTTTTTATATCTTATTTTAAATTTAAATGTTTTTAAATTTTTTTAAATGGCCGCCATTTTGAAACAAGATGGCGGATGAAGCTGGCCAACGAATTCGGTTGAGTTATTTGTATGTACTATGTACACACCAAGGTACATCCAAATCGGTTCATAAATACGTCTGTTATCACGTGGCAAAAATCAGGACGTTTCAAAATGTCAGCCACGCTAGAAATTCAAAATGCTATAACTCAGCCATTTTTTAAGATATAGACGAAACAAAAACTGCTCCCGAATCTTTTTATCAAGGTCAAACACATCAGAAAAAATATTTTTTCAATTTTCAATTTTTTGGTACAACATTTCAAATTAAAATTTTTCTTAAAATTTTAAATGGCCGCCATTTTTAAACAAGATGGCGGATGAAGCTGGCCAACGAACTCGGTCGAGACATTGGTCTGTACTATGTATAAACGAAGTTGCATCCAAATCGGTTCATAAATACGCCTTTTATCGCGTGACAAAGTTCAGGACGTTTCAAAATGTCAGCTTCGCTAGAAATTCAAAATGCTATAACTCAGCCATTTTTTAAGACATAGACGAAACAAAAACTGCTACGGAGTCTTTGTATAAAGGTCAAATGCATAAGAAAAAAATATTTTTCCATTTTCAATTTTTTGGTACCACATTTCAAATTTTAATTTTTTTTAAAATTTTTAAATGGCCGACATTTTGAAACAAAATGGCGGATGAAGCTGGCCAACGAACTCGGTCGAGACATTGGTATGTACTATGTACACACCGAATTACATCCAAATCGATTCATAAATACGAGAGTTACAGTGTGACATAGGTCAGATATATATATATATATATATATATATTGATATATATATATATATATATATATATATATATCAATTTTGAACGGAGGGTGGTTTCGGGGTCTGGGGGTCATGATGGATGAAAATATACCAAAATTTTTTGAAATCGCTTTCCTCCGAACGGCTGCAATAGGTAGCTTTTGTAAAGAAAGCTACCTAAAAATAAGGAATATGAAAGCTACCTCTTCCTCCCGGCACTGGCCGGAAGGACTTTTTAAGATATAGACGAAACAAAAACTGCTCCCGAATCTTTTTATCAAGATCAAACACATGAGAAAAAAATATTTTTCCAATTTTCAATTTTTTGGTGACACATTTCAAATTTAAATTTTTCTTAAAAATTTAAATGGCCGCCAGTTTTAAACAAGATGGCGGACGAAGCTGGCCAACGAACTCGGTCGAGACATTGGTATGTACTATGTATAAACGAAGTTACATCCAAATCGGTTCATAAATACGCCTTTTATCGCGTGACAAAATTCAGGAGGTTTCAAAATGTCAGCCACGCTAGAAATTCAAAATTCTATAACTCATCCATTTTTTAAGATATAGACGAAACAAAAACTGCTCCGGAATCTTTGTATAAAGGTCAAATACATAAGAAAAAAATATTTTTCCATTTTCAATTTTTTGGTACCTCAATTCAAATTTAAAATTTTTTTAAAAAATTTAAATGGCCGCCATTTTGAAACAAAATGGCGGATGAAGCTGGCCAACGAACTCGGTCGAGACATTGGTATGTACTATGTACACACCGAATTACATCCAAATCGGTTCATAAGTACGAGAGTTACAGTGTGACAAATGTCAGATATATATATATGTATAATGTGTCAATTTTGAACGGAGGGTGGTTTCGGGGTCTGGGGGTCATGATCGATGAAAATATACGAAAATTTTTTGAAATCGCTTTCCTCCAACCGGCTGCAATAGGTAGCTTTTTGTAATGAAAGCTACCTAAAAGACTGTCGATACTTGTACGATAGTGTATGTTTAAGGTACGACAAGAAAGAAACGTCCATGCCTCACAAAAATCCTGTTTGCGCTCATTTCTTAGGCCAAATTTGAACAAAAAAAAAGTCAGACTTAATAACTTGGTCGCCAGATGAAAAAAATTGGTCGCCAGGTCGCCACTGACGACCTCATTTGTCAAGTCCTGATGCCCGGCTATATGTAACACCTCACGACCACAATATATGTGATGGTGTGAGTGTAATGAACTATTGGTTTAAATAACATTTCATGGAATTTTACAGCTATTTTTATAAATTAACAGATAGAAACATGTAAAATTATAAAAATGACAGTTTGAATGGCTATATCTTAGAGATGAGTTCAAGTTCCTTTTTTTCCCGAAGACCGAGGCCAAAATATTTTGTGTCCTCAGAACCAGAGTCCGATACCGAAAGTATATACAGTACTTCATCAAATAACGTTTTAAAATTGTTTCAAGATTAATTTTCGCATTTAAAAATCTTTTCGTAGGGGCTGTACACATATTACGTTATCACTTTAGGAGGAGGAGCGGGTCTTCTTCGTACTTGATATCGTAAGATATCTCTAAGGGGGGGGGGGGGGATTTGTCTTTTGATATCGTTATTTAAGTATTGGGCGGCAGCGCAATACTTATTTATTTCCAGTGTCACTTCTCAATGTTAATTTAACATAGAAAAGACTATGGAGATCGTAACTTTTTGATTTTTTCTTCCCACCTTTGTGTCCCTGATGCCACTCACTTTTTATTCTTTGTTAATTTTAATAATATTATAAATTTAAAGTGTAAAAACATTTGTCTGATATCAGATAGAAAACGGATAATGAAATGCCTTTGCATATGGGTGGATTATAACCCAGAAAGTAGCACAGGCTATGTTTTATTTAAATTATTCAAATATTTTTCTTAATAATTACAAATTTCGCTATTTTCATTGGGAATCAATGGACATTTTCCAATAAAATTTAACATTTCTTATTGTTGCAAAAACTTCAAAAGCCGTGATAAATTTTTCTCTCCAGCAATTAATTTCCAGTTGAAAGATTTCCACGTGAAAAAGGGAATTAAAATAATTTTTTAAAAAGAATTAAAAATAAGATGAATATGGCGTCATAGTAGAAATAAAAGTAATACAAGAAACATTAATATGAGTAAATACAGTAAGTACACTGCAAATAAAGGCGTCTTAAATTAAGATACATATGTGACTGAAAAAGAATTTCAGACACTTAAGTGTCTGAATCTGAAAATTCAGTCACAATAGATGTCTTAATTTAAAACACCTAAGTGTCTTACTATGATCATAGTGTACACGAACTGATAAAAGTGTCTAAAAAATCTGCAAGTGTCTAATTTTAAGACACTTTGTAACTCCGCTCCGCATTCACCAGGGGGCACTCTCAGTTGCGCATGCGTCTTCCTTTCGAACTCGATGTTCGTTTGTAATTCAAACTGAATGTTTGTTTTTATGTACGCGTACATTTTAACTAATAATTTATTTTGACTTGATTGTTTTTTGCGGAATGTGAAGTTCCGGGATTTAATTTCTATCGACATAGTGGTACTCCGTATTAATATTTATCTATAAAACTAATACAGTGTTCTTCATCTCGTCAAATTTGTAAAGAGAACTGTTGTCTGGCGGGCTATGTTTTCAGGATGGAAATTTTCCATTCTTTTAACAGAGCTAGTCGGATATGCAAGGGGATTTTATTTTTTAAATATCCAAGTCTGCCTAACTAACGGATACTAACGTAGCCTCCAATCCGGACGTCCTCTGGGCGAATTTGCTTTTGGAATAATCAGACCTTTTCCCAGGTAAGTGGGGTCTTAACTATGTATTTAAAACTCTCTGTGATTGTTTTCTCTTTAAATGAAGACCTCACACGAGTCTATAGCTTTATTAGTTCCTGAGTTATGCCAAAACATGTTCAAAGCATTTTGCCTATGGTATTTCCATGTTAAAATTTTATTTTGCTAATATTTAAATTTCTACTCTTCAAATCATCTGCAATCATATTTCTGTATTATTTTCTATCCAATGTTATCTTTAAAATAAATTTTGGTGTCTCTGCATGGTGTATATTAGCGGTTACTGAATTTATTAATTTTACACCTTCCTAAGCCTTTTCTTATGTAGCCATTACTTTAAAAATCGCAGTGACATCGCCTGTTGATTGGCTCATACTTCTTAATTACCATCAAGACTACCTTAATAGTATTTTTTTGGTGTAATTATTACTCTGAAGTACCCTTTTTAATTATTTATTTACGTATACAATATTTTTATAAGCATTTAATGCGGCAGCATTTGTAATGTTTACATCGATTTTTACATTTCTGATAGATTTATTATGTGTTGTGTACTGGAATTCAAAAGCATTTATAGTAAACATTCCTGTTAATAGCTGCTTTTATTTATTATTTATGCTTTTCTTGTCTAATGAAGTTTTCTTCTGCCTCATAGTGTGTACATCATAAATTAAAAAAAAGAATATAGTTCGAACATCCTTCCATTCATCGATTCCCCCATATATTTAATACAGCGAATTACTTGTGTTCATTTATTTATTTTAAAATGTTTTGACTGATAAAACTCATTAAATCCGGTCATTCTAATTAAAAGATTTCCCTTTGCTATAATTTTAGTGTTTCCGAGTATTTTAGAAATATCTCATTTGCCATACTGAAAATAATCAACATATAATCTTTTTATGATTCAAAAGTCAAAACCACAGCTTGATTGTTTGAACGGAAATTGACGTCACTAATGTAGACGTTGAAGAAGAAAAAAATTTGTTGATGTCAACAAAGATTTAGAAAAAAGGATCTCGCGTTATCTCTAGTCACTATGTTAAATTTTAATGATTATTTTTAGATTCTTAAATTCATATAATCATGTACCGTTAACGTAATTGTAAGAATGCGGTAAAAATATACAGATATATTTCAGTTGAAATAATTATATAATATTGATTTTTTGATTACTTTTAGTTAAAAAGTAATTTGAAATTAAAAATGAATACAAAGTAAAGAGGTAAATTTTTATAAAATATTTATTTGCATATAGCTAGATTTTGCACTTAAAACTGACACGTACATTTATCGAATCATAATACAGGGTTGGACTTTTTCCAGAAAGAGGGCCTGATTAAAGCATGGGCAGCCCCCCCCCCCTACGATTTTACGTGCTCCAAATTCGATATGGATTTTTTTTTTAAAGCTTATATTTTAAATGTGTTTCAACATTGTATTGATTATAATCAGCATTTTGAACTTTAAAAGTAGAATTAGATTAAAAACTAAATAAAAAAATAAATACAGTAAAAACTCTCAATCGCGGCCACCTCGCGAATTGAACGCGTTTTGGAACGTTGAATTTGCCTGCTATTCGATTGTGTTCGCTTTTATGAGGTAAAAAAAAATGTATTTATCTTGAAAAAGGTCAGTGTTCGCTGAAGAAAATTGTCCTATGAAAGTTTTGTTGTAAAATCTCCATAACGGACACTCCTACATAGAGGACACAACTATTTAAGAAGAACATTTTTTATTAACAACATGCACATATTTTATATTTTTTTTACCTCAGAAAAACAGACACTTCCGAATGGCGAACAAATTCCACGGTTCTGAGGTGCCTACTATTGAGAAGTTTTACTGTATTGTGACAAATATTTTAATTTTTAATCTTATTCTACTCTATAAATTCAAAATATTGATTATAATCAGTACAAAGTCGAAAAAGATTTGAATTATCAGCTTTATGAAAATTGCATACCATATTTTGGAGCCCCTAAAATCAGGCTGTGTGTGTGTGGGTGGGTGGGTGGGGGGGGGGGAGTAGGGCAGAATAATGGCCATATACTTTTCCAGGATCAACGTGGTCAAACATGGCTACGTATAATGCTTTAAATAAATGGCTGCGATTCAGACGTTTGAAGTGTCTAAAATTCAGACGCAAAAAGTGTCTGAAAAAATTCAGACATTTTAAAATGTCTGAAAATTGAACACTCCGTTTCAGACACTTAAGTGTCTGAATTTAAGACATTTCGATTTAGAGTGTAGGTGAATATGACGTCAAAAAATGTAAATAAATTTTACCGATACTGATTTTTAAGCGTGACTATAAGTTACATACAGATCAGCGCGTAGATCGATTAAAAAGGTGTTAATTTTGTGATTTATTTGTGTTTTCTTTTATTTATTTACAGATGAAGTTTTAATTTCGTTAAGATATATTAGCTGGAAACCAATTCTGGACTGTTTCTATTATTTTAAGACGGCGTAAAAATTGAATTTTTCCGACGTTTAGAAGTTAATAAATTTTCAAATAAGTTACACTGGTTGTCAAAAATTAAGGAAAAGTCACAAAATGCTAATTTTCAAATACGCGAACACTCAAAAGGAAATAATATAATTCGAGTAATTACTATCTCTACAACACAGCTAGGCCATATAACATCTCATTCATGTCACACAGGGTCACAAGTGTCACAGTCACTACGGTGAAGCAAAAAAATAGGAAATTCCATACATTTCATTATGAGTCTCAAATTATCACTATATGTGACTCCACTGAGACGTCACTGTGACTGCTGCTTTGTGACAAGTTACCATGTGACTTTAGACTGTAGTTACATTGTGACTCTCATGTGACTGTCTTTTGTAAACTCAATTTCAAAGTCATCGTGAACGCTGCATTGTGATAAGTTACCAAATAATATCACATTAAAGTCACATGATGACTTTCAGGTGACAGAGAGACTACTGTGAAGTCACCATTGTGCTCCTTTGGGAAAAGTCTCCATATGACTATAATATGATATTATTTGGTGACCTATCATAATGCAACGTTTATGATGACTATGAAATTGAGTCTAAAAATGACAGTCACAGGAGAGTCACAATTTAAATACATTGTGTGACTCGTCACAAAGCAGCAGTCACATTGACTTCTCAGTGGAATCACATATAGGGATCATTTGAGACTCATAATGAGATGTATGGAATTTCCTATTTTTTTGCTTCACCGTAGTGACTGTGACACTTGTGACCATGTGTGACATGAATGAGATGTTATATGGACTAGCTGTGTTGTAGAGATAGTAATTACTCGAATTATATTATTTCCTTTTGAGTGTTCGCGTATTTGAAAATTAGCATTTTGTGACTTTTCCTTAATTTTTGATAACCAGTGTATGTATTGTTCACAGGCAGTTTCATTTTTGTATCAACATGAAATAAAAAATAATGGCCCCCATCAGTGTAACGTCACAGGCAACTTAACTCCGTGTATGAACCGCAAATTGGATCCAAACAAACCCAGAAAGTTGAGTGTATAAGAGATGCACCATGCGTCAAAACGGCTTGCAGTATGAAGCCAGGTATCGCTCAGACCATTCGGCCCAAACTAGACAAGCACGTGGAACCAGTGTTGAATTATTTGGAATGGGAGTTTTTCAAAGCTACCCGCAATTGTTTGGAGCGAATTGTGAAAGGTTTTAATTGATTTCAAGGTTAGATTTTTAGCTTTATGCCAAACCATCACGTTTCCTCCCCATCTGTTTCTGAACTCTGTGGTTTATTTGGATCCAATTTATGGTTGGTACGCTGAATAGAGTTGCCTTTGACGTCACCACTGATGGGTCCATTATTTGTAAATTTTAAAAAGATGGGGCTTTTAACGTTATGTCTATGGCATTTTTTTATCTAAAATTTTTCCTCGGGGTTTTGATTTTTGCCTGGCACAGAAACGGCTGGTGTTGCCACAAAATAAATAACCGAAGTTTAACTTAGGTAACAATTTCCTTTTGCGTTTACATCGTTCCCTGCGAGGAAAAACGGTAATTTTTTTTAAAAGTAAAACTGACGTTTTTTATTTTATGTCTTACTGAATAACAGCTATACTGTTGTTAAATATTAGCATTAAATATATAACACTATTTTTGCATTCACAGCGTTCCCAAGTGGAAAATGGAGGTAACTAAATTTTGATTTTTTATGCTCAGACTGGAAGTTTTTGACCAAACAACGACAACCTGTATTATTGCTTTCATGAACCATTTTAAATTAATCATTGGTAAATTACACCACAAATTGGATGCGATAATCAAACCTTAATAATGGCGCATTCCATTAATTTTGAAATGAGTTCATCTGAGTGTTTGCCTGAATGCAGTAGTTATTAAAAAACTTGACATATTAAACAAAAACATACTTTGCAGAACAAATTAAAAAAGAAAATTTATTTCCTACATTGTTTAAGCCCGAGAAGGGACAGATATTAAGATGTTTCGTTCAGTTAGCTCTACGTTTAAATGTTACATTTTTGTAACAAATAAGTTAAACCAATTGAACATTAAAAAATAAAATTCAAACAATATGATACTTTAAACACCCTAAAAACTTGGATTCCGTTCAAATGAGAACGAAATAAATCTTAGACTTTTCCATTTATTAGTTGTAAATATTTGTATTGCAGATTTTGTATTATGTTTATGATGATTGTACATAAAATCATAAGGCACGTCTAAAATACAAACCTTTAAAAAAAGCGAATAACAAAGATTATTCGCTGTCTTCTTTATTCTTGTAATACTGACCGTGACGTTTCAGAATCAGATAGACTATTTCAATTTTTATCCCATCAATAACAATTAAATTCCCTTTCAAACTGATTTTTAAAGAATTGTAAAAGCACTTTAAATAACCGAAACTAAATTCTTCTCAAATAGCAGGCTTTCTTTTCCTTATTTTCATATTTGTGAATAAATAATTTTTTTCCTTTGAGCCGCAGCCCGAAGACTGGTATAAAAATCGAGCTCGAGCCTGTTTAGGTCCCGGACTCAGTTGGTTGGTTGTATGGTGTTTAATGGCACAAAATCCCATTGGGGACATGCTGCGCCAAAAAAGGAACATTAAAAAACACATAAAAGGGTGAAATTTACATTGCATTAAAATATAATGAAATAAGTTAAAAAGGAAAATGCTATACGGATGGGGTGTCCCACAGTCATACAAGTGTAGAAAACAAAGTTGTAAATTAATAAACCAGTACAGCATAAAAGTGAAATAATTCAAAAAAATGTTATCTGGATTGGGGTCCCAGACTCGGATTCACTTGGGTCGGGATGAACTCGCCTCATTGCTAATAGAAGTTTTAATTTTCTGAAATTGCAATTCATTGCATTTTTGTTTACCCAATTTGTGTATTTATTAGGGATGCACCGAATAGTGATTTTGGCCGAATACCGAATATTCGGCCTACAGGCAAACCGAATATCGAATATTCGGCCTACAAGCGAACCGAATATCGAATATTCGGCTAGCCGAATAGTAACTGCTAAGCCGAATACCGAGTATTCGGCTTGTCGAGTAAAAACAATTTTGCATAATATTTAAAACAGAAACTTTTATTCTAATAAATAAGAGCTTTTTTCAAGTAAACTTTATGCTGAAAAAAAATCTGCTTTGAGTTATTTAAGAAGAGGATAGTTATAAAGTTTTTTTAATTAATAAAATTTTAAATTCCTTGGCTTCTTCTGAGAATTAAAACAAATGAATAAAATTTTCTTAAATTTTAAAACAAACATTTTAAAATCAAAGAAAAATTGTGAAAAAATTGGAAGAAAATTTGTACAGGATCATATATCATTTGTTTGTCAGGAAGAGTCTAAAGTAAAAGTAAATAAATAATACAATATATTCAAATTTTACATGGTGGCAACTTAGCAAGAAAAACTGTTCTACTCTCTTTGATTAAGCAAGGAAGTTTTTAAATGCATCCTAGATCGGTGTCTGGAGCGGGCAATCATTTTCAGAGATTGTAAATGTTGTTCTTAAAATCTTAGCAAGAAACAGATTATTTACTGGACAATGTTCAGAAACTTGCATTTGTACATAATTAATTCCTATGAAAATCCTTGTGATTGGTTAATTTTCTTAAATAGTACTTAACAAACAGCAAATAAATAATGTAAAAACATTCTCTTTTATTTAAGTACGATTCTGTTTATAATTATTCTGAATATCTTTATAAGTTGACTGTTAAACGTAGAAGTTGTAAAGGTTTTTAAAAATGCGTTTTAAAAGTTTTTTTTTAAGTATTTATTTCGGCCGAATATTTCGATATTCGGCATACCGAATAGTTTGATATTCGGCCAAACCGAATATTCGGTAACATGGTCCAATTGGCCTAATACCGAATAGATACCGAATATTCGGTGCATCCCTAATATTTAGTAAGAAAATTTTATCAAACTACCATTATTTTAGTGGCGAGAACATTTTTGGCGAATTAATGTAATATCTTTCCTTACAATTTTTTTTAAATTTTAAAGAAATTGAATCAATAATTTACTTAACAAATGCAGTTGCTAATATATACTGTATGCTAATGTATTTGAAACGATCAGCATTATATTCTTTTTTTGTTTCGTTTTATAAAAAAAGAGAAAAAAAAAACAGTGGCACTCCGGGAGTGCCAATAGAAGTGAAAGCTTCAACAATTACGTGTGTGTTTTTTTAATCGTCAGGAAATGTTTTATGCGTTGAATTGTGTAGCAGCACTAATGAAAGCATCTGGGGACACGGAAATGCCCCTGCCAAGTCTTGAAAGCACAGCCGTAAGCATCTTTTTCTGGAAGCAACTCAGGGTACTTTTGACCCCCAATATCTTTGTGTTGGTGATTCCCAGAAACTTGAAACTTCGTAAATCTAAAGTAATGTGGAAATGGAACTAAATGCTGAAATTTCACGTTTCTATCTTTTTTATTTCAGAAGATATATGAACTTAAACTTTCGCCTTTTCAACACTGATTCACCGATCATCAAAACTCAGAGGTACGTCCTGTACCCCTAGAATCTTGAAATTTGGTATGAAGGTAGTGTTTGGGATACAATGAAAGGGAAAATTTAAAAAAATCCGGAAAATTTGGATAAAAAGTCGAAAAATCAAAAAACCGAGAATTTGGCAGAGATGTGATATACGAACCAGGTTTGGCGCGATTTTTTAACGTCAATTTGGCGAAAGCTCGTTTTCCAATACCAGTTACAATATATATTTTTAAATTATTTTCTATTGTTTTAAAAAGTAAACAACAATAAATAAACGGTAATTTCATTAATAACTATAGAACAAAACAATTGTACAATTTAAAAAAATAAAATAAAAGTAAATGAACAATTTATTAATAAATAAGCAACAGTAGCCGGGTTACCTTGTAAAATAAAGTAACGTCCTTTTGCTGTCAATTAGGTACCCAAATGCGTATCTGATATCTGTGCCCCGTATTTTATCTTCCGTAATCGAAATTCCCGCCAATACTGTTGGTTATTGATCAGACCATCAACACGATAAAATACAGCGTTATCGGTTTTTAGTTACACGAAATAGGTAGGTCACGAATACGGTATAATTCATTTTAACTGACGAAAAACAAAATAATAATTTGTTTTAGCAATACGCCGGGAGAAAAAGTGAGTTTTAGCTTCCTTCTTCTTTTGCGGATTGAGCTGAAGAGGAAAAAGTTCCTGTCATTCACCGCTTGGCGCGCTAGTGTCTATGTGTCAAAATGCTAGCATGTCGTTACGTTACAGTGTCTCGAAATCAGTGGTTTTTCCCCATCTCAAAAAAAGCTCAATGCGCCTAAAGAAGTTTTCACTTAAAAAAAAAACGCTTGTCAAATGCAGAGGGATACTTTAATCATTCTATGATGTGGAGATGAATAAAGCTGGTGCAGCCTAATATTGTTGAACAATAGTGTAATGTGCAGTCAACAAAAAACAGAGGGAGTACATTTTATGCATTTTAATTTCCAAACTGTCATAGAAATGACCTATACAACTGAAAATTATGCCTTTTTTTCAATTTATGCCAAGGTAACAAGCAGTTGAGGGGGTTCGTTTTCATGGTGAAATTGTACCAAACTCTTAAATTGTAATACGAACACGTACTTTTGACATCATATTTGGCTTTGTCGGTAAATGTTACCTTATGATACTAAACGGGAAGTCATTCGATCAAGTAGTTTAGAAATTATGCTGATTTAAATTTTGGAATCCGTAATGTTCAATTCATTTGTAAGCGTTGCAAAACAGATTGCAATGCTGATAGTTTTTTTAAGCATGACACAAAAACTAATTGGTGGAATGAGCTGTAATTTTGGATTCGCATGTTTGAAGCTTCTATAAATCAATTGCTGTTGAGAAATACATGGCTTAGGATGCATATTTTTTTCGAAAAAAAAAATTTAAAAACATTCTTTAAAAAAATTATGGTGCAATATCTGCAAGAAATATATTTTTACTTTATTGCCAAAATTCCCAATACAAAGCCAAAAATTTCAACACAGTTTTCTTTTTATAGCAAATATTTCTGATAATAAATTAATTATTGCTAGTGATAAGCAAATATTTCTAATGTTAATATTTCTGTAACAGTAGCATTTCATTACACATAATTTTAATATAAAGGCATTCTTTAACGAATGCTGGTATTTCATTTGAAATGTTTTTGATGTATGCAACATTTTCGCAATATATATTGCTTCAATATTGCCATTATCGTTTTGCTACTAGTACGGTTGCTATGAGTTTTGGAGTCAGACAATGTAGTGAATGTCTCATACTTTAACTTTATTGAAGAATTATGTGATTTGCATTCAATTTCTGGCAATTGCAGACAATTTCTTCTCAACAATGACTCAAAAAGGTCTCCACCATAGTAGTATAAGAACAAGCTTTATTTATAAAAGGAATAACATTAGATTCCATTCTTTGTTTTGTATTCCTATGCTCCTATAACACAATAGTTTGATTACTTGTGCACATAGTTTTGGACCTTTTTTTCTTCTCCAAAAATTACAATTATGAGCAAGTCTGGAACGAAATAATTTCATTTTATCGAGTAGCTCATAAATCATTGTAGAATAAACAGTTCATGGATCCTAGTCTTAAACCACTATCAGGAAGGTGAAGGATTCTTGTGTTCTTGAACAGCATTGACTATGGAAATTATGGCAAATACGAAGAACAGTACGGCTCCAAAGAGGGTCACTGAAATATAAAATTTCTTTCATTAGTTTAATACTTTAGGGGAATTGGGAACATGTAGGCTTTGTTATGGGTAAATATTTTTACCGCAGTAACTGTATATGACAATATCATAATACGTTACCATAATGATCGCCACTGATTTATCTATTTATTGTGAGCGTTTAATTGCTGCTGTTTCTGCATAATTACTTTTTAATAACATTTAGTTTTATTTTATTATGATGAAGCGACATATATTGTTCTTTTAATCTAGTTTTTAAATTAAATTTTACTCTTTCTTTCCTTCCATTCAAAAAGCCATAACAGTATTCTTTAAAAGGTAATCTCATGGCGAAATACATTTTCATGTTTATTTCTCTTTGCTTTAACCCTCCGACTGTCTTGGAAAAGAGCAAAATTGTAATGTTGTTTTCACTGAATTTTGTTTTAAATGCTAAAAAAAATTATTCTTAGAACATTTTATAAAAAAAAAAAACTTAATAACGAATATGAATGCAATCCTTGGAGGTATTAATCATTGTTCAATGTATTTGAAAATACATTAAATCAATAGAATAATATTACTTTAAATATTGCTTGTATTGCAGTGAAACCTGGAGCTTAGTGAACGTATTAACACGGGCTTGTCAGTGAGGGGGTTAACGCGGAAGTAAATTATAAAAAACATTTTTTTAAACGGATGGAATCATTATCATTTTCTTTTCGCTAGTCTACATCTGCAATTTAACGAACTTTAAATTATATAGCAAGATTTATGATAATTACTTTCTCATCTCATTCGATAAAAATTTAAATCTAATATTTTTATTAACAATAGTTATCACCTACTTATACCATTATATTCATGCAATAAATTTAAGGCAAATGTATTTATGTCAACAGTAATGTAAATAGATTCTGACGTTTTGTATGTGTTTCAATAGGGTTACTGGCTGTAGTTTTCGGGATATTGTTTTATCATTTTATTCGCCAATAATTTAAATTCTCCCCCATCGCATTTTTATGTAACGGATAATTTTGGCGTCTGTTTTAATTCTTCATATTGTCTCTGATTTCGTAAGATACTGGCTTTGATTCCATAGGATGTTGGCGTGGAATTATGTGTAAATGGTACATTTGGCTTGCTACTCTGGTTCTGTAAAGACATGCCTGTCTCACGGGCCACCCCATCAATATATTTTGTCACGAAGTTCAATAAAAGTACATCTTTACCTTTGCAACTTGTTCGCAGTTAATTTATTGGGATTGGAGCCCAAAAAATGGGTTCTGCAAAGCGAAGCGATATACTGCCATCAGCATCATCCGGCTTTTAATTAAAATTTAAAATCTGTGGGGGGTTTCTCCCTCATATTTATATTTGTAGAAATCATAAACAATGAAAGAAATATTTGCATTATTTTTTCAGAAATGTATATTTTACTCACAATCTAAAAAAAAAAAAAAAAAAAAAAACGGCTAACAGGTGTTTACCTATTAAAATTTTCTATCTAAATATGAGCCGTATTCATATAGAAAGGCATGGTCGGAAGTACACAAACAGCACAACATAAAAAGAAGTGTAAAGTACTTTTTTAGACAAAACTCAATAATGTAACAACTGTCACGTTCAAAACATTATTTCACAAGAAGTGTTCAAATTTCCGAACATTCGTAGTGCCCGATACCGATGCCACGTGGATGTTTTCAATGAAGTTTGGGGATATTAGCAAGAGAGACAGGGCCCGACTTATGCAGGCGCATGCGGTGCAGCTGCCCCGGGCCCCCTTTTTAGGAGGTCCCTCATGAGAGTAATCAGGATTTTCATAGAAAGGTGCCAAATGCTTATAATTAGACAAAAGTGACCAAAGTTCACATATATTTTCAAACATTTAGGAAGGGAGTGTGGTCCCCCTTCCCCTCTCTGCTTCCAGTACCCCCTCCGCCATTCAAAAAACAAACTATATCATTAGAAAACTAATGATTAAAATTTTATTATAACGACTTCGTATTCTATTGCTTTCAAAAGAACTTCTTTATTAACGTTTTCCTCGTAACGTAGCAAGTTAAAACCATTCATTATGACCAATTTGGGGCATTCTCTTTTAGACATCTTATAACGTACGTAGAGAAGCAAAGTAAAAGTTTGCAAAGACTCCTGTCAACCAATCTATCATTTGCTTTTACTATTATCCTTTGAGCATTTTTTCTTAAAGTTGTGACCCTCTTTTTGCGATACCCTGTATACAGGTGTGAGCAGTACCGGTTACAAAATTTATGCATACATACAATATGTATGAAGTTTAGTACTAACCACTTCCAATTCACAAAAAATTCTATAGATAGATAGAAGAGGGCCCCCAGAATGATGCTTGCCCCGGAGCCCTCCATAGCCTAAGTCGGCCCTGAACAGAGATACTATTAGTTTGGGTATAATGGCAAGCTCGCTAAGTCTATTTTGATCGAAAATATCCATTTATCGCTACTTTGCTAAATAAAAGTACTCTTGTGCACTAGCCTTAAAGCTGTTCTCAAATCCAAAAGAAGCTACTTTCTGACACATTTTTTTAATTAATTTTTATTCGGAAGCGCATGAAATTAACAGATGTTCTTATTCAGAAACTACATAATAGGAAGACTTTTTCCATTTTTTGGTAACGGCAGAGGATCTTTCAGAAAATACTGTCAAAGTTGACGTTTTGAACTTAATTTCCAAACGCAACACCTCTAGAAAGGAGAAAAAACGATCGTCACATGGCCACAATTGCTTATAACTCGATACTATTTTAGGAGGGCTACTTTTTTTCAATCTCCGATGGGCCGTAAAATAAAGATAAGTGTGAATAACAAAACGGTTTTATAACCAGGAGTTAAGTGCAATCAAAGTTACTTTGCGACATTTGTCATGGTGAAGATTGAGACATTTGTCATACCGGTGGGCGAGTTTTCCAAATACTCTCTTCATAGAAAGTTGCCGGCAGCGTTTTGAGATAGGTCTCCAAGGTATTGAAGATTTTTGTTGGGATGGAAGCGCTGTCCTTCCAGACCTGTCTTCGGTTCTCGAAGAAGATGAAAGCCAATCGTTACCAGATATGGGCTGTAGGCCGGCTGATCGATCATTTTCATTCGAAATTATAAAACAAGCTGTTGGGCCATCAGTTCAGCCTCGTACCGAGTGATTATCACCTTTTTAGAGAGCTGAAGATAGGTCTGGGAAGGGGGACAGCGCTTCCATCCCAACGAAAATCTTCAAGACGCCTTGAAGATCTATCTCAACATGCTGGCGGCAACCTTCTATGAAGAGGGTATTTGGAAAACTCGCCCACCGGTATGGCAAATGTCTCGATCTCCATTGTGACTATGTCGAAAAGTAACTTTGATTGTACTTGACTCCTGGTTATAAAACCATTTTTTTAATTCATACTTGTCATTATTTTACGGCCCATCGGAGGTTTAAAAAAATAGCCCTCGTATTTATCAAAAAATGGAAAGCGTCTTTCGATCCAAAATCGCTTCAACAGTCAGGCCTACCAATTTCATACCTTTACGTTTAAAAATGAATGGGCAAATGCGTCAGAAAGTTTCGCGTTGATGAGCTGAGGGTGAAACGCCTTAAAGGTCCACCACAGAAATACATCAAAGCTAGATAAATGAAATCAATTTGGGGGACCATGGGATATGTCTTCCCGATCTGGATACGGCCTGTATTGTCTACAACACAAAATCCAAGTGCTGGCCCCTGTGGCAGAAAAATACTATGCTTTCTGCGACAAGCTTTATTCATAGCAAAATCTTTGTGCACAGCCCCAATCTTATGAACAGTCCTTGAAGCCAAGCCAAGACTGATAATATGCCAAACTACAAAAAAGTTAAAATGCTTTGCTCTTGTCCCCTCATCCCCATACAGGTAGGGATTGATCATTCATTTATTGTTATATCGGAAACTTCAGTAGGGGAGGAAATGTAGATGATTCGTTATTTATGTATTAATATTGCAGAGTAACAAATAAAACTAGAGCAAAACAATATAAAAAAACTGGGAAGAACTTTGAGGGGGGAAATTTTAAAAATTTTGATCCTTAATGTTTGTGGGGAGAAGGCAAAGGGAGGGAAACGAAAATTTCGGGTGGTGGAGAGACGAAAATCTTCCGAAACGCAGAAGACCGTCGTCTCTTATCAATATTTTTCTGCAGAACTGAAACATATACAGAAGGTCTTTTTGCTGTTGCATACATCTTTTCTCCCTCCCAAAATTACATTTTCCCACCCAAAATGATTTTTTTTTCTGTAGAAATCTTACTCATTCTTCGACATTGTCGTCGTGATTCTGCCACGGGAGTACCGGCATTTATCGCCACTACATTGTTTCTTGTCATGCTTTCGTATGTGAATATGGTTCATATCAATGTTACTACTTCCCCACAAAGTTTGTGCATACCGTAGAATTTTGAGATCCCTACGAAAAGGATTGGCAAAAAAGATCTGTAATCAACTTGTCTCTCATTTAAAACAACAAAGCAAGATCAAATTTCGGACAGAAATGCAAAAATAAAATAGTCTACGATTTTACTTACCAACTCGTAAAGATATTCTATCAGACACCATCCTTCCTCCAAGAATTGCGAGAAGTGTGCAAACAGCATGACCCAATGTTGCGCCAACCACTACTCCGTAGATACTCTGCAAATAAATAAACAATAATGATAACTACAAGACTATATTTCAAGAAGTAAAAGTAACATAACCTCTTCAGATCCGAGTACACAAATGCAGACCACTATTTTTTTTTTCTCATAAAAACTAAACTTTTTTTTTTACTTAACTTCTAGAGCAGCGGTTCCCAACGTGAGGCATACGCCTCACGTATCCCAATATATATGCCAATGATATTGGGAAACAGAAAATAAAGAGAATGTGTTATGCGGAATAATGTCTACTTAAATTTGATAAAGATGATAATCTTAAAATATTTATTATATATTGTGTTATGCATATAGAAAGAAAAGTCAGTGTCCAAAGATTTTCCATGAATTCTTAATAAGTTACAAGATTGCATTATAAAATGCATGAATTTATCAGTTTTAACGTTAAATGTAAGAATATTTTAAAGATATTTTGCGAAGATAAAAATGCAGACCGTATAACACTTCTCTTTAACATTGAGTTAAGTTGAAAAAGTACAACAAATCTCGTTTTCGCATGTAGGCAAAGATGTATAATCTCATTACAGTTTTAAAATGATGTTAAAAACACATTTGTGGTAGAAGATTCACCTCTTTGATAAGTTAAAAAATGGGAAATGAATAGTTATTGTTAAGGCACTATTACATTCCCATTTTGTGAATAAAGTTCACATTTAAATAATAAGAGACATAATTTACAGATTGCGTGGGGAGGGGGGGGGGGGACATAGAGACTTTACAGATGGCTTTAGTGGGGCGTGGTCGGTGAAAGGTTGGGAATCGCTGTTCTAGAGTGAAACCCCTAGTAACCTTAAGGATTCTTTCTTGTTCAAATCACTATTACAAAATTTTAAATTTGTTTTATTCTTTCCTTTATTTTTGAAAGTACAGAAGAGATGCATAAAAAATTATTGTTGACAAAATTTTGAAAAAATATATTTTTTATTACTAGAAATTATTTTTTTTTCATAAATATGGTCAATAACTCCAGTAACTGACACCATCCCTATTTTGAAAAACCACACAACTGATACATAACACACACATAACTGAAATGAAAACTAACACGTACAGTCTTGGAAAAAAAAAGTAAACACCCCCTACTAACTCCTCAGCAAATTATTGTAGAAGAAAGTTACTGGTACCGAACGATTGGAAATAAAGTCTACTTTTAAATGATGTATATAAAATTTGCTTAGGGGCCACCTACATATTAAAACGAACCATAACTTTGTTTTTTTCAATAGCAGTACCCAATTCTGACAGCATAAATGAACTCTACACCCTTCAATTAGCCTAAAAACGAATTTTTATGCAATTCGTACCAAAAGTTTCCGAGAAATTAATTATTTTAAAACGAGCGTATTTTAAGGGCTGTATCCAAATTGAAGTTCCGTACTGGATTGTTAACCAAGAGAGCCGCTTCCTTGATCAAGGCACCTTAAGCGCCACTCAAGGAGTCAATGAAGCGTGTTAGATTACAGTACGGCAGAATAAATTTCAAAATGTCTACTCACTTCCATCATAGACGGCCCCTTAAACCATCATTTTGCCGTTTTTTAAGCATAATTTGAAAACTACTTGGAAGAAAAATGTGAAATTTTTGAATTTCCATAAAGCAGGACTTAATAAATCTAAATCCATCAAAAAAATTGTAGGTTGCAATTCATAATTTTTTCGAATATTAATTTCATAATTCATATCATAAAATTATAAAAAATTGCAAATTCAGCTTATTTATGTTTGGGTATATTAGTATTATTACCACAAAAAAAATTAGCACATTAGGAGCATAATTTCGGGAGATATAAATAAAAATATGAAAATATAATTTAACATTAGAAGCACTAAATTTTGAATGTTTATAATTCAAAAACTTATCATTCAAATGACTTGAAATTTGGTGTCCAGGCATAGTTTGAACCGAAGATTTGAAATATCTCGTTAAAATTGGATATTGCTATTGAAAAAAATGAAGTTAGGATTCGTTTTAATATGTAGATGACCCCCTAAGAATATTTTATATACATCATTTAAAAGTAGACTTTATTTCCAATCGTTCGGTACCAGTAACTTTCTTCTATGATGATTTGTTGAGGAGTTAGTAGGGGGTGTTTACTTTTTTTTTCCACGACTGTACATAAGTTATAACAGTTAAGACAAATAAGTTAACCCGGATGGTACTACTTTGTAGAATTTTACAAGAAAAGGTTTATTCCAGTTAGATTTTTGCTGAAGTGTCATTTACTGGTCAGTTGTCAATCACTTGGGATTTCACCCTAATTAACCCTTTATCTACTGACGGTATTTATAAGTACCATTAAAGTAATTTGTTATAAAATTCATTTAATACATCGATTAGTTGTAATACAGTTTAGAATGAGTTATATATTATATACATTACTTTATCTTGTTCCAAAAGCATTATTGGTTACACAAAACAAAAATACTTTTAAAAAGGGTGATTTCTTTTGCCTTTGCATCTTTTCAGCTTTCTTGGCGTTGGGGGAAATTTTTCAATTCGGAAATATTTCTATATTTCTCTTGTAAGAACATTATATTTGTATATTCCCTAATTCTACAAAATACTAAGAAAAATATTTAAAATGAAAGATTTGAGTGGGGGTTATAAATGTTGCACAAAATCCCTATAAATTCAAATTTAATGAATACTTCTAAATCCTAAAATTTATTAAATGATTATGTAAATCTTCTAATGTAGTTTAAACAATTCACGAAAAATGCTTTAGAAGATAAAATTTTCATGAATTCATAATTCAGTACATAAAGGGTTAACTAAATGTTTTTGCTTTGGAACACAACCAATAAATGACAGCACTGAAGCTTATTTCCTCATAAAATAAATGCAATTTTCATCTGAGTTTTCAAAATGCATTTAAAACAGTATGATGAAGAAAGAAAGAAATCTTCATATTTATTTAATTTAAACCCTTTACAATAAAAATGTAAGCCTTTGTAAATCATTCACTTGTTTAAAGCCCTAACTTTCCTAATGCGTGAAATTATGTTATTGATAACACTGGACAACAATGGTTCTTTCATAGAACTGAAATTAGTTGATTCTAGATCAGTCTTTTGCCGTGATTCCGAATACGCTTTCCGTTTTTTTCCTACACTGTAAAATAAATTTCGGAAACTTTACTCCAACTGGTGGGCCAGCAATGTGTCCCAATGTAACTGTTATATTTCCTATAGGTGGTCCAGTTTAAGAAATTTGGATATTCCAGTTTATGCAAATTTAAGTTTTTTATGTGCTACTTTATGCAAATTTTAGATACAATAAATGTCAGATTGAATTAGCTGTTCTAGATAACAACTACTGGACTATTTGCTGCAGATAAATGTTACGATCTGCATATTCCTAACATTTATCTGCTAGTTATTAAGAATAATTTGCATATTTTTCACTGTTGTAGGGGAGACCGGGGGAATTTAAATTTTTTCACTAAAAAAAAAATATGTTTATTTTTTAATAGTAAACATTTTAAAGCTGAATCATGATATTTAGTATCTGTATAAATTTAACCGTAATCATAACTGTAAAGTAAGCACAGCTCCTCATCTTTTTACTTCCTTTTGAGAACAACGGATTTGGAGCTTATTCTATCGATGATAATTTTCAGAATTTCCAAGCTATGTTTTGGAGACTTTCACAAAAGTTGCTCTACACTTTGCTAATACATTATGCACATTATATTTTGATTGCATTCTTGCATGCGCAGTGAAACAACATTTAGTAAATCTGCTCATTTTTCATACAATTTTTACTGTTTTTTAATTCTGATTGCAGGGTATTGTGTACAATGTTGTTTGTCATAGTTTAATAAGAGAAATTCTTTTTATATTAAGAAATCCGCAAATTATAAGCAAAAAACTTGGCGAAATTTGGAACCGTTTTTATAAAAACCTTAATTTCTCTACTAGTGTACATTCTAGCCTCATAAAAATGAACACAGTGTATTAAAGTAACCCTCTTAATCATGTTCTATAGTTTGAACGCTTATGCTACATTAGCTTTTACAGGTTTATCCAAAAGATATTCGTTCTTTTTCAATTTGTTGGCTGCCCCCTGTGGGGTTTCGAGAAAAAAATCTTCGAAATATATGACCTATACTATTCTGTTTACACACCTGGAATTTCAGAATAATTCCTCACGTATTTTTCTAGATATTTAACAAAACGTCTAAAATCGCAAGTGACCGGTCGTCATTGGCCATATATGTTTACAGTATTCTAAAGAATCTTAATTGTAGTTCAGAATTATCGGCATTTTTTGTAGAAATTGAATGGGACTTGATTTCATTTATTTTTGCACCAGATAGTTCCGGACCGTGACATACGGAAGTATGAATATACCGGGATAAGATAGCTTTCATTCGGGCCGAGCCCGTGCTGAGAATTTCAGTTTATGCAGACATCTCTCTCTACTTTAAGCTGGTTGTTTATAAATATCGATCAGTCAATTGTATCCTCATTTTATTGAAAAAATACAGGTTTAAGGTATAATAATTAAAAAATAAAAAAGGTTTTGTAATCTAACAAATGGATCTTAGCTTCGCTAAATAAATCTTTAAATTAAAGGACCTAAATTCAGAATTTCCACAATATTGACATGTTTTAATTACATTTGAGGTTGTGAGTTTCAAAACTTGCTTTATTCAAAATTTCTATCAATCTATTCTATCGGTGAACCTGCATCGGAAAAACACTACAATCTACAAAGAAAACTAGTTTTATCGTGTATTTCTGGCATTGTAAAATCTTGGGTTTACAATGACAAGGGGCTGTGCATATATAACACTATCATTTTAGGAAGGAGGGGGGAGGGGTTGGCACATGATACCGAAAGATATCTCTAGGGGGAGGGGGATTTGTCTTTTGATATCGTTATCATTCAACTAAATTTTTCTCCTTTTATTTGTAACTTGTTCTTTTAATCAAAATAGTATGTTATCCTTTTTTAGTATGTAATCTATTTTTATGAAAATAAAAAGTTATTATTAAAATCATTAAAATGAGTATAGAATTATTTAATTCCAAAGTATGGAATACCTGAACTTTTGGCATTCCTATTCTTCTGTCATATGTGTTTGCATATATAATCCGTGGTTCGTGAAACCAAGTGCGAAGTATTTTTGAAATGATACTTGTTGTGTTTACTAGTAAATAAAATAGAAAGAATGACGTTCACCTGTTTTGTTGATAAGAAATTCTATCTGTGCCCCTACCATTAGGGAGCAAGTGCAAGAAATCATTATTATTGTTGAATGCATTATGTAGCAAAAAGCTATTATTAAATACTTTTAAATTGCAACTACTATATCTTTTAAGTGTTATTTGATATAAAGTTATTTCATATATAAAGTGATATTTTATTGATTCTCTTCATTTGAATCAATAAAATATGCGAAAAATAAATGTAAACATATTTTTGTGTCACTCCAAACAAACAAAATTTTTTTCCAAAAATAAAAGAATTTTTAGACATGATAACGATATCTTTAGGGGGGGGGGGGGGGTCAGGGAATGATAACGTATGATATCGTAAGGGAGGGGGGGTTAAAATTACCAAAAAGTTGATAACATTATATAAGTAGGAGAATGGTGCACACGTAATAGAAAACACGAATAGCTAGTCAAATTTAGACAAAAAAAACAATCAATATTTTATAACTCCAAAGCATAAGGAACAGTTTCCAATCAACTAATTTTCATAAAAGTTTTAGGAATTTTTTTTATCGTTTTATTTAAATAACCATCGATTGAGCGGTAATGCCCGACATGGTAGATACGCTCAGAGTTTGAATACAACATTTAAGTAAGACAAAAGTCACATATGTAGTTATGTGGGCTGTTCACAGCACACCACTGTAGACTTTTTGCAACCACTTTACGCATATTGTGTTAGACATATAGTGGGCCACATTTTTTATATTTAGGTTTTTTGATTTTCACCACTTTTTTGAAATCGTAAAATTCTCCTTGTTTAATGACATATTAATTAAGGCGAAAACAGGGGAATTTTACCATTTCAAAAAAGTGGTGTCAATCAACAAATATGAATTTTTAAAAAGTTGCCCACTGGCAACACTTATTCTGGAATTCCACTCGAGCGCCATTACCCGTTAACGCCATGTTGGGTTTTAATGCATTATAACTGGCGTAACAATGCTTCACAAAAGTAAATAAAAGCATGAAAGTACAGCTAAATGTATATATTTTGTAGAGACATAATGAGTAAATTAATATTTGAAAATAAGAATGTACACTTACCTTCAAGTTAGATGTTGTAGAATTTTATAATAAAACAACTTCAAACTAATAATATGAGGACACAAAAATACTTTCCTCCCGACGGGCACTAAATCCTTACTGGGAACTTAGGATGAAGTTCGCTAGGTGCCGGTACCGATCGCACGTTTTCTATTCTATTCTGTTTAGCGATATTTGGTGAGCGTAGTTACCCTTCTGAGCGTCATTACCCTAACTTTCCCCTACAACCAGTGGTGGGATTCAGCCGGTTCGCACCGGTTCGGTAGAACCGGTTGTTAATTTGGATTGAGTTCGGCGAACCGGTTGTTAAAAGAAACTTGCATTTACATTAATTTACTTTCTTTCAATGTTTATCTGCACAACAGCGTTTTCTAAACATAAAACTGTGACATGTTCTGATTTGTTTTATTTAATAAAACTATGTTTCATTTGCAAAATATATTTTTCTTCATCAGTCCAGTAAGGAGCAAATTTAACATTTAAAAAATGAAATTTTGAGGATTTGAAGAATTTTGGGATCCATATCGGCAGCCTAGGCCTCTAGTCTAGGCCTAGGTCTACTTATATTGCATTTATTCAACACTACTTTAACTACTTTCTTAATTTGTATACTTAAATTGTAACTTAATTTGTACTGAGTTCGAAGAACCGGTTGTTAAATGAAACTTGCATTTACATTAATTTACTTTCTTTAAATGTTTATCTGCACAACAGCGTTTTCAAAACATAAAACTATGACCTGTTTTGATTTGTTTCATTTAATACAATAATGTTTCATTTGCAAAATATATTTTTCTCCATCAGTTCGGTAAGGAGCAAATTTAATTTTAAAAAAATGAGGATATGAAGAATTAGAGGATCCATATTGGCAGCCTAGGTTAACTCTAGTTATATAGCGCTTATTCAACACTACTTTAACTACTTTCTTAATTTGTAACTTAATTTGTATTAAGTTCGGCGAACCGGTTGTTAAATGAAACTTACATTTACATTAATTATTTTATTTAAATGTTTATCTGTACAACAGCGTTTTCTAAACGTAAAACTATGACATGTTTTGATTTGGTTCATTTAATAAAATAATGTTTCATTTGCAATATATATATATATTCTCTTCATAAGTCCTCTAAGGAGCATTT
Source organism: Maratus speciosus (assembly GCA_963932465.1). Lineage (NCBI taxonomy): Eukaryota > Metazoa > Arthropoda > Arachnida > Araneae > Salticidae > Maratus > Maratus speciosus. The sequence continues at coordinate 343,137,602 of OZ010797.1, forward strand.
AAACATTTAGAATTTAACTTAAAAAATGAAATTTTGAAGTTTTGAAGATTTTTGGGATCCAAACCGGCAGCCTAAGCTAACTCTAGTTGTATAGTGCTTATTCAACACTACAATAACTTCTTACATTCGAATAAAAGGTACATTGTTTTGGCTGCTTCTTTTGAAAATATACGGAATGTTCCCTGTTATCACTGATCAATAGCTAAATTTTTATATTTAGTGGTAAGGTAAAATGGTTCAAACTGCATTTTTTTTTTAAATATTGTTCTTCATATCTTAGAAGTCATTCACATCAAAGTAGTTCTTTTCATAAATGTAACAAATTTTAAGTTTTTATAAGATACCTTTCCTATAAGTTACATTTAGAAAAATATTTTCCATGATCTAACAAATATCATAACTCGAAAAGTCTTGCAAAAATTTGTACACTGCATAAAAATTTAAATTTTGTAACTTTTTTCTAAAGTAAAAAAGATTTTTCTAAAGATGAATAGTTGAATATTCCGAATTTCCAACAGCTGAAATATTTTTGAAATTAGACGTAAGTTAAATTTAACAATTTAGGAATTAGCTCTTGGTCAGCGATAAGAAGTGATGCCCTACATATTTTAAAGCTGATATTTCCTTGATGTTTTCATGTTTTAAATGAAAATGTTTGTCTTTCAAAAGCACTGCGAACAAGAAGTATAAGCATCATAAAGAATGAAAACTTGTAATAAAATTTATTAAAATGTTTGAAAGCCTTCGGAAGAAAAAAGCCCGCACAAAAGAAAAAATGTGAGGTTTTTATTACCTCAGAAAATTGAAAAAATATCAAATTTGCAAAAGATAATAAATGTTTTAATAAGCTCGGGGGACATTTTTTTAACAACTTACCGAATTAAAAAAAATTATATACAGGGTCGTACTGGCCCACCGGGCAACGAGGCAACTGCCCGGTGCGCCCATCGTCACTTTTTTTTTTTTTTTTTTTTTTTTTTTTTTTTTTTGTTAAAGCACGCTTAAAGTTCTGTATTCTGAAAGGCATAAAATTTTGAAAGATTTTCATTTGGAAAATTAAAAAGTAATGCTTTTTATTTTTTAAAGTATAGCATAAGCAAACTATGTGTGATCAAAGACAATTAGATAACCCAATTTCGAGATAACATAAGTTATCGACAATCAGATATGCCATTCTTAAACATTGTATCCTGACCAGACCTTGTTTCAAAGCCTGTACTAAGGATAAATTCTAAGAAAAATAATATTAAGTATTCACTTATTTAGATATACACCTAAATAAGTTCTGCTCGAAGAATGCTTCTAATAAGTGTCTAATAAGTTTGCATATTTTCTTTTCTGCGTCTAAGTATTTAGCGCCCCTGGTGTTGCCAGGTATTTTTGTATTTATGCCTTTTGCGCAAGTATAAACGACGAAACACTGTATAAGAAACAGATTCTCATTTTAAATGGATTCATTGACAGAAACTTCGATAGTCATGGCGCCCAGGTCCAGATTTTATTCAGTACCCCGAAGAATAGTAACTTCCACATAAATTAATATTAGAATTAATGGCGTATTTAGCATATTTTCTGTCAAATGTTTGGCGCCCTGGGTGGCTGCCTGGTAGTTTGATATTTCTGCTTTTATTGCGAAAGTACAAAAGGCAAAAGACAGAAAAAAAAGGAATTCCGATTTAAGACAGGAGATTTTCATTTTAATTTCATTTGGTCCCATTGTCAGAGCGATGGCTTTGGTAATCATGGCGCCCTTGGTCAGATTTTTTTAAGAGTTTCTGTAAAAATAACTTTCAAATAATTAATATCGTGTTTTTGTAAGCATGGCGCCCTTGGTCAGATTTTTTCAGCGTCTCTGTAAAAATAACTTTCAAAAACTAATATTGTTTTTTTGTAATCATGGAGCTCTTGGTCAGATTTTTTTCAGCGCCTCTGTAAAAATAATTTTCAAAAAATTAATATCTTTTTTTTTTCTTTAATCACGGCACCCTTAGTCAGATTTTTTTTTCAGCGCCTCTCTAAAAATGCCTTTCAAAAACTATTTCTCTAATCATGGCGCCCTTGGATAGATTTTTTTTAGCGCCACTCTAAAAAAAAAAAATTTAAAAACTAATATCGCGTTTTTGTAATTATGGCGCCCTTAGTCAGATTTTTTTAGCGCCTCTGTAAAAATAACTTAAAAAAAAACTAATATCGTGTTTTTGTAATTACGGCGCCTTTGGTCAAATTTTTATTCAGCGCCTCTGCACCTTTCAAAAAACTATTATCGTGTTTTTCTAATAATGGCGCCCTTGTACAGGTTTTTTTCAGCGCCTCTGTAAAAATAAATTTCAAAAAACCATATTGTGTTTGTGTAACCATGGTGCCCTTGGTCAGATTTTTGCAGCGCCTGTGTAAAAATAAATTTTCAAAAACTAATATCGTAATTTTCTAATCATGGCGCCCTTGGACAGATTGTTTTCAGCGCCTGTGTAAAAATAAATTTTCAAAAACTAATATCGTATTTTTCTAATCATGGCGCCCTTGGACAGATTTTTTTCAGCGCCTCTGTAAAAATGTCTTTCAAAAAGTTATTATCGTGTTTTTCTAATCATGGCGCGCTTGGTCAGATTTTTTTCAGCGCTTGTGTAAAAATAAATTTTCGAAAACTAATATCGTGTTTTTCTAATCATGGCACCCTTGGACAGATTTTTTTCAGCGCCTCTGTAAAAATAAATTTCAAAAAACTATATTGTGTTTTTGTAATCATGGCGCCCTTGGTCATATTTTTCAGCGCCTCTGTAAAAATACGTTTCAGAAAACTAATTTCGTGTTTTTTAATCCTGGCGCCCTTAATCAGATATTTTCAGCGCCTCTGTAAGATAATAACTTTCAAAAAACTAACATGTGTATTTGTAATCATGGCGCCCTTGGTCACATTTTTCTTTTAGCGCCTCTGTAAAAATGCTTTTCAAAAAACTATTATCGTGTTTTTCTAATAATGACGCCCTTGTACAGATTTTTTTCAGCGCCTCTGTAAAAATAAATTTCAAAAACGATATTGTGTTTTTATAACCATGGTGCCCTTGGTCAGATTTTTTTCAGCGCCTGTGTAAAAATAAATTTTCAAAAACTAATATCGTGTTTTTCTAATCATGGCGCCCTTGAACAGATTTTTTTCAGCGCCTGTGTAAAAATAAATTTTCAAAAACTAATATCGTGTTTTTCTAATCATGGCGTCCTTAAACAGATTTTTTTCAGCGCCTCTGTAAAACTGTCTTTCAAAAAGTAATTACCGTGTTTTTCTAATCGTGGCGCCCTTGGTCAGATTTTTTTCAGCGCCTCTGTAAAAATAAATTTCGAAAAACTATACTGTGTTTTTGTAATCATGGCACGCTTGGTCAGATTTTTTCAGCGCCTCTGTAAAAATAAGTTTCAAAAAACTGATATCGTGTTTTTGTAATCATGGCACCCTTGGTCAGAGATTTTTCAGCGCCTCTGTAAAAATGCCTTTCAAAATGCTATTATCGTGTTTTCGTAATCATGGCGCCCTTGGTGAGATTTTTTCAGCGCCCCTGTAAAATTAATTTCCAAAAAACTAATATCATGCTATTGTAATCATGGCGCCCTTGGTCAGGCTTTTTTTCAGCGCCTCTGTAAAAATAACTTTGAAAACACTAATATTATGTTTTTGTAATCATGGCGCCCTTGGTCACTTGGTCAGATTTTTTTCAGCGCCTCTGCAAAAATAACTTTCAAAAAACTACTATCGTGATTTTGTAATTGCAATCCTCCCCTCCCCTCCCCCCCCCCCCCCCCACACACACATGGGTTCTACTAAACTGGAGCATTCCATAATTTTTTAATGATAATATAAGTTAGACCACCAAGACTAATTCTTCACAAGATTTCGCAATGGAAACTTATGTAAATTTTGTTTTTGAAAGAAGAAAATGTTAAATTTTCATATCTATTTAGAAATTGGATTACATTTTTAGCATCCGAAAATGCCAATATCTAAAAACGTTTTTTTTTTTTTTTTTTAATCGGATCTGCTTAACCGCTTTAAACTTCAAACACCATCCCGATTTATAAATTGAAAAATACACATGTAATTAAAATAAATAGATAAACCACTAAAATTGTAAAAGTCGTTTTACAAAAGAATGGATGAATATAAGTAAGGAGAAGTGCAAATGTGTTTGTGTTCAGTTTTCAATGCTGTTAGTCAATAACGTGGGAGTTCCTAAGAAGACAAATTACCATTTCGGCAGAGTTTCAACTAGATATGGGTTCTATAGAAACCCAATGGTTTCTGTAGTAATACCAGATGTGACACTTTTATTAATTATACCGTATTCCGAGATTTCTGGAGAAAATAGAAATCGGGTGTGGAGGTATTTTCCCATGAAATACTAATTAACACACGACACATGCTCGGCGTACAGGCATATGCGAAGAATGAATCGTTAAAAACGAAAAAATAAAATATTGAATTAAGCAACTGTTATAGCAGTTTTATAATGTTTTGTGTAATAAAACAAGTGGTGTATTACACAAAATTCCTCTTCAGTCGAGGATTCTTAATTGTTTTACATCTTTTTAGCTGCCCAAAACTTTTGACGACATTATTAAATAATTTTCATTGACACATACATAAAATTTTTAAAAATTCCCATTAAGGTGAAAACGAAAAATAACTTTTCCAGTTAAACCTTATCATTTTTTAGATACATTTCTTCTTTTCAAGATATCGAGTAAAAAATAACTGCAAAATAATGAACACATATAAGCTCAATTGCGGTAGGGAAAAAATGTGTTATTCTTCTTTTCAATTTTTTCCCACAAAAAATATTTCTAAAGTATAGACTTAATTTTATATGAAGTGTTAAAATTTTACGAGTGTGTGAAGTGTTAAAACCTTGAGTACACAGAAAAAAGATGTTAAAAATGTGAATTTCCCGAGAAGATATTTTAAATATATGAATGCATCAAAAGTCCATAGACTTAAACATTACGGAGAAGAATTTCGAAGCTGAGTGACCAGCCCTCTTAAGTATTTCTATTTTCTTTGACTTTGCTTTTTATTTTTAATACAATGCTTAAATATAATTTTGATGCATATTACTTTTAAAAAAGGCAAATATATTTGAAGCTATTGCCGTTCTTCTGGTGCGTTTTGTGTGTGTGTGTGTGCGCGCGCGCGCGTGAGTTGCGGCGTCCATTGTAGTTTAAATTTGGCTTATCTGAAATTAAAACAAATAGTAATTTTTAATTAAATATGACTTATTTTAGAGACTAGACGAGACAAAGTGTGGAAATATTCAACTTTTATCGTAGAAAAATACTGATTTTTGATGATTAAAAAAAAAAAAAAAAAAAAAAAAAAAAATTAAAGTAATCGTGTTGTGGCCGTCTTTTTAAAAATGCAATCGTCTATTCCAAATTTTGGCCACATAAAGAAGTCTTAATTCCGTTGATAAAGCTGCTAAAATAAAAACTCGATTTTCCGAAATTTAGAAGTTATGTTCTCAAAAAAGTATTTTTTAACGTTCAATAATGCGAAAATTTCTGCTTATTTGCAAACAAAAAAATAGTGTTCGACAGAAACCGAATTTTGGTACCTTCCTAGTTTCGAGCGAAAACGAAAGCGAAACTGTTTTAAAAATAATTTCAAAGTAATTAACATAAACATACATATATGCATGTTATCTGAATAATGTTTTGCGTAGAAACGGCAGTAAATAATTATTAATTAAAAATAATTTGATTGAAATAAAAATTAATTAAATATAAGGGGCTATAAACATAAAAATTATTAAAAAATAATTTAATTTAAAAATAACGAATTTAATCAATATTAGCAATATCTTCTAGATTTATCACCTTGTATGTGAATACATAGTATGTGCGGCTCTTTGGATGGGGGTGCCGTTTGGGAGAGGCTAGGGAGGGGCAGTTATAGTAAAACCGAATATTCGGCAGTATTTTCGCCGAAACTAAGATTTTGGGCTGAAAACGAAAATGAAACTGAATATTTGGCAAAACTCTATATAAAAGAATGAGACTTTCAGGCTTGGTTATTGGAGTAATTTGTAATACAATCGATTCTTTTCTTTAAATTAATTACATCTTGAGTTAATATTGATTGTTGTCTCGTGACAACAGTTCTCTTCCTCTTCCCCGACTGTCGCGTCCGGAAATTCGGTTCAAAACGCCACCTTTGACAGCATTTTCTGAAGGATCTTTTGCTTTTCTCGAAAACCTTTAAAACAAAACTTATCATGCAATAAAATTCAAGTAATACTACTTTTAAAAATAATATATTCAACGTAATACTTTTAAAGAATTATTACTTTTCCGAAGATTTTCTGTCCCCCGCCCCCCTTGCCCTGCTTACACAGAGGAATCGCGGTAAAAAGAACAAGATCCTTGAAAAACAGAAACAACTCCATTATTGGGCACAGCCTTTGTAAGTTTGCTCATTTGAAAGGAAACCTAAATGCATTATGTTCCAAAGAAAAGAGAGTACACCGATATCAGCCATCTATTGTCCACTCCACAGAAACTGGAAATGCATGTGTTTCTAATTTTCAACCGATAGTCGGTGTAAATAAAGTGCCCCTAATGTGAAATCTGCTTCGTTTGTCTCGTTCCATCCAGTGTTAAAGAACTACTCCGTCTTTATATTATTTGCCTGTGTTTCGAGTTATTTACTTATGTTAGTGTAATCTTAAACATTTTTCGTAAGCTTGTGCTTCGTACTTTTTTAAAAATAGTGTACAGTACACAGTATTATAAAATATCATGACCATCACAGCTCAGATATGCTGATGTTGCATCTTGCATAACAAGAACTGTGAATTGCCCATGGAAAAACAATATAAGGTAAGATTACTTATATTAATTTTTTTTAATTGTGCCTCTTTCACAAGAGAGTTTATCAGTTTGAATTTTTGCGAAATCTTCAAAATTTGTCTAATGTATTTCGTTATTTTCTCTTTATAACTGCTGAGGGAAAAAAAAAAAAAATCTGGGATGAAAATTAAATGACATTTTTAATATTTCCCGAAATATTATTTATTTGTTACTACGAACTAAATTGAATAATAACAAAAACTGTAGTAATAATATTAAAGAATATTTGTCTTTCATGCAATTGCAGACTATATATTAGGGTGGGTCGAAAAAACCGAAATATTTATAATCGAAACGTAATAGCGCGGAAAAGTTGCCTTTTGTAAAAAAGATAAAATACGTAAAATATTACACCGATTGGTTAATATCTTTTACCGCCGCAAGGGGTCCAAATTTCGAAAAAATCGCAAAAAACATACTTTTAGCATTTTTTTTTTAAATTATACAAACATACTTATTCAATTTCTAATAGAACGCAATAGCCACGCCAAGATATTAGTAATGTAACATTAACATTTCCTTTTTGTGACATCGTTGCTTTTACCGCCAAAACAGGGCCAAAATTTCTAAAAAATGTTAAAAATTAAAATTTTTCATTTTTTCAATTTTCACAACTTTTGTAATGTTTTCAGATTTTTTACATTTCTAATAGGCTGGGAAAGGCATTTTATGTTGTTAATTTCATGCACATTGTTAACCATGATCACTGTAATTCTATATATAAAAAAAAAAAATAATAATACTCAATGATAGAAACACCCGCAGCTGCCTGCACGTAAAATTAATTTCTCGCTGCTAGAGGGACACGTTTCACTTTTTTTTTTTTTTTTGTTATGTACTCCTTTTAATCTATACTTTGATGATAGAAATATCTGCCAGGTTAAAGAGGTGGCAAAGTTTCATCTTTGCGAAGTCAAGGAGGAATATATCTCTTTGTACTAGAACCAGGTCTGAATTATTTTCGTCATTTGACCCCATCGTCTGGCAAGGCGACTTCTATATGCAATGACATTATAGATTTTTTGAAGAAAAATGAAATCCCGACTGAAATAATAATTGCAGTTGAATTTCGTGGAACTGTCTTCCAAACAGGATGCAAAGGTGGTGTTATAGTAGGATTAGTTGAGAACAACTTTTAAAAAACCACTTTATTGGCTTCCTTGACCTCACTTCAATGAGCTTCCACTGAGACATCTTTTCAAACATCTTGATGACAAAAAACAGGTTCTCTATCATATTGTGGCCCAATTGGTTGATCTCTTGCGATTTGCGAATTATTACCAATTGCAAAATTTAAGCCAATTTAATCTGATCACCTAGCTGTTGAGAAAGATGATTTGACAACTGACCAGAAGTATATGTCTGAAATATTGCAAGCTCTTTCAACACGCGTGTATACAATTGACCTTTTTTGCTGAGTCCCTGGACAAATATTTCACGCAAGGTGGATCATTACTGCTATTCGAATTTTGAGACTCTACGTTGGAACAAAGAAATCCTCTTCTTAACTTGTCATACTCTTTGAGTACATCCTGAAAATGTACATCCGTTAGTTCACAATTAAATTGAATCACTCATGTTTTCCAGAATCTGTGCACTATAGTTAGTAACTTACGTTTCTTGACAGATAATCTACGAAAGATTATAGTTCCTGTATTTTCACAAAATGACTATTTCGCAAATCATACAAATAGCCTCTTTGGAATGATAGCATATGAAGAGGAGAACATCAGGGGCCCAGCCATGAAGAAAATTGCAAAAGCACGAAGTTCTGTGGACTAGAATAGTGCCATCCGTCACTTTATCATAGCAGACTTCAACACTGAAGCTTAAAATTGTATGGCTTTAGTCTACTGACAAAACTGAAAACTAACGGAACCACCTGTTATGGTTTCTTTATCGACTAAAAACGCTGGTGAGTTTAAAATGTTCGATTAAAGATATCAGCTATTATAACTTTCCTTGTCCCACTCAATCACTAGAAAGATGCGTGAAATTATTCATTGAAGCACTGATAAAGTTTGTTTACTAGAATAGAGGGAGGATCACATCTGATCAGTTTTGGCCTCTCGAGAAATAATGGCTCCATCTGAAAGCAAGTTATATTATAAAATTCATTTACATTAAATTCTTCTTCATTTTAAGTTTATATAACCCGTTTCGTTTAAACATCTCTATATTTTAATTAATAAAATACTAAAACATTTTGCTCATTTTATATAATTTTTGAGGCATGAATTGGCTGTTATGAAGTGAAACATCAGTAGTTGAAGCGATCGTCAAGAAAAATGAATGATTAACTTTAATTTCAAGTCTATTACAAATAGTTATAAAAAATTATGATATATTAATAGATATAAAGTAAAATTATTGATTTCTAGACATATTATAGAAATTATAAAAATTTAGAAAAAAAATGAAAAATTGAAATTTTTGAAATTTTTACAAAAAATGTGGTCTTTTTGCGGCAAATAAAGATATGATATCATCATAATGAACATTTACCGGGACATTTTTCATATCTTCATGTAGCTATTGCGTTCTATTAAAAATTGTATTGGTATGTTTGGATAATTTAAAAAAAATGATTAAAAAAAAACATGTTTTTTGCGATTTTTTGAAACTTTGGCCCCCTTGCGGCGGTAAAAGATATTAACCGATCGATGTAATATTTTAGAAATTTATTCTGTATTACAAAAGGCAACTTTTCCGCACTATTACATTTCGATTATAAAAATTTCGGTTTTTTCGACCCACCCTACTATATATAGATATTTAACTGTTTAAATAGAAGGATTCAAACAAAACGCTTCTCTATGATATCTTTTTAATGTTGAAAAAATAAAGAATTACTACAATTTTTAAAAATAATTCACTTAAAATAAACGTCATTCTTTCCCTGAACGAAAATAACTTTTCTGAAAATTTTTACATAATTAGTATTTGTATCCTAGAGATTGTATTATATAAAAAATTATTGAATTGTATAAAATAATATTTTGCACTTTTGTGTTTTGACCCAACGAAATCGCTTTTGTTTGTTTTATTTTAATATTTTATTTTCCATTTGGAGCTAATTGTATGGAGATTGTTATTCGGGTATCCGGGGTAAAGTTTGAATTAACTCATTAGATAAGGTGAGCAGAATTCGAAAATAGAGATAGCTTTTTTAGAAAAGTGTGGTGGAAAACAAATACATCTAAGTTGGCAATACTGATCTAACATCAGAAGTGCAATGTTTTGCGGGAACTATTTTTGTGCATATTACATTTCTATAGTATAAAATACTAATTTAGGTGTCATAATTATTTTAGGAATAAAGTTTTCGCTATAGCAATATACTAGTATATATTTTTAAATAAATTTTTTATACATAATTTATATAGTATGTATGTGTGTATGTATGTGTGTATGTATGTATATATATATACAGTAAAACCTCTCTAAAGCGACCACATTCCGTTCAAATAAAAATTGGTCGCTCCAAGAGGTGGTCCCTTAAGGGAGGACATGCTTAAATCTGGAGTTTAATTGTTGAAAAAAGGTAACAATTAATGTTACTAAAATTTATTTTTCACATTAGGAAAAAAAGTATCAAAACAAAAGTTAATTACTGCAGAGTGTAAAAAATGAATACATTGACGTTTGCTTTGATTTTACGGTTTTATCTTTGATAACTTTTATTTCTAAGTCCTTTCGAAGTTCAGTAAATAAATGCAATTTTTTTTTTTTTTTTTTTTTTTTGGATGGGAACAAATAATGACCATTTTATTCATTTATCTATTTCCTTGAGAGTTTCCAGACAGAATAGGGCAGGGAAGTTTATGGACCGTCATTCTTAATTTGTCATCAGAGTTAAATTCATTGCCTAAAAAGGCACAAAGGAGTTTAAAAAGTTAAAATTTACCGGAATAAAAGAAATATATAAACTTAGTTTAGAAGTTTGATGACTAATGCGCTCTCTGGAATTATTTTTCTAATAAAACCTTCTTCAAGCGACCAGGAAAAAATGGAATTTGTTTCGTTTTCTTCAAAGAAATGGGTCGCTCATTGAAGGAGTTCAATTGGGATGGTCTCTGAATGGAGGTAAAATTAGTATTGAGCCTATGGGAATAAATTTCGTTCCATGCAAAAATGATCGTTCAGGGAGGTGGTCGCACAGGGAGGTTTCACTATATGTATATATATATATATATGAGCATTTGCGCCTTTTTGTAAGGCAATCGGCGCCCTTTTTATCCATTTTGCCACCGCCCTCTCAGTTATGCCAGTACGACCCTGATTATATACTACTGAATTCTGAACATTTAAAACCAAGTTGTAGTCAATTTGAATGTAGTAATGAACTACAGTGGACTCTCTCTATCTGAACACTCTCTAATGTGAACACCCCGGTATTATGAACACATTCCGACGATCCCGGTGAAACTTCATAGACTTAACAAAAGATTAACTCTCTGTATTCTGAACACCCTCTAATCTGAACACCCCACTATTATGAACGCTAATTTTGGTCCCCATTCCACCTCACCTCTCTGTAAACTGAACGTGTATTTGATCTCGGAATCCGCGAAATTCCTCAATCATGGAAATTCGGAAAAAAATAGTTGCAGAAGAATAAAAATGTTCAACGAAATCGTCGAAAGAAAGACTTCTGTGTCAGTTTTACGGGTGCGAAGCTCAAACCACTTGTGATCGGAAAACTGAAAAACCACGATGCTTCAAGAATGTGAAGGTCGCATCATTGCCTGTGCACTATAAATCGAATTGAAAAGCCTGGATGGCAGTCACGATTTTCTCACAATGGTTGGAGGGCATTGCCGAGATGATGAGAGAAGGAAGAAAAATTCTTTTTCTGGATAATGCCAGATCACATACAAACATGTAGCAGAGCAACGTGAGCCCAAAGTTCCTGCTACCGAACTGTATTTCTATAATCCAACCACTTTATCAAGGATTAATCAAGAGCTTTATAGCTCACTACCGAATCCATTTTCTGAAGAAAATGTCCCTGGGGATGGAGGAGTCAAACGAATTAACGAAGAAGATCAACGTCATGGATGCTGTCCATTGGATATTAGCGGCTTAGAATGAAGTAACCCACTACACCATCCACAGATGCTTTTGCGAAGAGAATCAGCAATCAACAATAGAGCACCAAGAAGCAACAGCTATGAGTGACTTTTGGTCAATTCTTCAACAGCTTCATACTGAAATTGAACTTGCAGCTTATCTCGAAGCCTTCCGGTTTGTGACAACAACATCGTTGAGGTGGAAAAGGATAGTGAAGAAGACACGGAACTATAATTGACCAATGAAACAAGAAGTACGATTACCTTCAAACAATATGTCCAAGGAATTGAAGACCTGTTGAAGTGTGCGGTTGAACATCACCCGGAAGACTTTCGACTTCTTAAACAACTAAATAACATCTGCACTGCACAAGCATACACATTGCAAAAACAGACTAAAATTACTCACTTTTCTAAGGAATGTACCGATTATGTATTCAAGTAATGTATTGTATATATGCAATTGTATTTTTTGTAAACCTTTTTTAATAAAATAAACAAATGAGATGGTAGAGCACACGTCCCACTGAATTTAGTTTGACATTGCACCAGCCGCGAAATCTACACCCATGTTCAAAATTTTAAAAAAAATGCATATATTTTCGAATTTCATGAAAAATACTAAAAGAAAGGAGAAACTATTGCTTCGAAACAGCGATGTAACTCTTTAGTGTGGAATACATAAGCGTACACGTGTGTATGTGCGGAGCAAGTAGAGATAGAGGCTTTGTAAGTGAACGTGTCAATTTTCGCGTTTTGTTCACTCGCACACCTCACCGAATATCTTGGTCTTTTTTGCAACATTCCACGTAATTCAAAAGCAAACAGAAAGAATGAGTAACCACCAACGTTTGAATGGTGGAAAGAAGAGGTGAATCGCGGGGAGATTGGAAAAAGGGTAGTCTCAAGTGCAAATTCCTAGTGACTTCAATGTAATACCCAGTGTCGTGTTCCTGTCGGCCTTTTGAAAACAGTTTAAGGATACTAGATCCTTAGAGAGAAAGCTTAGGCAAGGTCGTCTAAGAGCCATGTCGTCTAATGAAGATCACTATTTGTCATTACAGGAGTGAAACAGCTACTCATCTCTCTCATGACTTTTCTGCAAATAGTAACCCTTGAAACCCGGCTCCAGGTGACCGCATAAAGCTAATGACAGAGGGCTATTTACAATAAGATCTGCTGTTTGCGTCTTGCTCACTTCTGCATAAAGGAGAACCCGTTTAGCTTGGCGTAGAGATCTTCGACTTGGACCAGGTCAAACGGTCAGGGCTTGGACCAGGTCATCAACGGGGAACATGTTATTTACTGATGAGTCTCGGTTAATCCTAAAAACTAATTCTCGACATATTTTCATCTGAATATAACCAGGGATCCTTTCAACATACGAGAAAGAGACTACTATGGCAGGGGAGGTTTGATGGTCTGGCCAGTCATCATCTCTGATGGGCGCACATCCCCACCTTTGCTTGGCAAAGGCTCTGTGACTGGTGTGAGGTTTAGGGATTATATATCTTGGACTTCTATGTTCGGCTTTTAAGGAATGCAGTTGGCTCTAATTTCATATGAATAGACGCAACTTAAATCCCAACATAACTAACTCATTTTAAGACTACAACGGGCGCCCCAATAGATCTCATCTAGTCGACGAATGTCTGGAAACTGAGAATATTTCTTGATGTATTTTCCCGTCAGATCCCCGGATTTAAACACTATAGAGTATGTTTAGAACGCTCTGGGGAGGATAACTGGAACTCGCTTTCCACCTCCCAGAAGTACCAAGAGCCTGAAAACAGCGTTGCTGGAGGAGCGAGACTAACTGCCACAGATTATCATAAATTGTCTGATTTCTAGTATAAATTTGTTATGAGAGCTTAAGAGAGGACCATACTCCCTATTAATTCATTTTCTAGGTCAGTATAGAAAGGACTGTTTTATATCTTCTAACGCTGATGAGTCTTACGCACGATCATGCGTAGGTATTATAACTGTTGAATGTTTGTTTTTTCATCATATTAACCTATGTACATACCTAATTTAATTAAAATCTGTCCCGTAGTTCTGGAGATAACCGACCAAATCTGAAAATTCTCTTAACTTTGAACATGAGTGTAAATTCAGCACCTCCATCGCAGTAACTGGCATGGCTAACCAGGCTAAGTATTCTATATAGTCTATAAACTCAGTACATAGTAGTTGTTTTCAAACTCCCTCTATATTGAACACCCCCATAATTTGAACATTTTTGGTCGATCCGATGAGTGTTCAGAATAGAGAGAGTCCACTGTATATTTTTTTCTCGACAGATTACTGGAATATTGGAGAAGCAAATCTTCTATGGAAAACTGCTGAAGAGCTGTATTGTTTATATTTAATGGAACTTACATTAATATTAACGATTATAGAGGATTTTTTTACCATATTTTTAAAAAATCTCTAAAACTATACAGTTTTTGAAAGTATTCAAAAGTCTAAAAATATTGCCAGAACAATTACTGCAAGTTCAGCAGAAATGGAAAGGGGTTTTCAAAGATAAACATCATATGGTCAGAGAACAGAAGTAAGCTAACTATTTCTAATGTATCAAACATAATGACGATTAGTCTAATTGGCATACCTCTTAAAGAATGAGTTCCTACTTTTATAGTGAAGGTATGTAAAGAAAGAAGCACACATCAGATAATGTTTGAGTAAAGACAAAGAAAATTGAAAGTTAGGAGGTTTATCAAGAAGCTATGTATGTAAATGTCTCAAATAATAGAAGCTACTTAACATACTAAAATTCTTTTCTGTACTATAATATCGTTTTTTCTACATATTTTATTGTTTTATTTATTAACTATCTGAAATAATACACCACCTTTTAGCATACCTTTTTAATACTTTTCAACATAATACATATAAAGTTATTTTCAGTACAGGATATCTCAAATAATTCTAATTTATTTTTTCTGGTTTCAATCTGAAAATGCATAGTGAGCTGAAGCATTTCATCGGCAATTGTTATCCATGGCCATTTATTGTATGAAAGGTTTTGAAAATATGTTGCATATACAACAAAAATGCATAAAAACATACGTTTTTAAACTGAGCTAAATTTTATCACTGATACGAAATTTCAAGAATAAATCTTCTCCACGTGCGCATTATTGTTATTACAAAAATAATTATAGAGTCATTTGGTATTAATTATAGAAGACGACATTGACGAATAGCTCGGTAAAATTTGTGGCTTTGGTATCAAAACATAGCATAAAACAATTAAATCCAGTTAACAGTTAACAATACAGTTCCAGTTAACAATAAAACATTTAAATTAAAAAATTTAACAATTAATTAAAAGAAAATCCAGAAATCAGTCATTTACCACTCACAATAACCTATTTATTGAGATTAACTTTGAAGAAGTTACAAGCATTTTCCCTCAAAACAAGGATGTAAATAGGAATGCTTGATATTCAGTGAGGTGGTATTCTCGTGAGATTAGAGACTTAGCAATATCTCGAGCCCTTCCTACAGTTAGTGTTTTTAGTATCTAACTGTTTGCAACTTTAGATCATGAACATGAGTTAATTCATAAATTTAAATTTCTGCTATTTTTGTGCTATCCTTTTTGTATTATGCTGTTTTGATGGATTTTCTGATAGAAATCTTGATCAGGGTTTCACGATTGTCGAATGCGTTTTAAATAAACTTTTACAAGAAACCATGTGTCAGAAATTTTTATTTCAATATACCACAAGGTCAAATATTTTCATCAATTTTATTATAATATTGGAAAATGCTTCATAATCTAATGCTTCATGGTGCTAAATTTTTCTTTGATTTTTTACGTCAAAAATCATTCGTGCAGCGAACCGGTTGTTAAATTATTTGAATCCCACCACTGCCTACAACCCCTAACCAATGGATGCAGTCAGAGGTTTTTCTCGATTTCCAAAAATTTGATTTTCTGGATAAGGCGAGTTTTGAAACTTACGTCCTCATTTGTAATCTATATTTTTACCATCATTGTGCACAGTATAAGATGCTGTCTCCAATTAGTGACGCGCAGTTTTACTAATAACATAGAATACTATTTTCTGTGATGTCTCGCTGGTTAACAGCTTGTTTAATTGGTCACATATATGTATACAAAGATAGTCTGCTGTACTTACATCTTTTGCAGCCAGGAGAACAGTGGTGATCTGCGAACGATCTCCCCATTCAGCTAAAAATGTCATCGCAAACGCTTCCAGAAATACCCAACGCACTGCTGTGCGAGTCGTTCCAGATTCAGCATCAATCAACTTGCCCTGTAAAATGATAACAAATTGAAGTTTTTGAATTGTTGAAGAATGACAATCACGATATACGGGCATATAAAAAATTCACCATTTTAAGTGTCTTCCTACACTTGACAAAAAGTAAAGTTTAAAATAATTAAGTGAATTAACTATTCATGAAATATTTCTTTATCATTAGAATTTATTTCTTATGATTACGAGATATTTTATGCTACTTTTTTAAATTAATTTTTCTTCAAACAAATAATTATTTAATTATATATATATATATATATATATATAATAATTAATTTAAATATATTTTCTTGATTGACATCTTATTAATTGCCCTTTTTCTTGAAATAGTCTATGTAGACACCCAGTAAAAATTATATTTGTTTCATCTTATATCATATTTATTTAATCTTATCTCATAACAGGTTAGTTGCTATTTCTTAAACTTTAATCCATTTGTTTTATTTTCTTCTTTTACCATTTTGTTTCTTCTTACATTTTTGCACTTATTTCCCTAGAATTTTTCTAGAAAAAGAAAGTGGGACGATTTTTGTTCCGTTTAATTTATTACAAATTTTAACAACTACATTACCAATTCTCTCATTTCAGCATCCATGCAGTTTGATATGAAGCAGCCCCATTTACTGGCAAAGAATGCGAATTATTTCCAAAATTACTGTATACAAAATCTACAAGCTATCTAATAAGCATGTCTTATTTTATTTATTATAGTTAATGAATTATTGAATTTTAAATTTGCCCCGGTCATTTCTGAACAGCATGCACAACTGGTTTCAATTGCATGTTTTAAACCCCTTTTTATTCAAGATTCAAACTCTGAAATTACATTTCTTACATTCTTCTTCATTCCATTATGACATGGCGGCTTAATCTGACAGCATAACGCGGTAATGATATTATGACAAAACGCAATGTATCATTGTGATATAGGAATGAATTTTTAAAAATACAGTATAACTTCAAAAATCCGGCATCATCGAGACCGACACTGTGCCGGATTTTTGAAGGAATAGCAAAAGTAGTAAGTAGGAATATCAAAAGTAGTACTATATTCTTAATGGTGCCTTTGCCATAATTTAGTTCATTATTAAGTGATAATTGTGTAAGAAAAAGAGAAAATTGAATATAAGAAAAACTTACTTTAATTGATATTTTCCATGATAAAAAAAAAAAAAAAAAAAAAAAAAACTAATAAAGAATTAAATTATTTCTTCTCTTGTAATTTCGGAACCATCGATTTCAACTTTGTTTGCTTCAATTTTTTTGGCCATCCTTTAACAAGTTATTTTTATTATTATTTTATACAAATGAAGAATGTCTATTTCGGAAATCCAGTCTTGTTTCTCCAAGTCTAAAGCATATTTTAATTCCCCAGCCAAATTTATGCATTTTTCAAGTGACACCTTTTCTCCTGCCGGTTGTTCATCTTCGTCTTCTGAGGTGCTACTAGCATTATCGGCAGTTCTATTTAGCAAAGCGTCAACGATCTCGCTGTCCGTTTAATTGTTCGTTGTTAATGCATTTTCATCAATATTTAGCCAATCATCTACAGTGGACTCTCTCTATTCTGAACACTCATCGGATCGACCAAAAATGTTCAAATTATGGGGGTGTTCAATATAGAGGGAGTTTGAAAACAACTACTATGTACTGAGTTTATAGACTATATAGAATACTTAGCCTGGTTAGCCACGCCAGTTACTGCGATGGAGGTGCTGAATTTACACTCATGTTCAAAGTTAAGAGAATTTTCAGATTTGGTCGGTTATCTCCAGAACTACGGGACAGATTTTAATTAAATTAGGTATGTACATAGGTTAATATGATGAAAAAACAAACATTCAACAGTTATAATACCTACGCATGATCGTGCGTAAGACTCATCAGCGTTAGAAGATATAAAACAGTCCTTTCTATACTGACCTAGAAAATGAATTAATAGGGAGTATGGTCCTCTCTTAAGCTCTCATAACAAATTTATACTAGAAATCAGACAATTTATGATAATCTGTGGCAGTTAGTCTCGCTCCTCCAGCAACGCTGTTTTCAGGCTCTTGGTACTTCTGGGAGGTGGAAAGCGAGTTCCAGTTATCCTCCCCAGAGCGTTCTAAACATACTCTATAGTGTTTAAATCCGGGGATCTGACGGGAAAATACATCAAGAAATATTCTCAGTTTCCAGACATTCGTCGACTAGATGAGATCTATTGGGGCGCCCGTTGTAGTCTTAAAATGAGTTAGTTATGTTGGGATTTAAGTTGCGTCTATTCATATGAAATTAGAGCCAACTGCATTCCTTAAAAGCCGAACATAGAAGTCCAAGATATATAATCCCTAAACCTCACACCAGTCACAGAGCCTTTGCCAAGCAAAGGTGGGGATGTGCGCCCATCAGAGATGATGACTGGCCAGACCATCAAACCTCCCCTGCCATAGTAGTCTCTTTCTCGTATGTTGAAAGGATCCCTGGTTATATTCAGATGAAAATATGTCGAGAATTAGTTTTTAGGATTAACCGAGACTCATCAGTAAATAACATGTTCCCCGTTGATGACCTGGTCCAAGCCCTGACCGTTTGACCTGGTCCAAGTCGAAGATCTCTACGCCAAGCTAAACGGGTTCT
Organism: Maratus speciosus; assembly: GCA_963932465.1. Taxonomy (NCBI): domain Eukaryota; kingdom Metazoa; phylum Arthropoda; class Arachnida; order Araneae; family Salticidae; genus Maratus; species Maratus speciosus. Next base: position 343,156,488 of record OZ010797.1, read on the forward strand.
CCTTTATGCAGAAGTGAGCAAGACGCAAACAGCAGATCTTATTGTAAATAGCCCTCTGTCATTAGCTTTATGCGGTCACCTGGAGCCGGGTTTCAAGGGTTACTATTTGCAGAAAAGTCATGAGAGAGATGAGTAGCTGTTTCACTCCTGTAATGACAAATAGTGATCTTCATTAGACGACATGGCTCTTAGACGACCTTGCCTAAGCTTTCTCTCTAAGGATCTAGTATCCTTAAACTGTTTTCAAAAGGCCGACAGGAACACGACACTGGGTATTACATTGAAGTCACTAGGAATTTGCACTTGAGACTACCCTTTTTCCAATCTCCCCGCGATTCACCTCTTCTTTCCACCATTCAAACGTTGGTGGTTACTCATTCTTTCTGTTTGCTTTTGAATTACGTGGAATGTTGCAAAAAAGACCAAGATATTCGGTGAGGTGTGCGAGTGAACAAAACGCGAAAATTGACACGTTCACTTACAAAGCCTCTATCTCTACTTGCTCCGCACATACACACGTGTACGCTTATGTATTCCACACTAAAGAGTTACATCGCTGTTTCGAAGCAATAGTTTCTCCTTTCTTTTAGTATTTTTCATGAAATTCGAAAATATATGCATTTTTTTTTAAATTTTGAACATGGGTGTAGATTTCGCGGCTGGTGCAATGTCAAACTAAATTCAGTGGGACGTGTGCTCTACCATCTCATTTGTTTATTTTATTAAAAAAGGTTTACAAAAAATACAATTGCATATATACAATACATTACTTGAATATATAATCGGTACATTCCTTAGAAAAGTGAGTAATTTTAGTCTGTTTTTGCAATGTGTATGCTTGTGCAGTGCAGATGTTATTTAGTTGTTTAAGAAGTCGAAAGTCTTCCGGGTGATGTTCAACCGCACACTTCAACAGGTCTTCAATTCCTTGGACATATTGTTTGAAGGTAATCGTACTTCTTGTTTCATTGGTCAATTATAGTTCCGTGTCTTCTTCACTATCCTTTTCCACCTCAACGATGTTGTTGTCACAAACCGGAAGGCTTCGAGATAAGCTGCAAGTTCAATTTCAGTATGAAGCTGTTGAAGAATTGACCAAAAGTCACTCATAGCTGTTGCTTCTTGGTGCTCTATTGTTGATTGCTGATTCTCTTCGCAAAAGCATCTGTGGATGGTGTAGTGGGTTACTTCATTCTAAGCCGCTAATATCCAATGGACAGCATCCATGACGTTGATCTTCTTCGTTAATTCGTTTGACTCCTCCATCCCCAGGGACATTTTCTTCAGAAAATGGATTCGGTAGTGAGCTATAAAGCTCTTGATTAATCCTTGATAAAGTGGTTGGATTATAGAAATACAGTTCGGTAGCAGGAACTTTGGGCTCACGTTGCTCTGCTACATGTTTGTATGTGATCTGGCATTATCCAGAAAAAGAATTTTTCTTCCTTCTCTCATCATCTCGGCAATGCCCTCCAACCATTGTGAGAAAATCGTGACTGCCATCCAGGCTTTTCAATTCGATTTATAGTGCACAGGCAATGATGCGACCTTCACATTCTTGAAGCATCGTGGTTTTTCAGTTTTCCGATCACAAGTGGTTTGAGCTTCGCACCCGTAAAACTGACACAGAAGTCTTTCTTTCGACGATTTCGTTGAACATTTTTATTCTTCTGCAACTATTTTTTTCCGAATTTCCATGATTGAGGAATTTCGCGGATTCCGAGATCAAATACACGTTCAGTTTATAGAGAGGTGAGGTGGAATGGGGACCAAAATTAGCGTTCATAATAGTGGGGTGTTCAGATTAGAGGGTGTTCAGAATACAGAGAGTTAATCTTTTGTTAAGTCTATGAAGTTTCACCGGGATCGTCGGAATGTGTTCATAATACCGGGGTGTTCACATTAGAGAGTGTTCAGATAGAGAGAGTCCACTGTATATCCCTTTTTCGATACTTAATACATTTTCACATTTTGCGTGTTCAATCAGCTGATAAATTGCGGCCTTTTCACGAGAAAATATGAAAGAAAATTCTTCCTCATCATTGATGTTGCCGAAAATTCGTTTCTGCCAAATATTGTGCCATGCATTCGTTAGTTGTCCCCAAAGTTGTTCACGTTGCTAAGTAACGGTGCAGCTCCAAGAAAAATTTTCAGAAAATAATCGCCTCTGACAAATGAAAAAAAAAAATAGGTCAAATATTCATTTTTTGCATTTTTACTTTCGATCTTGAAGTTTTTAATTCATAAAGAATTACACCTTTTCTTCTGCCATAACTTGAAACTGTAAAAGAAAAAGGAATAGAAAAGATGCTTTGGATGCCGGATTTTTGAAGTTGCCATATTTCTGAATGCCGGATTTCTGAAGTCACACTGTATTATAAGAACCATTCAAATAATAATGCATTTTTTAAATATTTCAATGAACTTCAATTTATGACACTTATATTTCATAGAGTGCTAATTCCTAGGTCCACTGCAAAAACAAATTTCAATTGTGTATGAATTTAAACAGTATTCCGATAGTTGATAATCTGTTAAAATTTTATGTAAATATTTATATCTATATATATATCTGGGCGATGAGATGACCGATTTGTCAAGTAAATGGCTGTCTGTTTACCTTAACAACAATACCTTAATATCCAACTACATATCCAAATTACTTCATAAATTAGGCATTTTTTTGAAGTGTTAAACTACGGTTGGACAGGAAATCAGATAAGCGGCTCATGATATAACATTTTCGAATTGTAATAAAATTTATATTTAATCAACTGATAAAACGTGAATTTGCGAACTAAAAAAGGAATTGTCAAAATCGGAGTAGTTCGAACGACGCGACGTGTTTTCAAAAATACGTGTATATTTCGTCGAGTAAGATTTTTTTCTTTTCTGAACCAAATTAGAAAGAAAAATTTGGCGAAAAAAGAAAGAAAAGAAATCCATTTAATTATTTTTTCAACTACTTTTCAGCACTGAAATTACGCTTGAAATTATTGAATATTAAAGACGTGAAGAAAAAAAAAAGAGACGAGCAGAAAGAAAATAAATCTGTCAATTTTTAAACAGCATTGGAAAACATATAGCCCAGTGGTTAGGGGGTTGAATTCGGAATTAATTAGGTGAAAGCTAGAAATTGTTTTAATCCCTTCTGTTTAGGTCTAGAATGAATATGCTATGTTTTCCCCCTCGTACTAGGTGAGCATTAGGAAATATGTATAGAATTATAGTAAAAAAAAACTTTTTTTGCATACCATAACAATATCTCAAAACAACTAACTCTGTCAAAAACATTGTCAATACAAATGTTGTAGAGCTTAAAATTTTGAGTAAAATGAGTACCTACACTCAATACTTGTGTTGAATATTAAGGTCACAATTCTACTTCAAAGTTTTAGACCCATCCGCAATTCTATTTCAAAATTTTTCAAATCAAGAGCTTGAAGCCAGGAGAGACCAAGTTAACTTAATAATATCTCAAATCGCGGCCTTAATATTGAACAAAAATATTAAGTGTAGGTACTCATTTTACTCAGAATTTTAGCCTCTATAACTTTTGTAATAACAATGTATTTGATAGAGTTAGCTATTTTGAGGTATTGTTAACTTGGTCTCTCCTGGCTTCAAGCTATTGATTAGCGATTAAGGCAAAATTTTGAAATAGAATTGCGACCTTAATGTTGAACAAAAATATTAATGATGGTACTCATTTTATTCAGAATTTTAAGCTCTACAACATTTGTATTGACAATGTTTTTTATAGAGTTAGTTGTTTTGAGATATTGTTAAGGAAATTAAAAAAAAATTGTTTTTCGAAAATAAATATGTACATTTTTTTCTAACATTCACCCAAGTACGAGGAAGAAAACATAGTACGTTTATTTTAGACCTAAACTGAAGGGATTAAAACAATTTCCAGTTTTCTCCTAATTAATTATGAGGTCATCCCCCTGATGATGGGTCTAAAACTTTGAAGTAAAATTGTGACCTTAATATTCAACATTAGTGTTGAGTGTAGGTACTCATATTACTCAGATTTTTAAGCTCTACAACATTTGTATTGACAATGTTTTTGACAGAGTTAGCTGTTTTGAGATATTGTTATGGTATGCAAAAAAATGTGTTTTTTGACTATAAACCTATACATATTTCCTAACGCTCACCTAATACGAAGGGGAAAACACAGCATATTCATTCTAGACCTAAACAGAAGGGATTAAAACAATTTCCAGCGTTCCCCTAATTAATTCCGAATTCGACCTTTTTTTACTCCCCTACCACTGGGGTAATACTGAATGTTCTACATTCTATAATTATTTTTAATATTTTGTTTTTTAATTAAAAAATGATTACATTATTGAAGCAAGAAAATTAATAAATAGAAAATAAAATATACAGAAAAAGCGCTTATTTTTCTTTCATTTGTTACTGAAATTTAATTTTAGATAATGTGAAATGGTAATTTTTGAACTATAACTTTGTTTCTTATTTCACAGTATGTAATAAAATAGATACAGATAAAACAAATATGACATCAGAAATGTGTCAAAAATGTATACTTTTATAGATATTATAGATTACGGATATAGATATTGTATTTTAGACTATGCTGCGCAAGAAACGTAATGAACTTATGGAAACAATATTAAATTCTTTACATACATTACACTCTACGTAAAAATTAATCTCTCCAAATTCTAAATCTGATTTCATTATTGGATGAATATCATGTACTGTATTAAGGGTACCAATATCGCAGAAATTTCAAAATTTAACAAAAATGTAACAATTTTTTTTTTTATATTACCATACTGAAGCGATCCATATATTCTAATGTACATTTCGGAAAAAGTTCTCAGCCCTACCTTTCCTTTACTAGAACACAAAATACAAATGTCTGTCAACTGTTTGGAGCAACTAATGAAATATTAACGGACCGGATTGCCCTTACCGGAAACGTGAAAATATCGTGCACAAACAGAACACTTAATAATTTACCAAATAGTGAACTTAAACATTTAATCTTTAATAGTAATGCATTAACAGCGGGACCGATTTTTTAATATAACAGCATAAAAATAAGTTTGGAATGTCGGAGAGGGAAAATATTAAGGGTAGATACCGGGTGTCCCAAAAAGGACTGACTGATTTTAAAATTCAATAACTTCCAAACGGTGACAAATATTAAAAAAATTCTTGCAGGAGGGTTATACATAAAGTCAAAAGTTTTTTTACAGTGATTTTCGATTTTAGTTCAAATTACAAACAATAGACGGCGCTGCGATCAATAGAGGCTAAATTCAGGCTCGATTTTTGGTACTTCGTGGCCCGGATAATACATTTCCATCTCCTTTTTCTGCATGGGACAACAGAAAGGACCGAAAATCCAGCGTGTATTTAGCGACTATTGCTTACAGCGCCATCTATTGTTTGTAATTTGAACTAAAATCGAAAATCACTGTAATAAAACTTTTGACTTTATGCATAACCCTCCTGCAAGAATTTTTTTAATATCTGTCACCGTTTGGAAGTTATTGAATTTTAAAATCAGTCAGTCCTTTTTGGGACACCCGGTATGTAGACTAGAGATCTGCACGGGCCGGCCCGCGGGCCGGGCTCGGGCCTATTTTCATTCACGGCACTCGGGCCAGGCCGGGCCTAGTCACTATTCTTTACGGGCCAGGCCGGGCTCGGGCCTTACTTTTTTCCTGAAGGGCCGGGCCGGGCCTAACTTATTTTTTCTGCACACACCCGGGTACTGGTTTCATTCCTAATCATCATGGCCCAAAATTTTCATTCCTAGTTTTCACCCACCCCGTATGAAAATCATTGTCTCGGAATGGCCTGGTCCATTCAAAGGTCAGTAAAATTGGGCTTGGCACAAATTTTTTGTCAAAAAATGCATACATTTTTAAATCGCCATTATTCTACAATTAAACATTCAAATTCATTCTTTTTAAAGAGTAGTAGATTTCTGCACTTATTAAAATATAGTTAAATTAAAATATAGTAAAACGTGTGAAAAAGAACCTGTCTATGACGGAATCTTGTTTTAAACTGGAAAACGTGTTGATCCATGCAAAATTAATATACTACTTAATACTTACGTAAGAAAATTATAAAAATTAATAACAAACAAAATTAATATACTACGTAAGAAAATAATATGTAATACATTTACACTTGCTAAGAAGGGAACTTGTCTATAACGCATCATTTTTTTTTTCTTTTCTATGCAATTCAGTCGTAGATTTTTCTGTATAGCATTTTTCAGATATTTAACACTTCAATACATGGAATATGGATTAACAATATTAATGATAACTGAAACATTTAGATACAAGAAATAGAGATTCGTTAAAAAAAAAATAAATATCGCACCCTGCGGCACTTCTATAAAAATGAAGATTCTAAAAAAGTTAAGATAAATATTTTTGGCTTGATCTCCTCGTACGAGAAAAACTTTTAACCAAATCGACATAAAAATCAATATTTTGTAGAAATTCACTCGGGCCGGGCCGGGCTCGGGCCGAGATTTTAACTTTTTTTCGGACCGGGCCGAACTTTTAACTTTTTACCGAGCCAGGCCGGGCCAATAATTTTTTTTCTACGGGCCGGGCCGGGCTCGGGCCGAACTTTCAACTTTTTTACCGGGCCGGCCGGACCAATATTTTTTTTGTACGGGCCGGGCCCGGGCCTGGAAATGTAGGCCCGTGCAGACCTCTAATGTAGACGCAAACATATCACAAATGTACGTTTCCGGTTAAGAGTTAAATGCATTTATCTCCGTTTATGGGATTTGCTTTATTTATTTATATTATTTCTAAAATGCTGAGGAATTGTAATATGTTTTTGAAATTGTTCGAGATATTTTCTATTTGAATATTATACCGCATGCAAGATATTTTAGTATAAGATTTAAAATATCTTGAAACATCATACATTAAAAAAAGAAAGAAAGAAAAGAAAAAAGAAAAGAAAGAAAAAAGTTTTTCATGACCTTTTCATACATTAGTTTGAAGTATTTTTCCTGATACCATTAAATAAAATTCAATTCTTGACTACATTACTAATGATAACATAAAAAACTGAATCAAAAAATTAGAAAAATGCTCCTAAACTCTAAACTCATATCAGTAACATTGTTTAATCTGTAACAAAAACCTGACTTTTTTTTTAAATGGGGGGGGGGGGGGGGGAGGGGAGGCGGGGTAAAATAGTTCATGAAATTTATTTGAAATAAATTTTATTAAATTACAATAAAAATATAATTTTAAATCTACCAGTCAACCACTAAAATCGTGTTTGCGGGTCCACCAAGATAGTGACTTGGCACCCCAGTTGCATTTTAATATGCGAATCGAGTTTTAACTCTTACTTTAACTCTTACTCGAGTTTTACTCTTACTCGAGTTTAACTCTTCGAGTTTTAACTCTTACTTTAGCAAGATTAACTCGAGTTAATCTTGCTTTATTTATTCATATTGCTTCTAAAACACTGAGGAATTTTATGTTTTTGAAGTTGTTCGAGTTTTTTTTCCCCTATTTGAATATTATGTCACACGCAAAATATTTAAGCATAACACTGGAAATAGCTTAAATCATTATACATTTTATTAAAGAAAATGAAAGAAAGAAGAGAAAAAATAAAAGAAAGAAAAAGAAAAAAAGTGTATCATGACCTTTTAGTACTTAGTTGGAAGCATTTTTCTTGATACCATTAAATAAAGTTGAATCCTTGACTACATTACTAATGATAATATATAAAAAAAAAACTAAATCAAAAAGTTAGAAAAAGGCTCCTAAACTCACATAAGTGACATTGTTTAATCTGTAACAGAAACTTGACTTTTGAAGAAAAAAGGGGAAGGGGTAAAATAGTTCAAGAAATGTATTTTAAATAATTTCTAATGAATTATTTTTTAGTATTTAATAGTAATCAGAAAACAAATTTTATACTCTGAGAAAGCTCAGTAACACGAAAACTAGGAAAAGCTAAAATTTCCAAAGGAGTGGATTTTGCTTCAAGTTAATCAAATGATACGCACAAAAAGTCTGAAAACAAACAGAGCTGACAAAGAGGAAGGGGGGGGGGGGAGGGGGCAGATCTGCTTTCTATTTTGTAGGTCGACTTTCTCCTTCATCTGATGAAAAGTAAATATCTTAAACAGTAATATATTAACCTACAAACTAATTGTTTTCTTTAAAATGCTTTTGAAATTGAAGAAGTTACCGATAGAATTCATTTCACATTACTTTTACCAAACCAAAATTGCCATGTTTTGGCATACAAAAAATTGCATACACTGTAGAAGTTTTTATATTTGATGAAAGATGTCTTATCGTTACTTGGCGACCTTACGTGATGTGAACCTTCATCAATTCTAATAAGGCCTTTTTTCCAAAACGTACCGTTGAATTTATACGATATACAGTCGTGGAAAGAGAAAAGTAAACACTCCCTATTAACTCTGCAACAAAGTATCGTAGAAGAAAGTTATTGGTACCAATAATTATAAAAAATGAAGTGAAATAAAAATCAAATATAAAATGAAAATAAAGTCTACTTTTAAATTATATGTATAAAATTTTCTTAGGGAGTCATCTACATATCAAAACAAACCCAAACTTTGTTTTTTTTTCAACCCAAGTTTGACACCATAAATAAGTTCTACACACTTCAATTAGCCTTAACACAAATTTTTATGAAATTCTTATGTTTTGTTTCAGAGAAATTAGTTATTTTAAAATGAGCCAATTTTAAGGGCGGTATTCAAACTGAAGTTTGGTACTGGATTATTGAAATGCTACAGAACGACTATGTCACTTCTATTAATGTATTATTTCACTCATTTAACACGTTTAGTACCACGGTGACTGACACAGAAGCTGAAAAATTTACAATGTTTTAAGTAACTAGGGGGCTCTGCCACCCAGGGTCGTACTGGCCCACCGGGCAACGAGGCAAATGCCCGGTGCGCCCATCGTCACTTTTTTTTTTTTTTTTTTTTTTTATCTTTTTTTTAAGCACGCATTCTGAAAGGCATAAAATTTTCAAAGATTTTCATTTGGAAAATTAAAAAGTAATGCTTTTTATTTTTTAAAGTATAGCATAAGCAAACTATGTGCGATCAAAGACAATTAGATAAACCAATTTCGAGATAACATAAGTTATCGACAATCAGATATGCCATTGTTACACATTGTATCCAGGACCAGACTTTGTTTCAAAGCCTGTACTAATGATAAATTCTAAGAAAAATAATATTAAGTACTCACTTATTTAGATGTACCCCTAAATAATTTCTGTTCTAGGAATGTTTCTAATAAGTGTCTAATGAGTCTGCGTCTAATACGTTTGCATATTTTCTGCGTCTAAGTATTTAGCGCCCCTGGTGTTGTGAGGTATTTTTGTATTTCTGCCTTTTGCGCAAGTATAAACGACGAAACACTGTATAAGAAACATATTCTCATTTTAAATGGATTCATTCACAGAGACTTTGATAGTCATGGCGCCCTGGTCCAGATTTTATTCAGTACCCCGAAGAATAGTAACTTCTACATAAATTAATATTGGTATTAATGATGTATTTAGTATATTTTCTGTCAAATATTCAGCGCCCTGGGTGGCTGCCTGGTAGTTTGGTATTTCTGTTTTTTGTGAAAGAACAACAACAACAACAAAAAAAAATGCCAATTTAAGACAGGGGCTGCCCGGTAGTTTGGTATTTCTGTTTTTTGTGAAAGAACAACAACAACAAAAAAAAAATGCCAATTTAAGACAGGGGATTTTCATTTTAATTTCATTTGGTCCCTTTGTCAGAGGCGGCTTTGGTCAATTTTTTTAGCGCCTCTGTAAAAATAAGTTTTAAAAAACTAATATCGTGTTTACGCAATAATGGCGCCCTTGGTCTTTTTCAGCGCCTCTGTAAAAATAAATTTCAAAAAACTAATATCGTGTTTTTGTAATCAATGCGCTCTTGGTGAGATTTTTTCAGCGCCCTGTAAAAATAACTTTCAGAAAACTAATATCATGCTTTTGTAATCATGTCGCCCTTGGTCAGATTTTTTCCGCGCCTCTGTAAAAATAATTTTGAAAAACTATTATCGTGTTTTTTTAATCATGGCGCCCTTAGAGAGATTTTTTTTCAGCGCATCTGTAAAAATAAATTTCAAAAACTTAATATCGTGTTTTTTAATTACGGCGCCCTTAGTCAGATTTTTTCAGCGCCTCTGTAAAAATAAGTTTTAAAAAACTAATATCGTGTTTTTGTAATCATGGCTCCCTTGGTCAGATATTTTTCAGCGCCTCTGTAAAAATCCCTTTCAAAAAACTATCATCGTGTTTTTGTAATCATGGCGCCCTTGGACAGATTTTTTGTAGCGCCTCTGTAAAAATAAGTTAAAAAAACTAATACCGTGTTTTTGTAATCATGGCGCCCTTGGTCACTTGGCCAGATTTTTTTCAGCGCCTCTGCAAAAATAACTTGAAAAAAAGTAGTATCGTGTTTTTGTAATAGCAAACCCCCCTCCCCCCCACACACGCACACTCCCCACAAATACACACACAAATTGATGCCCTTAGTTCTACTAAAGTGGAGCATTCCATAATTTCTTAATTATAATATAAGTGTTAGACCGCCAAGGGCGCCAAGACTAATTCTTCACAAGATTTTGCAATGGAAACTTGTGTAAATTTTGCTTTTGAAAGAAGAAAATGTTAATTTTTCATATCTATTTAAAAATTCGATAATATTTTTAGCATCCGAAAAAGCCAATATGTAAAAACGTTATTTTTTTAAAAACCGGATCTGCTTAACCTCTTTAAACTTCAAACACCACCCGAATATATAAATTGAAAAATACATATGTAATTAAAATAAATAGATAAACCACTAAAATTGTAAAAGTCCTTTTACAAAAGAATGGATAAATATAAGTAAAGAGAAGTGCAGATGTATTTGGGTTCAGTTTTCAATGCTGTTAGTCAGTAACGTGGGAGTTCCTAAGAAGACAAATTACCATTTCGGCGGGGTTTCAAATCGGTTCTATAGATACCCAGTGGTTTCTGTAGTAATACCAGGTGTGACACTTTTTTTTTTATTATTATACCGTATTCTGGAGCTCTCTATCTTTCTGGAGAAAATAGAAATCGGCGGATGTGGAGGTATTTTCCCATGAAATACTAATTAACACACGACACATGCGCGACACGACGCACTGTTGGTGTTTTTTTTGTGCGTGTGAGTTGCGACGACCATTGTAGTTTAAAATTGGCTTATCTGAAATTAAAATAAACAGTAATTTTTAATTAAATATGACTTATTTTAGTGACTAGACAAGACAAAAGGTGGGAATTATGAAAAGCTGTCTCTCTCTCTTTTTTTTTTCTTTAATGCTGATTATTTGAAGAGGGTATTCAACCTTTATCGTAGAAAAATGCTGATTTTTGATGATTGACAAAAAAAAAAAAATCCTTAATGCACTGCATAATTATATAAGAAACTAGGGGGCTCTGCCCCCTACGAGCTACGCTCGCCAACCCCCGTTCAGGCACACCAAAATCCAAAAAGCACGCTAATTTGATCGGCTTTAAAAATATTGAATTTAAAAAAAACAAAAGAAAAAAACAGTAGTGATTTTTCTGTAAACGGGTTTCTATTCGTTTTCCTTGGATTGGGGATTTTTAAGACCAAATCTTCTGCTGTTAAGAGATTCAATGGCTGTTTACGTATTTAATTAAAAAATTAGTTAAACATTTGAAAATAAGCTAATGTAAAATGAATTAAGTAAACAGTGTCCTTGTCTCCCGGTATTTTTTAACAGCGATATAAGATAGTTCTTTTAAATAATTCATTTTAAATGTATCGTTTTAAATCTGACGTAATTTACACCAAAGTTTTATTTCTCTTATTAATATTCAGGTGAAAATACTTTAGTTGTTAGAAGGAAATATTATTTGCGCTGTCTTTGAATTCACGATAATAGTTGAAAAGATTATCTCAAAATATCTCGCGCAAATATATTTTTTAATTTAAATGTTTTACCATATTTTTTGGCCATTTTAAATAATGTAATTTCTCCCCTTTACAAGTTTTAGCGCATAATAATTTTTTTATTTTAACATTTTGTTTCTCTTTTAAAATTCAAGTGTGAATATGGTTCTTAGGGCGTAATTTTCCTGCTTTTAACATGTGATCATTTAATTCTAATTTTAAAGTTTTTATTTCTGTTTACAATAGTCGCGTGTAAATAAATTTTTAATTTGAAGTAAACATTATTGTTTCGCTGTTTATACAATTGGCAACAGTTTAAATTAATAACATTTTCTAAAATATATAAAAAATATCTCTCGAAAAGCTGAAAATTTGAATTTAAAATAGAAATAAAACCTCAAAAAATGAGTCAAATAAAAAAAGTAAATTCAATCTGCACACCGGGAACTTATAACGTATAAAATGATCTAAAAATGATTAAATTCTCATGTATAGTAGTGGTGTAGTCGAGGGGGGGACGCAGGGGGACGGCGTCCCCCCACTTTTTTATTTTATTTCAAGCGTCCCCTTACTTTTTTTTCAAGGGGGATGCTAAGGGCGCGAGGGGACGCAGATCTCCCTGATTTATTAAATGTTTAAAATAAAAAGCACATTAATAAATTAAGAATTTTATGAAGTGAAGAATTGATTTTTAAAACTATTTGAGTTTTCTTTGAGTATTCAGAAAACAAACTGAAAGGAATTGGGAAGAAAGGGATATTTACTTGCCGTTTCACCGTAATTAACAGTAGTGAAACACCTGAAATACCGCGCTAACATTAGTTCCTTCAGATGCATACATTAGTTTTACTTGGAATTTTCTAATCGAAAACTATTATCCTCCTCCTTTTCCTAACATAAAGACCCCAAAAGCTCTTTGAAAAAGATCTTTATACACCGCAGTCTCCGTTTAAAAAATATCCAGATGTTTCAGTTTTGAAAGACTGGTCATGTTTTTCTCACATGGTAATTAACAACAGCATGTTTCCATTAGTCAGTAAATAAGGTATTTAAAGACGTTCGGGGTAATTGTCATATCTGTCACATACTGTTGGTTAGTAGGGGTCCTCAGATGACTGGTATGGTATCTGCAATCGAATACAGAATAAATCAACAAAAGGGACACCAATGCAGACCGACAACTCCTGATATATTGCAGTGCCAAGAATCCCACAAAATCATTATCCCCCTTTCTCCCATCTTCCTGGACAATTATTTCTTGGTTTACTATTCGGGGATTACTTCTTTAGACAGGAATAAACTACAAGCATTGGATTATTTTGAATTCCAGCTAATATCTCTGAAGTATCTGTTTTTTAAATTCTAGCCATAAGTATTTTGCATCAAAATTTCAATTTTTGAAGGAAAAAATAACAATGAAACGATATAGGCAGCCAAAATTGGAAAGTTTTATAATTTCTTCGAAACGTTGGTCGTCGATGATAGTATAACAATGCAGTGATGATAGATACGAAATTATCGAGCAGAATTGAGGATCAAAAGTCCGATGCAAGAGAATAGTAAGCATATTTTGAGTTTTGATCAATAATATTTTTAATTATATGCTATGTTATACCATGAATCTTTGATAAGGGTTTCATATTTTCCAAATATCACTATGTTTTTGTATAAAATTATATCTTTTGTACAATGGGATGGAAAGGAAACATGGGTGCCAGAAATGGTAGTTGAGCAGAATTGCCCCTCTTTAAATTTTCAAATTTAATTAACTAAATTTTCTTTCCCTCTCGAAAATTTCAAAAAATAACAAAGTTTGTTCTTCGCATAGGATTTAAAGTAATTGAACAGTAAAAGAAAGGATACAAAGAATTATTCATCAGAGAGAGGGTCTGTCCTCCTGAAGCCCCCGTAAAAGACTATTTTTAGTTCTGTTTTTCTTTTATGTTTGTGTATTTTTTTTTTTTCTAAACCACCGATTAAAATATATCAGGTGTGCAGAAAAAAATAGTAATATGTTTCACTAGTTCCTTTTGTAAAAAAAAGCTGATAGAAGTTTAATTTAGGAGTTTTTAATATGCGTTTTATTTGTTATATTTCTAAAATACTTTGTTTTAAAATAAAATATAGATTTTATTTAATAACGGCAATATTGTTTGAAAATGTCTGCAATCCCAATAAAATTTGCAGTAGCATAAACAATACAAAATTAAACTACAACATTTTAACACTTTCTAACATAGTTGAAAAGTTTATGAGTTTGGTTCGTCATTCCGATTGCCCGTAAATAAACTTTGATTGCCACTCTATTTATATACATTATTATGATTTACTATTTACTACAAAGATTCTTTAATGAAAATGAAGTGTTTAGCACTTATAGTTCGTTTGCAGGTATACATAAAAGAATATTCCGTTAAATTATGTCCTATGGAAAGAAAATTCTTTATTTTGTATTTTAATGATGTTACACTACTTCAAACATAAAGAAATTGATATGCATCACAGAAGGGCACAACAACACGCTTAATATAGAATACGTATCGTGTAGCTTCTTTCGTTTATTTACAGGGATATAGAAATAAATTACATTGTATTAATCTCGGTTTACAATAATCAGTGTTGAATTCAGACACTTTCCTCGGGGGGGGGGGGGGGGATTTCTGTGGCTCTGAGGGTGACATTATAGAGTTCCGAGGGGATTGCACTTTTTGACCATTCAAAACACGAAATCTCAAATCTTCCTTGGGAATGTCCCTTCCCGGCCACCTCCTGAATTCACTAATGACAGTAATTGTTTGAAAAGCGTTTTTTGAAATTTATATACGTTATTGAGGAGGGAGATAACGTCATCCACAGAAAGCATAGGGAATATATCATATCAATTTTCTTTAACAGTCTATAAGCAACATTGTAAGATGTGCTTTTTCAATCTCAACTAATTTTTATTAAATTCTGTGGAATGAATTCTACAAATTATATGCGGTGCAACAATTCAAAATATTTAAATTGTGTGGGCGGGATTTGATGAAAATGCATTTTCAAGAGTGTTATTTGTTTTTTAGCACAACTAAGTCTTACTGTGTGAATATAATATAAATAAATTCATACATAGGACTGCACAAAAGACATATACACAAATAATGTCGCCAATGAACGGTAAAAACCCTTTTTTTGTGAAAAGCGTTGTTCTATTTAATTAGACTTTTAGTTTTACTGTGTGGTATGCATAAAATACAAGGATTATATTACTGAAGATTTTGCATGTTAACACTCGCAAATTCTTCACACCCGCTTTCTAATGTTAATCATATGGACGATTTTTTTTTTCTTGTTTGACTTTCAATATTTGTAAAAGATTTTTTTTTCATTAGATAGCTGAGGCCAATCTCTACAAAGGCCGAATCTTTTTTTTTTTTTTTTCTCCAATTTAGATAATTTTACTTTCGGAACCGGTTTCGAAAGTCGACATATCCTCATAAAAAATGACTGCGAACAACCCTTTTTTTTGTGAAAAGCGTTGTTCTATTTAATTAGACTTGTATTATCGAAAAAGTAAAAAACGGGCATTATGAAAATCGACCTTGGCTATCCAATGCAAAAAAAAAAAAAAAAAAAAAAAAAAAAAATCATTTAAAAATTTTGACATGCAAACGATATTTCTTTAAAAAAAATTCTCCCATAGGATTAACATTAGTAAGCGAATTCAGTTCCTGTGAGTGAAGTAGTCCCTTAATGTCTTTAGGGACTACTTCAGTCTAGACAGTAATTACTGAGATAAGGCTTTTAACTTTGTTAAGTATTTTCTAAAATGTCTATTAACGCATCGCTGTCCGTTGTATGAAAAAAATAATTCTAATAAAATATTTTTGATAGTATTAGAAAATATTTCATATTCTATGCATGGCGCATGATTTTTATTCTAGTTAAAGTTGTATTTGGAATAAAAAATGTTCTTTTTCATTTTGAATAACTGTGTACAAAAAAATAAATTAATTATTTATGTAAACAATAACCATTTTCAAAAATTTGAAAGAAAATCTTATCTATAGTACGATGTTTAAAACTAAGATTGAAGTAACAGATGTTATTAGTACTAAGAGGCGCAAAAATTATTTATTTTATTAAGTGGGAATGTAGTAACAGATCTTACATTTTTCTATTACAAATGCTGAATTAAATTGCACAAAATTAAAAAATAAATATTTTAATTAATCAGAACACACTATTGAAACTGTTAATTACACTGAAACCGAAAAAGATGGTATAACTTTTATTTAGTAATATAGTTTATTAAAGTTGCGTCTAGACATTTGTGATTTGCACCGCGGGTGGATCCAGCTTTCCTTGTAGATGAGGTGGATGGAGTCTGTGTGTCATGTGCCTCTTTTTGTAAGGAAGGGTCATATCGGTATAATAATCAATTTTTATATCTTACGGTTTTTCTTCGTCCTCAATTCCAATCTGTCTGTTTTATGACACGTTATCAAAGTTACATTTTCTGTTTGTAAATGCATAAAATTTACCAGTTCTATTCAGATAATAATAGTTAAAATAATCGATTAGGGAAGTGCTTTATATAACGTGGTCCGGTTCAAATATGAACACATTTAAAAAGTGCAGTAATTTTCGAAAATTACTTTTTAGTCCCCGGTATGCTATTTCTTTCTCCCAGCTATTAAAGTGTCGTCTCAAAAAACTAACTTCCGTTGTATAAGCCAGACGTAAAACAAAGCAGATGTATCATTGTACGGTTAAATACTCTACTGCAATTTTTTTAACTTTTAAGCATCGCATATTTTCAATTTTTATACCGACGTATTGGGAAAAAAGTACTTTTAAACGCAATTTGTTTGTAAACTGCATCACAATTTATTTTTAAAATATTAATTCTTTTGTAGTTTTTAGCGCATTTGTTTAATCTTGGCAGCTCAAATACTCCATTTATGTTGAAAGTAAAGGAAAAATAGTTGGAAAATAGTAATTATATCTTTTTGTTGCCGTTTTCCCATAACAACTTTTAAAAAATGTAATTAAAATACGTACTATTTTGGAAAACTATAGATGAATGATTTCTGATAAAACATCGAGCTATTATAAACCAAATTTAATTTTAAGTATCTATATTAATATTACAAACAGATGAAGGCATATGAATCATTTGATAGCTGATTTTTTTTTTGTCGAGTTTCTTGAATGACATCTCTTTTTTCGAGATTTGTGTATTATTCAGCGATAGTGACGTCATATGCGTACTTTACTATAGCTCATAGATTAACATAGGAGATGGGGCATTTATGGCGAAATCTGTAATGACAACAGTACTTGCGTTACTACGGACCGAAATTTACATATGTTGAAGAAATATGTTTACGCTTTATGTTTTGAATATCTATTCTTTCCAAACGAAGAAGAGGCAGATGATATTGTATTTACGCTTTATTTATTTAGCTGCTTTTTTTTTTCTATCGTGTTTGTATCGTTGTTACTTTAATTTACAAAACGATAATTAGAGTAATGATATAAAAGAAAAACCCTAGAAAATTCTGTTAAGAACGGAAATGTATAAGTTTATGAGATTAAATTGTAAAAAAATCAACTTCAGGCATTGTGTTAATTTATTCATATCGAATAAAATTTTACTGAGTGTAATGTCGGTACCTCTATTTATTTTTAACTTTTAGATTTATATAATTCTAAAAATTTGTCGAAAGAAAATTTTCAAAATCTGTAATTTTATTATTATTTCTTATATGTTAATATTATAAATATTATTAAATTGGTTGAACGTTATTTACATTAAAAGCAATATTTTTACTTTATCAGTAAGAAAGGGAAAATGCGTAAATTTTAAAAGATTGTAACGATTGTTTAATACGTTAAACTTCATAAATTAATAAAACATCGGCTATAAAAATTTTCCTATTAAATGGGAATATTTATGAAATTTTCTGCGACTTGTAGAGTGCAATATTTCGTATAGTCTTATATTACACCATTGCTTTTGATATATAGCATTCAAGATTAAATGTTTACTTTGTTTTTCGTTGCACTTAAATTGTTCACGCATCATGTTAAATAAAATAAAAAAAATGCGTATATCAGTACATGAACATAGAACAGATATTAGATATATAAAATAGAATATCTATTCTATATTCATGTATCGGTGTAAGATTCTATTGAAAACGTAAACATGCAACATTAAAAAAAGAAAGATCCCAATGAGGTAGATACTCAATAATAAAATACTACAGGAATGGGGAGTTTCTTCCCCATTGTCACTAAAGGCGCTACGATCGCAATCGCATTACCATTACGCTCTATGGAAGTGTCCCATCTTTATGTTAATTTATCCTGTAGATGTTGTTTAAGACTGGATAGTAAATGAAGAATTCTCTAGCGGATGCGGATTACGTCATTTTATATAAAATAAAAGCGTGTATTTTAAGTCTTAAAACTGAAATATGTTTTTTACTATCTATCTATCTATCTATCTATCATGGAAGACGGTAGTATTCCGAGTGACGCAGCCTTAAGCCTAAAATCGTATCGTATCGTATCGTAGAATTCGTAGATGGCGGAACTCATATATACAGCTAACTCGACATCAAAGAAAATGCGAAAAGCCGCCTGTTAATAACTCATCAAATATAGGTCCTATTGTTCTGATTTTTTTAAAACAGTCTTATATCTGCAGTCTAATCCTATTCTGAATTTTTTACAATTCTACGTGCAGTATATTTTCAGATCTGTAAACCCATTTTGAAAGCAATTTCGATGGTGTAAGTTTGTCTTTTTTTTTTCTCCGAAACGGTCTAGATTTTTTAAAAAACATTAATATATAAAATGAATCTGTTTTTGACGAAGTGGATAAGACTAACCTAGTATCTAGGAAAACTCTTAATTTTTATATAATCCGCATGAAAAAATGGACTTCTTAGGATCGCGGATTACATGTTATTCTATGGGCTAGCAGACAGAACGTTGCACATCGGTTTTGCGCGGTTTAGGTCACAGTTAAAAATCTGAATATTGGCAATAAATCTTTTTTTAAACTACGAAATCAGTTTATTATGTGCTTTAAAACACTTAGACTGATTTTTTAAAATGGAGCAGTATTTTGTAATTATAGGTATTTTATTTCATTGTTATTCATAGTAAGTAAACATTTTTTAATGAGAAAATATTTCACATTTTAAAAAAAATTCTCGTATCGAAATTCGATATTTATCGAAAATTCTCGTATCGAAATGAAAATTCATCGCGTTCGCCATAAGACTTCGCCATGTATCACTACGCGATACGCGAAGTTGACTGAAGAAATAAGAAATATCAAAGATCTTGAAATGGTATTCCAAGGGGAGAAAGTGAGTACAATTTCTAATTATCCAGACAGCATTCTTTGCAACCGATCCTTTCTAATTAGTATAATTTTCTGAATTGTTTTTATTTTCAACAATACTTATAACTGTTTTCCTTACAAAATAACGTTCATGTGTGTCATAGGTATTTCTTGTGATATGTGAGTGCAATACAGATAGATTACTAATTTAATTTTGAGTTTTCTTTTAAAGAAATGAAACAAAATCTTTCATTTTTAAAGAACGCACAATTTAAATAAAAGGTATGACGAAATCAAAATTAAGATTTCCAATCCCGTTTATAAAATGATTCATTTGCGAATCGTTTCTAATATTATTATAAACGAAAATTGACTTAAAATGACATCTTTCGTTTATATATTTATTTTTTTTTTATAACTCTTTTCAGCTTCAAAAATTAAAGCATCGTAGTATTTTATTTTTATAAAATTTAACCTAAAGGGGAAGAAAATTCTTATTGCCGTTTATCTCTGTAACAAAAGAAAAACAGAAGAAAAAAAAAACACCTGAAGCATTTCTTTTAGGCTAATTGATTACAGCCATGGGTGCAAGACCTTCAGTCTCAGGACTGATTTCAGTCTTGGACATATTTTTGACTGATAGTAAATTCTACTTTATATACTTAAATTATCACGATTAGCTCAAAATGAACGATTTTATCCTGACTGGTTGTTTTGAGCTCCTAAAAGTAAAAATTTTCATCATGATACTTTTCCTTATTTAGTAATTAAAGTTTATAGATAAATAAGATAAAACAGCTTTTTTGCAAAAGTAAGATACTTGTTTTTGTTTAATTTTAAAGTTAATATGCTTAAAAGAAAGCTTTAAATAATTTACTTTTAAAAAAATATAAAAGTAGCCAGCTCCCTTATATGGTATTTGTGGTAATGAAGTATTATTGTAAATAAGAACAATTCAGAACATGTTACTATTTAGAAAAGATTGGTTTCACAAAATTTCATTAGCAGCTGCATTGTAGCTGTCATGATAATTAGACTTTGTATAAACTAATAAAGTGATTACTCAGTAACCATTTCAATTAATATATTAATCTGACTCGCATCTTAAATTAAATATTAAGTTTTTATTCTGCTTTCATTAAACCATTCACTATTCTGTAACATTCCGCATATTCCGACTACAAAAACTCTTTTTATCAATTCCACCTGTACACTGGAGGGTTGCCGTGCCACTTACAGAGTAGCGCGTTTATCGCCTCGTTGTGCAATAGCATTTGAAAGATCACCACACTAACATAAAAAAGTAGCAATAAAAGAAAAACAAAATTAATCCAATGATTGTAAAAAACCCGCTCCATTCTCGGTCGGGGGAGGAACATCACAAGAAAAAATAACCTCGCGAAATTTGACAGTATGTCATGAGGGGGGGGGGGGATCCAAAACTTCATGAAAATAGTTGTAACTTTTCTAATAAATATGTTACATATAACACATGGTAGTAATAATCAGTATATCTGATGAAAATACAAGTAATTTTTTAAAATAAACTATCTAATTTAAATTTTTTTATCCCTATTACTGTATTTGATTAATAGTAGTTCAAGAGCCATAATTTTATATTGTAAAATCCTTAAAAGCACTCTGCAAGCAGTCCTTGTTCAATCACAAAAGCCTGCCACCAAAAAATTTTAATGCAGAAGATGTAATGTATTTCTCAGATATAAACAATGAATTTTTCAGTTAAGAAGCACATGTATTTTACAAATATTGCTATTTCTTGGAACACTAAATATGATACATTATCGCCTTTAACACATTATTTTGGAGTAATGAAAACATTGTTATTATATTAAAATTTTTTGTAAATGAGTGTTATAATCAGAGCAGCTCATGACAGGTTTTTCTTGCAGCACTAAAATGCATGCTTTCCAAAAGTTTTTTTTTTTTTTGTTGTTGTTGTTTTTTTTTTTTTTTTTTTTTTTTTTTTTTTTTTTTTTAATTTTTGCCTTATTTAATGGAAGAAAATTCTGCTAAAAATAAGGCAAAGATTTCATTATTAAAAATACTGAAAAAGAATAAATTGGCCAGCCATGCATTTAGTGTTCCCAAAACTGTCAGTCATGATTTACCACTGTTTATAATGAATTTGCCCAGGCATATTTGGATGTTATATTTCAAGGTAATATCTTTAAGGTAATTTAATAATGTGTGATCTATACCTATTATATAAAATATCATAATTTGAACATTTTCTGGTTCCAAGGAATGTAATTTAAAGCATGTATACGAAGTAAATTTAATGATGTATGAAATATGATCTATATAATGCAAAATTCTATAATAAGCACAACTTCTCATACCAAGGTGTGCATTATAAAGATCTTCTACTGTATTCATATGTAGTTCACACATCAAAAACCTTAAAGATTTAGTATCTGTAACAAGAGGACATTATTACAACTTTATATTTTTTTCATTCTGTAGCACAAATTACTCAGCTTAGAATTTGCCAATCAAAACATTGCCATCTTGATTTTTTTCCACTGTCTTTATTTACCTCAGAAGTGATTAAGATTTTTTTATATTGTAAATCCTAAAGGTTATAATAGCAAAAAAGCATCTTTAAACCCTTGGGAATGAGCGACCGGTATACTTGGCCACTTAAGGTGTTCAGAATCCTTCATTATTCTCACCACTTATTTTTAATTGTAAAGTTTACCTTCTTTAATGGGAGTATTTCTGTGATTCAATTACAGAAAATTTTCTGTTTTTAAAAACCTGTAGTAAAAGGTTAAAAATTAACCAAAGGGCTCTTGTCGCGAAGGGGTTAAACATCTTGAATTACAGTGAACTTTAATAACCCTTGGCTTTAATTGCCAGTACTCTTCCAATTGAGCTATCTGTACGACAGCCCAGCCAACACAATTTTCGCTCAGAACAACTATTATCATGACATCAATTGATTGTGTGAAAAATAATTAAAAGTGTACATGATTATATATTTTATTATTAAGCAAAGGACTTTGCAGATCCGATTTTCTAAAAAGCTTTAAAGATTGAAATCTCTAGGCTGGAGTGGGAAAGTGGTAATTTTGAGGAATAGGAGGATAATTTATATAGAAGAATTTTCTCTATAAAAATAAAGATTTAATTTTTTTTTAATGTTGGGGAGTAGGGGGAGGGAGAAGAGGTGAAATGTACAGTCGTGGAAAAAAAAAAGTAAACACCCTCTACTAACTCCTTAACAAATTATTATCGTAGACAAAAGTTATTGGTACCGAACGATTGGAAATTAAGTCTATTTTTAAATGATGTATATAAAATTTGCTTAGAGGGCCATCTACATATTAAAACAAATCCAAACTTCATTTTTTTCAATGGCAATACCCAATTTTAACGAGATATTTCAAATCTTCGGTTCAAACTATGCCTAGGCACCAAATTTCAAGTAATTTGAATAATAAGTTTTTGAATTATAAACATTCAAAATTTAGTGCTTCTAATGTTAAATTATATTTTCATATTTTTATTCATATCTCCTGAAATTATGCTCCTAATGTGCTAATTTTTTGTGTAGCAGTAATACTAACATACCCAAACATAAATACGTTGAATTTGCAATTTTTATAATTTTATGATATGAATTATGAAATTAATATTCGAAAAAATTATGAATTGTAACCTAAAATTTTTTTGATGGATTTAGATTTATTAAGTCCTGTTTTATGGAAATCCAAAATTTCACATTTTTCTCCCAAATAGTTTTCAAATTATGCTTAAAAAACGGCAAAATTATGGTTTAAGGGGCCGTCTATTATAGAAGTGACTAGATATTTTGAAATGTCTTACGCTGTCCTGTAATCTAGCAGACTTCATTGACTGCTTGAGTGACGCTTAAGGTGCCTTGATCAAGAACGGGGCTCTCTGGGTTAACAATCGAGTACCGAACTTCAATTTGGATACAGCCCTTAAAATAAGCTTGTTTTAAAATAATTAATTTCTCGGGAACTTATAGTACGAATTGCATAAAAATTTGTTTTTAGGCTAATTAAATGGTGTAGAATTCATTTCTGCTGTAAAAATTGTGTACTGCTATTGAAAAAAACAAAGTTATGGTTCGTTTTAATATGTAGATAACCCCTTAAGCAAATTTTATATACATTTAAAAGTAGACTTTATTTCCAATCGTTCGGTACCAGTAACTTTCTTCTACGGTAATTTGTTGAGGAGTTAGTAGGGGGTGTTTACTTTTTTTTTCCCATGACTGTACATTAGGGAAGTTAGTGCTTATTTATTTATTTATGTTAGTGAGCAACAAATGTTGCAGATTTTTTTTTTCAAACTAATTTTTGAAAGATTTTATTATTTAGGTAAGCTGGAGAGGTGGGTGCAAAAGCAGAAGTGGAATCTTCGGAGCTCAGGGGATTATTTTATATGATTTATTATTATTGTTAATAAAGAATTTTAAATAGGGATGGTGAAAGATTATTTTATATAAAATTAAAGAATGTTTAATTTTTTTGCACTAGGAATGAGAAAAGGGAGAAGCAGAAATTTGTAGTTTTGGATTTAATATAATATGTATGGAATTACTTTTATAAATGAGCGATGATTGTTATATATATATATAAAGGTTTAAAGAGTAATATTTCTTGCTATTTTTCTTAACAAAGTAATTTTTTTATATAGTAAAATTTAACATAGCTTTTTATAACTCTGAAGCAAACCAACAGAAATACCCTCTAAACATGCATGTTGTTCATTACTTCCATATCTTACCAAAGAGTTCTTATAAAAATCTCATTGCACGGTGCTCTTTAAAATTGAAGTATGGTCATCCTTTTTTGTGGGGAGGGAGGGGGGAGAGATTGAAGGTGAATTGAAATCCTGACTATGAATTCTTTGTATTGGTCTTTAATTTTTTTTTGTGTGTGTTTATTGTTTTATTTATTTTTTTCAATAACCTCAAAAAAATAATGATATCAATGCAAAAACCCTTAACGGGTTAAAAGTTTGTGACGCAGCAATTTATCTTATGTTCTAAGAATTTTAAATATGGAACTTAAAAATAATGATATCAAATTTTGAGTGACGCTATGCTATTAATTATAATCTCTCTATATATTATTTATTTCATCTTTTTATTTTTTTATAATCGCATGTGCAAAAATTATGTTCAATTTAAAAAAATGTATAAAAGTTTATTCATTGATGCTTTAACATTTACACCTCTCATAAATTCCAAGTATGAGTTTTAAAAGATATGATATCAAAATTTTAGTGACGCTTTGATGTGGCTTTAAACGATTTGTTTTAA
This sequence comes from Maratus speciosus, assembly GCA_963932465.1. Taxonomy (NCBI): domain Eukaryota; kingdom Metazoa; phylum Arthropoda; class Arachnida; order Araneae; family Salticidae; genus Maratus; species Maratus speciosus. The sequence continues at coordinate 343,181,142 of OZ010797.1, forward strand.
AATTAAATTTAAATTATTTTTGTTTTGGCTAAGATATATTCACACATCTAAATAATAGTTTTAATTTTCCAATATACTTTAAATATGTCACTTTCACTGAATTTATATAATGCATTTAAATGTATTTATTTGAATAAATTGATTTATCCTTTGTCCAATGCTATTAAAAATTTAAAATAAGATTTGCGTAAATAATTTTTTTGCGTCATTGTATCCAAACTAAGGGAAATGTATTCAAATGGATACTATGAGGCAAAAAAATTATTTACGTAAATCTTATTTTAAATTTTTAATAGCATTGGACAAAGGATAAATCAATTTATTCAAATAAATACATTTAAATGCATTATATAAATTCAGTGAAAGTGACATATTTAAAGTATATTGGAAAATTAAAACTATTATTTAGATGTGTGAATATATCTTAGCCAAAACAAAAATAATTTAAATTTAATTTTAAAACAAATCGTTTAAAGCCACATCAAAGCGTCACTAAAATTTTGATATCATATCTTTTAAAACTCATACTTGGAATTTATGAGAGGTGTAAATGTTAAAGCATCAATGAATAAACTTTTATACATTTTTTTAAATTGAACATAATTTTTGCACATGCGATTATAAAAAAATAAAAAGATGAAATAAATAATATATAGAGAGATTATAATTAATAGCATAGCGTCACTCAAAATTTGATATCATTATTTTTAAGTTCCATATTTAAAATTCTTAGAGCATAAGATAAATTGCTGCGTCACAAACTTTTAACCCGTTAAGGGTTTTTGCATTGATATATATATATATATAACCATTAATTAAACATAACCTACCACCGTCAATTATTATGAATAAAAGCTGTAAGTATTAAAAAAAAAAAAAAAAAAAAAAAAAAAAAAAAATTATAAGAATTATTATGGAAGAAAAAAGAAAAAAGTGGACACCGACAAAAATTGAAAAGCTTATACATTGAATTACGTTATCAAGGGCACAGATTTCAATGATATAAGCAAAATGGTTGTTTTCTGTGGGAAAAATAAGCTAAAGCTAAAAATTATTTTCCCCTGTGCCCGAACAACCACTAAAATCAAGTGAATGGATTAAAAATGAAAGCAGAATAGAAACAAATAATATGAAATGGAAGAATCAATAAAACGTATTTAAATATTTATAGGATATAAAATATAAATAATAAACACCATACCGATTAATATTTCAGTATTTTACAAAAACCCATGCGCACATGTCTACCAGTATATCAAAAAGATTAAGGTGAATAAAACAGTTAAGAAATCACAGTAAATGATACCAAAGGATGCAGTTAATACATTTTGAAATAAAATTTGAAATACCTTGTAAAACACATTTAATCTAATATAAAATAGATATTAATTACATTATTTAAAATGCACTATTAAATTAATTAATAACAGTTTAACAATATCGTCAAAATTTAGCTAAAAATGCCCCCTGGTGTATAAATTATAACTGAAATGGAGCTAGAAAAATTAAAAATTAGAGCTATCTTAAAGAGACAAATTTGGTGCTGCCTTCTATTATTACTTATATTAAACATCTATCGCAAGATAAATATTTGTAAGCATTTGAATGTAAATGACTGTTTAAACAGCAAAACCAAACATATCATTATATATAGAGAATTATAAACCTAATATAAACCACACAATGTATTTAAAAACTATTGTTAATAAAATTTAAAAGCATACAATATATTCTATTAGCTAACTTATTTAAACTAAACTAAGAATTTAAATAATTCTAGAACATTGATAATATATAGCATATAGCTATATGCTATAAAACAAAATAAATTCAGTAATAATTAATATAAATAATTATTAAAAATAATATAAAAATTATTTTTTAATGAATTATATATAAGATATTATAAAATGAACAGGAAATAAAAAACATGTGGAAGTATATAGAAGGTTAAATGATACTTAAATTCCCATTACTTAAAAAGCACAAATATAGAATGTGGATTATTTTCAGACATCCATAAAAATCCATAAAGTATGAATGTGGGACATTCAAAAACATTAAATCGATAATAAATATTAAAAAGAATAGAGGAATAATAATAAAAATAATTACCCAATTTTAATGCCTACAGTTTAACTATATTTATATTAAACATACTTATATGTATATTATTCACTATAAGAATGGCATACTATTAGTAATTAATATGATATTGTCCTTAGTAAATTAAAATTTAATAACAAATAATTGTAAATTAGATTAATTAGTAATTAAGCTAATTATAATATTAATGAAATTCTCCAATTACATATAAAATATCAAATCAACATCCATATAAAATACGTAACAAAAATATAGTAATAATACAAGAGCCCCCATTTTTTTTTAAATAATTAACCATTGCGTATTATCCAGACAACACCACCCTCCTCCGTACTCTAACATCTACCCACCCAACCAACCTATAATATTTTTTTTTATATAATTTTACAATTTTTAATTTTTTATAGATATTTTTTTTATTTTATAATTTTTTTGTAATTTTGTTTACGCATGTGTTAATTTGTTTTTATAGATCATGTAAGAAAAGTACTAATTGTATATTAATGAATATATGAATTTTTTTGGAAAACCATAATTTAATGCATCATAAATTAGTTTTTTAATATTATTGTTAATTAGAGGAGAAGAACATAAACATTTTATTCTATATAAATGATTAAATATTATATTACGAAATACAGAATGATGTAGACAAGATTTAAAATTTGTAAATGTATTAACTGTGAATTTAAATTCTTTACGTTTGTCATATAAATCTGTGATTGTTTTATTGTCTTTTATTGTAATTTTAAGATCTAAGAAGTTAATTGTATTGTTAGATAAAAGGTTTTCCGTTAATTCCAAATTAGTGGGATAATCAACTGGAAATCGAGTAATTGCAGATTGATCAGTATCAATTAAAATGATGTCATCAATATAACGATATAAATGTAGATTATTATTAGTAAATTTACGTTCATAATGAGATAAGTATAAGTCTGAGAGTAAACTGGAAGTACAACCGCCTTGTGGTATACCGACATGCTGTAAATATAAAGTATTATCTTGCAATATATAATTATTATAGATAATGAAGTTAGTTAAAGATTTAAAATATGCAATATCTATATTAGATGGTAATTCCAGTTTTTTATAATACTTTTTAAATAATGCATTTATAATTTTATGTAAATCTAATAGGTCTATATTATTAAAAAGATCTTTGAAGTCATATGTCGTTATATTACAAACAGAATGAAGATTTTTTAAAATATTAACAAGTTGATAGCTATTTTTTATACAATGTGTATTATCATTGTTTGTAGTAAGTACATATAATTGATTAAGAATTTTTAAGAGAAGTGTATTGGCTTTATTATTATATGTATTGCAACCAATAGTAACAGTCCTAAATTTAATAGGAGTTTTGTGAAATTTGGGAATAAGAACTAAATATGGATAATTAAAATTAGTAGATAAAATATTTAATAGTTTATAATAACTTCGAATTTTACGATTATTAACAATTACATTTTCATTAGTTTTTTGAAATGACTTATTAGAAGAAATAGAATTTGTAAGAAGTTGGTGATAATATGATTTACATATAATAGCATAATTGTTAGGAGATTTGTCTACATATGTAATAACGAAGTTTTTTTGTAATTTAGTAATTTGTTGGAAATAATGCTTTGTATTAATAGAAACCAAATCAGCAATATTATTTTTTAAAGCCATAGTTAATTTTTCAATTACTAATGTCTTCCATTGATTAAAATATTCAATAGGCTTATTATAAGAGATAGAAATTTTATAAATAAAAATATCAATATCATATGTAAACTGTTTGATAATAGATTTAACATTAAATTTAGATGGAAGTCTATATTTAGTACCATAACCCATTAGTTGTTTCAATTTAAAATCATGAACAATATCAAGATTTCCAGTGATTATATGTCCATGATCATTGTTTATGTATTTTTTTAGAGTGGGGTCTTTGCAGTTACACGGAAAATTACTTGCAGCAGATGTATTTTTTGAATATGTATTGTAGTTAAAAATCTTTCTCCCAATTGTATTCGGATATTTAAAGGTTTTTGATATATGAAGATTATTGATAGGAAAAAAACAATTTTTATCATTAATTATAGAATTGATATTAATTTTATTAAATATGTGATTTGAAAAAGTAATTATCATTTGAGTATTCATGTTCTGAATTTTGTGTTTTTTTTGTAAATTAATATTTAAAAGATTAACCCTACTCATAATAAGGTCAAAGTAAATATCAGAGAAATGTTTAGAGAAAGATTTACTTAGAAAGACATTTAAATGTTGTACAAGCTGTTTCTTTTTAATAGCAAAGATGTTTTTACGAATTAACAACCAGTTATAATTCTCTAAGTAATTTCGTTGAAGATCATTAATTTGTTTTGTGATAGATTTTTTGGAAACTACAACTGATGATGAACCCTTTCCGCGTTTATTAAGTGTTGTTTTAGCATTTAAATTATGATTAAGAGTAGGATAAATTGGAGAATAATCAATATTGTTATTTATAGATGTGAAGACTTTGACGGGTCTGTTAAATACTTCACTGTTAAGTCCATAAGGATAAATTGTGTTATAATATTTCATATATGATGATTCCATATAAAGACGTTCTGATTTATTTTTTAGAATTTGAAGGATTTCAATTGTCGTATTTTTAAATAGATGTTTATGAAAATGTTGAATTTCAGCTGTAGATTGTATATTTTTTGTTTTGTTATTATTAGAGTCTGAACGATGATGATTGATTCGTTTATGAATTGGACCTGATGTTTCACCAATATATTTCATATTACATAAGTTGCACTTTATACTATAAATAACATTAAATGCTTATATATATATATATATATATATATATATTTTATCGGGGGTGACACTAAATTCTGAAAGTGTCATTTCTTTTGTTCAGACATGAAAAAGGTTTCAATTTTTTTAATTCTACAGTAAGCCAACAAAAAAAAGAACCTTTTAATTAAGTTAATTTTAATTAAATTTAAATTTTTAAATTTAATTTTTCATTTACTTTTCAATGCAGTTGAAAATGTGAAAAGCAAGAAAGTTTGCCCTATGGGTGATGTAAGACCCTAATATTCGAAAGTATGAGTGTCCCCCCACTTTTTTTTCCAGGACTACACCACTAGTATAGTTTTTGCTCCAATAAAACTTTTTTAATGGAACGATTTTTTCCAACTTTGGCATTAAATATCTCTTAAAATAATTCTTTGATTTGAAAACTGTCTGCATCAGCGTGTTTATCAAACATTTCTCTGTAATACCACTGATTTTCATATTTTTGTTTGCAACAGTTTTTTTTTAATATTAACGAAGAAAGGCCATGCTTAAGCATTCAAATTGGATGCCGATCTACCAGGAATATCTACGCAGATTTTCATTGGTCCATTTCCAATTCGAAACTTTTTTTTATATATAGAAGGAAAAAGCTGACAAAATTAGAAGTGAAAAACAATTCAGTATTATTAAAGTAATCGTGCCGTGGTCATCTATTAAAAAATGCAATTTTGAGAAGAAAAAAAAAACTAGTTTAAATTTTATATTATAATTATAATAGAATGCTTATTGTATTTTTTTATTTTTATTTTTTTTTTTTACTTACATAGAATTATCTATTCCATATTCTGACCACATAAAGAAGTCTCAATTCCGTTGATAAAGCCGCTAAAATAAAAACTCGATTTTCCGAAATTTATAAGTTATGATTACGTGTAAATCCTTAAAGCGGTTCTCAAAAAAAAATTTTTTTACGTTCAATAATGCGAAAATTTCTGCTCATTTACAAACATAAAAATAGTGTTCGAAAGAAACTGAATTTCGGTTACATTCCTAGTATCGACTGAAAACGAAAGCGAAATTGTTTTAAAAATAAATTCAAAGTAAGTAACATAAACATACATATACGCATGTTATCTGAATAATGTTTTGCGTAGAAACGGCCAGGGGCGTAGCTACCGAGGAGCAGTTGGAGCAAACTGCTCCAGGCGCACGAATCCTAAGGGCGCAAAATTAGGAAGAGCGAAATAAAGATTTACAAAAATGCTTGAATATTTTTTACATTATCAGACATTATAGATGAATTTTGTTACAATCCGCATATTCTTACGATATGTTACTTTGTGTTTAACCTCAACTATATCGATTTAAAACATTTTTTTATACACAGTTAAGATAGAAAAGGGGACAGGTCACCTTCAGCAGCTCGATATTGCTTGATTTTAACACAATATTAAAAAAATTTGGAACTGTCAATATTTTTTCAAATTAAGCAATTTTTTAAAAGTAAATTGTGCAGATTTTTGTTTATGTATTCCTTTAAATACTTCTAATGAAAAATAATTAGAATTTAGTTTAATTAAGACATACAAATTAAGGATTTTCAAAAAATTATTTAACATACATGTGTTGTGCGCAGGATTATAAAAAATTATATTCCATATACCCGCTTAATTCTATCTGCATTCTGTTATCCGATAATTAATTCTTAAAATGTTGTCCTTTAACTCCAATCTAAAATATTAATCGAGTTTCCAGATGAAAATATTTTTCAGGCAGATAAATTATAAAATACAAAATTCATGGTAAATTTTCCATAAATATTTAATAAATAAAAAAATATATTACAGGTACGTACTTAAAAATTGTTAGAGTTATAAAACTATGTAAAATACAATATAATACAAAATATTAAGTTTTTTAGTTTTGGAAATATGATGCGCGCACTGCAAAAATATCTGGTTTGAGAAAAATGACTTTAAAGTTCAAATTTACCTTGAGTTGGATAGGTATCGCTCCATATATTTTATCATAAAACCGGTTCTAATTTGAGTATCGTCATTTTTTTTTTTTTTTTTTAAGTTTGGTAACATGTTATTCTTTAATAATAGACCAATTTTTTTTTTTTTTTTTTTTTTTTTTTTTTTTTTTTTTGTACATTTTAAAAAGTTTTAAGGTGATCTCCCCTCTTAAAAGAAATTACTTCCATTCGCGAAGTTTCGATTTTAATTCATACCATATTGCAGCCTCAAGCAACTTCTCCAACACCGTTTCAGCATGCCTGATTTTTTTTTCTGTAACTTTTCCGTAGATGACAGTTGAAGATTTTTGAATTTAAAAGTAATCAAAACTTATTTACAGGGCTCTCTCGTAGATCAGTTTATTGGATACCACTTTTTTGAAACGATAAACTTCTTGGTACATTTTATTGTTGTATTTTATGAAAATTTTTAGAAAATTATCATGCAGGACTTAATTTGCCCCGGAACCCACTGAAGCTCAGCTCTGGTACTTCTCTGTTTTTAGTAAATATTTAAATATTGGTCGGAATTCACCGGAGCTCATAAATACAGGGTTCCGGAGCCCATCCAAAAAACTGAAGCCTAAATTGCCCTTCCTTTCCCTTCCATTTTCAAGTTCCTGCATTCTATCAAAACACTTATATATGACATTAGTGTGTCTCACACGCAGGAAATGGAGAGGAAACGTCGCGTAAAATTTTCTGACAATTTTTCTTATAAATGTTTTTGCTAGTTATTCATTATATATATATATATATATGTATATATATGCATAGCTGCGAACAATTCCTTTTTGTGCTAACACTTTTTCCGAATCGTAATCCTTACCTTATTTAATTGCAGAATTCTGCAATGAATTAACATTAAAATTAGGCAAAGATTGCTATTCGGGAGGAGAGATAAACTAAAAAGTGGAACAATTGGCGGTTAACTCTTTCGAGGGCGGTGTCCACAAAAAAAGACACCTAATTTTAATTCCAAAACTGACATGCACGACCAAGAATATTTAATTAAAATTTTTCTTTTATAATGTACGTGAAAATAGGTCGGTTCATATTTTCTAATAAATTCGTTTATAAATTCTGGTGTCAGTCCATTATTTCGTCAGTTTATAAACAGAATTACTCCGCGCCGGAAAGGGTTAAGATATGCAGGTAGATATAGTTTAATTTTTTTATTTTACTAAAGAAAAAAAAGATGCTTTAAATTTTGCAAGTAATGTATGAAATATAAATATGCAGATTGGAGTGATGGCGGGTAGAGGGGGAGGGGGACACGCTACGGTTTTAGTACTGCAGAATATTAGAAATCCGGTACTTTTTTGTTAGAAACTAAGCCTTGATCATGGGGACCGTTGTACGGAAATAATGGTAACCAAAAAGTCACTACTGAGAAATCTATATTTACGATGCAACAGCGATGCTTTAGCTATTTATTTATTTTACGATTTGTATATAAAAAGAATAACAGTTTGACAAGTTGAAGAAAATGATTGACAATTGTACAAACGAAACCCCCCCCCCCCCCCAAAAAAAAAAAAAAAAAAAAAAAAAAAAAAAAAAAAAACGAAACTTTTGAAGTTATTTTTGTTGTTGTTGTTTTGTGAAAACTAAACATGTATCAATACAGATTACCAATCAGCAATGAGAGCCGGATTTAGACATACTCCACATCAGCCCACGGCGACTAAAAGCATCAAATTCAGTGTTCCGTAGGACCTGGTTATCGCTTATGCAAATTTACGCCAGCTTATTTAATCTTTACAAATGTCTCATTTATATTTCAATATTTATATATATATTTTTTTTTTACTTTCGGAATAGGATATATGAGGTCGATGTCTAAACTTTATACTGTTTCGATTTTTTTTTCTAAGGACACTTTCAATTTCGAATCCAGTCAGGGCCGTGCGAAGAGAAAACTGCGCCCGGGGCAGCGTGTCAATTTGGCGCCCCCCCCCCCCCCGCTCTTTCAAAATTGATAAAGGGCAGAAACAGAAATAAATTATATTGAATAAATATTCTGCGTTTATTTTGGAACTTTAAAAGATTTAATTTTAATTCAGAAATTCCAAACAACTAAATAACAGTAAAGAAAATTGCACTTATTTGTTAATGAGATCATGATGCTTTGCGACAGATTTTTCTTAATCTTTCTCGCATATTTTTCTAGCCATTGTTAGTTGTTGATAGTCTTTAAGCTGCAGAAAATGGGTAAAATTCGCTAAGAACCCGGTTGGAAACAAGAGGTCCCTTCAACCGATAAGTACTAAAAAAGCAAAACAAACAAAAAACCTGCAGAGCATAGTTTAAAAGAAAAAAATACAATGTTTTAATTAACATAAAATAAAATATAATATCAGGTAAATACATTTACTTCCATTTTATTTTTCTTGCGTTTAGGGTAGCAAAATTATTTATTATTTTATATGTAAAGATTGCGTCACACTGAATTTTATAGAAAGTAAACTCTGGTTGCTTAATCTCTTGACTCATAGTAGATCTTAAGTAGTTTTTTACTATTTTATTGTTACTGGAATACTTATAAATTATGAACGCTGCCTCCATGTTTTTGTAATTCCTTGTTCTCCCTAAGTTTTAAAATTATGCAGTAACTAAAGAATTTCTAAATGATCCATTTTATAAAAGTTCTTATCTAATGATAGAAATAATGTTTTCGCATTTAAAACCTCGCTTAACAATTCAAGTCCATTCAAGCCAGCAATAAAGGGAAAGGTCCAGGCAATATTAACTTAAGGGTGTATTCCGATCCAAACTGCTTATTTTCTGATTCATTTTAAAATTCATTTTTGCGCTCAAACGCATCAAACTGGGAAATTCTCTTATATAGAAACTATATAATGTGCCGTGCTCCTTAATTTTTTGATAAATGCAGAAAATACTGTAAAAAACGCTGTCAAAGTTGACGTTTTTAACCAAATTTTCCGAAGCGGGCGATCTGGGAATGAAAAAAATGGTCATACTGAGAAAATAATTGTTTAAAAATCAAATTCTAATTAATTGAGCTGAAAATGAAATCTCACGGCATGTTAAACATGTCTTCAGAAATCACCCCAGCAAGTTTCATGTTTTTACTTTTAAAAATGAGTCTGAAAATGTCTCAGAAAATTTCGAGCTGTTGAGGGTGGAAAAATATTTTTTCGAATACACCCTTAACAGATTTTCGGTTGATTTTAGATTCGCGCCAGCCAGAAACTCAAATTCTTGTTATACATTTCTCAGTTTCGTAAACCTCCAGATCAGTTGCACGGTTATAGTGTCTCTGTGTAACACGAAATCTTTCACTTTCATACAAATTTCCACTTTCATCAGGATAGACCGGAAGCCGGCAGCACAGACACATTGTTCGTATGGATACCGTTATTTTTCCAGGAAAACGACCAGCATCTTTTTATAGAAAAATAAATCTAGGTTAAACGCGCAAAATTTCGCCTTCTTTTAAGAAGAGATTTTCTATAAGGTAATACTGGTACCGAAAAGTTTTCTGGTCTGCAAAATTAAAGGAGGCGTACGAACCATGAGACAACCACCTCATCGAGTTGGAGGCTGAAATTCCAGAATTAGCTATAACTCGATTCCCATATTAAAACGCAATCCGTCTGCCAAGTCATATCTTGGTGGAAAACACCTAAAAACCCCATTTTACCGGTTGAATCGTAGGGTCGTAGTACAACGTCTAGAATACCTAGTGCGGAAATATGCTATCCAAACAACGCTAAAAATTTGTATCCCTTAAATGTGCGACGATACTGCTAAAATCCCAAGTGTCAATCGTAGCGACATCTGCGGGATTTTCGTATTACATTGTATAGACTAGCAATATCTTGCAGATGTAGAAAATATCCTGCAGATGTCACTGCGATCTGTATATTACAGCAGCATCGTTGCACATTTATAGGATACAATTATATTTTAGCACTTTTTTAAGTATTACAGGGATAGCCAATTTCCGCTAAAATCGGGTTTTTAGGTGTTTTCCCCCCAAAATATAACTTGGCAGACCGATTGCGTTTTAATATGGGAATCGAGTTTCAGCTAATTCTGGAATTTCAGCCTCCAACTCGATGAGGTGGTTGTCTCTGTTGCCAGCTCCCAGTTTAGGAGCTTCGTAGTCAAATTGTTCTGCGAATTTTACGTTTTCTGTTTTGCTCAAATAAGGACTCTACATTTACGGACACAACCAAATCTTCGCTTTCTTGTTCAAAAATTTCCCCTCTTATTGTCTGAAATGTGTTCTTTAGTGTTTCAATTAGTTAGTTGGCGATCAAAACATTGACAGTTTTTTTTTCTTCTTTTTTTTCGTGAGAATAATATTAACTTTTCTAATTCATTTAAAATGCTGTGCAAAACTACTAGGCCGTAAATAAAGGGGAATTTATTTATTTGCTTTATTAAACTTTTTGCTCCTGAGTAAGTTTACTCAATTTACTTCATTTCTATAAGGTCTTCCAGAGCTTTTAAAATCTGTGGCAATTGTTTGTAAACTGCAGATATAGCTCTATTTTTTCATGACCACAGAGTATCGCAATGTTACTTTAAATAAACTGATAAGTGGGACATATTCCCATTTTTCAGTAGAAGAGAAGAAAAAAACAAACACATTTTATGCAGTTCCAGACATTTTGGGCATGCACCAGCAGCACGAACTCAAAGTTTAGAGAATGTGCAGAACATGGTAAAAAATAGACGAACTTATTTACTTCGACGATTGGAGCTTACACAACATTATCTTGGGAAGCCATATTTGCACCATATCACAACACTGAGCTCTGTAGGGTTGATATTGGTATTGTTTATGACGGTCGATTATCTACAAGTTGGATACAGTAGGCCGGAGTGGGGTGGGGGTGTCCTCTGTAAGGTCTTTCTAAGGAAACCTAACCCGTATTTACGCAAGGTTCGAAGAAAACTACGGACAATTTCGAACGATTAGGCTTACGTGCGCGATTGGGTTGAACTCAGCACCTCCCGTCTACCATCTTTGAGAGCAGAACCTCTCATGCAACTGTGAATGTCGAGATTGTCGGACATTAGCTTATCTTAAATTCTTGCGCTATATTTTTTTTTTTTTTTTTTTTTTTTTTTTTTTTTTTTTTTTAACTTGATGTAATTAAGAAACCTTTCCACGATTCAAAATTTTCCATTTTCGGTATCGTATAACTTGCATCATTTGTTCTTTGTGAGGTGTACTGGATTCCTAAACTGGACTGTGTTTAAAATTCAATAACTTGCAAATGGTGGCAATTATTAAAAGAAATTCTCGCAGGAGAGGTATGTAAGATATCAGAAGTCTTTTTACCGCGGTTCTCGGTTATAGTTCCAAATAGCCGAGATAGGTGGCAAGGAGGTCTAAACTGAAATCCCTTAGCATCATGCGAAGGAAGGAGGCTAAATATATAGAGTAGGCCCCTAAAAATAAGATTGTATTGGAGAATGAGACACACTCTATATATTTAACCTTCTCTTTCCGCATCAGAGTTGGACGAATTTAGTTTTGGCTTTTATTGATCGCCTATGGTGCTAGATGTTGTCTTTATAGTGCTTGTGTGGTTATACATTGCTGGCATAGTTGTCAATTCAGTATAAACTTGATTATTTTCACGAATATAATTTAATAAAGTATACTGCTGTAACCTGAATTTACTATAAACCTGTTTAATTCTTCAACAAATCATCGATATTTATGTTGTAATGTGAAATTGTAAAACTGCAGTATAATAATTAAAAAAGTTATTTGTAACGCGAGCGGCTAGTGGATTTGGGTCTCCCCTCAGGGTTGCACTATCACTCTAAAGCGTAAGCTTAGTTCCCGACGTAGTCATCCCTGCTTGCAGCGCCATCTATAGTTGTTATTTGGAACTAAAGCCGGGAATCGAGGTAAAAAAAGGACTACTGACATTTTACATTACTTTCCCGCAGTTTTTTTTTTTTTTTTAAATAGCTGTCACCATTTACATGTTATTGAATTTTAAAAACAGTCAATCCATTTTAGGACACTCGGTATATGGAGTGAGATTGAACGAAATTGGAAAAAAATACCTTGCTCTATGAATTTCTTCTACAATCATTTTTCTTACTTCATTGGCAAGAAGGTTCATAATTTCATCCTTAATATATTTCACCATTTATCTTTTTCACTTTCAATAATTTTTCCTTTTGCTCTTTTCAAATTTGCAGTCGAATACATGATTTAACTTTAAACGTCTCTCAAGTTCCTTTTAGTGAATGTATGCATTGCTGTGTTCTGGAGCATTTTTATGCTCAGGAATTTTAGGATTTAATTTTTTCCACTTGAAAAACCCACAATCTGGATTGGCTAACTTTGGAGGGCGATCATGATAATTGGTGAATAATAAACAGAGAAAACAAAATATAGTATTCCCTTATTTAAGTTATTCAATACTAAGCCGCAATCACCGTTAATAATTTCTCCACTTGGTGTAATTTTCTTTAACGTTAGTTTGAAAAATTTTTGTCCTTGTACAACCGCAGATTTCATGTAATCAGCATTTTTCATCCTGAGCTGGACCTTTTTTAAAGAGCAAAGTAATGACCGAATGACTATAAGAATGATCCCATAGTGGAATCAGAACAGGTTAGCAATTCATATTCACTGAGTGTAGGAGGTGGCAGAAACTTTCGTATTCGATGTAAAAGGGGCCTGAGAGTGCAAAAGTTTAAGAAACACTGCAATAAGATATCACAAAAACATATTATAAAATCATCAAATCTAAAGAACTCAATGAAAAGTAAATGTGAGCGATGCAATTACTTTGAACTGAAAAATGTACATGCTTTCATTGGGAAAAAAATTCCCGAGATGTAAATATATACTTTTTTTTTAACAAAAAAAAAAAAAAAATAGAACATCGAAGAGTGAAAAAAAATTTCCAATAAAAATGATCAACGACAAAAAAGGAAAAAAAAAAACGGAAATTAGTAGTACAAATTTGGCGCCCCCTAATTTCCGCGCCCGGGGCAATCGCCCCCTTCGCCCCCCCCCCTTTCGCACGGTGCTGAATCCAGTTCCGAAATTGAAAGCATCCCCATAAAGAAAAAAATGAAATGATAGTGGATGTTATTGGTTTCTATTAGCAAGATGGTATAATGAGTTTCTAAAATGTTGCGCCCTCCAAAAATCCAAAGTCTCAGTATTTGACAGTGACCAAGTCCAACCCTGCGTGCAGTAGCGGCTTTTCAGGTGTTCACAGTCACCTTTCTACCAGAATATTGGTACATAAAATTTGATCTGTTTTAAATCGTGTGATTTTATACGGTTAAACAAGGAGAAATTTTTTTCATGAAATCTATGGTAGTAGATTGTGAAATTATTTTCCAGCATCCACTGTATGCGTGGGGAAACGTTGTTGTATAGATATATAAGATTAACGTGAGCAATAAAAATAATTTAATTGAGATATAAGAGAAAATGTTCATCAGTTATCGTTACAGAATGTTTGAAAAATGGTTCAGATACCAAACTCGTCGGCTGAGTTCTTTGAAAATTAATACAATTCCTGTAACAGATTAATAAAATACCTGCCGACATCATCAAAAATACACCAAATCGTTCTCTGCTAATCTAAAAACGTGAGGAAATTAGAACATACACTCATACATGCACACATACAGGGATGGCAGCTCCAGGAGCTCAGCTTTCGCGTTAGAGTGTAAGTGCAATCCCGGGGGAGAGTACATGCACACGTACATATGGAATCATTCAAACATTGTGAGAATGGATTTATTTGAAAATTGAAAAATATACCATTATTTTCATTTATTTTTATTGTGGTTACAATGCTTTCCTGTTTCGTCCCTTATATTGTATGTATGGAAAGTAAAATCTGTAATAGAACGGTATCAATCAGGGTTCTCGCTGCCGATTGCCACTGCTCCAAAATGTTTCATTTGGGGAGAAAACTAAAGATTGAAATCGCCAAATTGCAAGAGATGGTTTTTTTTTTTCCTTTCGGCAACACTCTCAATGATGTTACTGTATGATTAAACCTTTCTGTGTAACTCATTTATTTGTGTCTTGATATTCTTAGTGCTTTATGACGAATTTGAACTTGGCTACTTTTTCCTTAGCGGTTAGCCAAATTGCTCAGATTAGTCAAAAACCAGTGATAATCCCGGTGTCAACTTTTATCGTTGCCTATTGGCTAATTTTCTAAACCATTAGCTGTAGAAATATAGTTCCAATAGTAAAAAAGTTTCAAAGTTGTTCTTCATAATCTTAAAAGTACTTTACGTCAAAGTAGTTATTTTTTCAAAGTTACGACGTTCACATTTTTATTCTGTTTCTGGGCTCCATATGTTATATTTAGAAAAATCTTCTCCGTATTTTAACAGGAAAAATAATAAAATTTTCTTTTTTGTACAATTAAACCTTACCGAGTTATGATACTTTGAATTTTATGGAATTCTAGTATTTTCTGGCACTAAAAATATGTTTCATCCATATGGGAAAGAAAAAAAAAGAAATCTTGACAATAGTGTTTTTTTATTATTATTATTATTATTAGTCTACAATGCTTCGAAACCCTTGAAAAGAAAAACAGACATTAAAGGCGGCAGATTGTACAGGCCCATTGCCGCATTTAAAACGAAAATCTCGCCCAATTCGTAGAAAATATTGTTAGGTACTCCGTACTTTAAGAAATATAATTCATTTTACCATTCATTATTTATTTTTAATTATTTCTATTTAATAGGTTATTCAAATACTTTGACTTTCAAATAAAAGTAAGATTTTAAATTGAATTAAGAATAGTGTATAAATTTTAAACTTCAAAACAAAATTGCGCAGAACTTTTTCGGGTGACAAAAGGGCGCACAAACTTAACTTGCTCCAGGGCGCTGAATATGTAGCTACGCCACTGGAAACGGCAGTACATAATTAACAAAATAATTTGATTGAAATAAAATTAATTAAATATAAGGTGCTATAAACATAAAAAATATATTAAAAAATAATTTAATTTAAAAATAACGAATTTAATCAATATTAGTAATACCTTCTAGATTTACCTCCTTTTATGTGAATATATAGTATGTAGGGCTCTTTGGATGGGAGTGCCGTTTGGGGGAGGCTAGGGAGGGGCAGTTATAGTAATACCGAATATACGGCAGTATTTTCGCCGAAACTAGGATTTTGGGCTGAAAACGAAAATGAAACCGAATATTCGGCCAAACTCCACATAAAAGAATGAGACCTGCAGGCTTGGTTATTGAAGTGATTTGCAATACAATAGATCCTGTTCTTTAAATTAATTACATCTTGAGTTAAAATTGATTGTTGTCTCATGACAACAGTTTTCTTTCTCTTCCTCCACTGTCGCGTCCGGAAATTCGGTTCAAAACGCCACATTTGGCAGCCTTTTCTGAAAGATCTTTTGTTTTTCTCAAAAAATATAAAAGACAGTTCGATTAAAAAGTTTCTGGTGGGCAATAAAAAATAATTGGTATTTTCAGCCAAGTAAAGCAGTCAGCAGTTACAATGAAATTTAATGAAAACCTTTAAAACAAAACTATCATGCAATAAAATTCAAGTAATACTACTTTTCAAAATAATTACATTCAGCGTAATACTTTTAAAGAATGTATTACTTTTCCAAAGATTCCCCCCCCCCCTACCCTGCGTACACACATGAATCGCGGTAAAAAAGAACAAGATCTTTGAAAAACAGAAACAACTCCATTATTGGGCACAGCCTTTGTAAGTTTGCTGATTTGAAAGCAGGGCCGAAATTAAGGGGGGCAGAGGGGGCATGTGCTCCGGGCGCCAAATGAAGATTTTGTTTGTCGATTTTTCTCGCATCTGTGTTTTGCACGGTATTGTTAAAATCATTCTGTCTGACGTATGACAAAACATAGAAGAATCTAAAGATGATATGGCATAAGGATCCTGTATAAAGCGGATTTTTTTTCGATTCCGTTTCCGAGATTTTAATCAATCAATATCCGACAAAGCCAAGGACGGATTCAGCTCATCATTTAGAGGGGGTCATGGATTTCCTTTTTTGGGGTGGGGGGGCGATCACATCCTCGTTATGAGAATTTTTTTATATTGAAAGCTATTCCCAAATCCAAACTAACTACTTTTCTGATACTTTCGCGAAGTCATTTTCATTCGTAAATACAAAAAATTTGCATTAATATTCGTAAAAATATAAAATTTGCCCATTTTGTTCAGATACCAGGAAATTAGTTTCCCATTTTCTTATAAAGGCAAAGATTCATTCAGAAAATGTTGTCAAAGATATCACTTTTAGCCAAGTTTTACGAGTTGAAGACAGAGGAATGTCGTCGCAAGGGAACAATTGGCTGTCACTTCCGGAATTTCAGTTTAAAAAGTCTAACAATTGTCAACGATTAAATATGGCAAAAATTTGTGTTAAATTTTAGAGGTAACTAAACCGTACACATTGGCAGCTATGGGATTTTATTAGTGTCATAAAAATTGCAGATGTAGCCTCTTCTTTCTGCTCAAAGTATTAAATAGTTTTTTTCAATCGAACTTATACCTTTGGAATGGATCATTTTCTTCTGATGGACTGGTGCCATCCATTATTTTGAAACAACCGTTATAAATGAAGTGTTAGGTGAAGATGAAAGAGCTGTCGTAAAAAGTTAGAACTCTGATTTTCTGGTCAGAAAAGGGAAAAAAATGGTCATAATTTTTTTTTTTTCTGGTCAGGATGAAAAAAAAATGGCCATAATTTTGTTTCTGATCAGAATGGAAAAAAAAATGGCCATAATTTAAGAAAAAAAATCTATGATATCTTTTGAATGTTGAAAAAATAAAGAAATAAAACATATTTTAAAAATAATTCACGTAAAATAGACGTCACTCTTGAACTAAACAAAAATAACTTTCCTGAAATTTTATACACCATAATTAGTATTTGTATTCTAGAGATTGTATTACATAAAATATTATTGAATTGTATTAAATAATGTTTTGCACTTTTGAGTTTTGACCCAACGAAATTGTTTTTGTTTGTTTTATTTTAATATTTTATTTTCCATTTGGAGATAATTGTATGGAGATTTTTATTCAAATATTCGGGGTAAGGTTTGAATTAACTCATTAGATAAGGTGAGCGAAATTCGAAAACAGAGATAGCTTTCTTAGAAAAGTGTGGAGGAAAAAAATACCTCTAAATTGGCAACACTGGTCTAACACCAGATTTTTTTTAACTGCAATGCCTTGCGGGGAACTATTTTTGTGCATATTATATTTCTATAGTGTAAAATACTAGTTTGGGTGACATAATTATTTTAGGAATAAAGTTTTCGCTATAGCAATATACTCGTATATATTTTTAAAGTGATTTTTTATACATAATTTATATAGTATGTGTATGTATGTATATATAAGCATTTGCGCCCTTTTGTAAGGCAATCGGCGCCCTTTTTATCCATTTTGCCACCGCCCTCTCAGTTATGCCAGTACGACCCTGCTGCCACCAACGAGCTACGCTCGTCAACCCCCGTTCAGACACCGCAGACTCTAACAGCACGCTAATTTGATCGCCTTTAAAAAGATTTCGGAAGATTGAATTATAATTTGAATCTGACAATTATAATCTGACGTAATTTTCACCAAACTTTTCTTTCTCTTTTTAATATTCACGTCAAAATACTTTTGTTAGAAATGAAATATTATGATCATCTTAAAATGTCAAGTAAATGTCTCGCGCAATTTTTAAATTAAAACTGTTTTTCAATATTATTTTTTGTTCATTTTACGTAATAAGTGTAATATGACGTAAATTCTCCTATTTAGGACTTCTAACGCATGTTACTGAATTTATTATTTTACAATATTCTTTCTCATTTAAAATTCACGTGTAACTATAGTTTTTATGACGTAATTTTCAATGAGTTCCTGCTTTTTATATTTTTTGTTTATAATAGTCACGTGTAAAATAAATTTTTAATTTGAAGCAAACATTACTGTTTGCGCTGTTTATACAGTTGACAACAGTTTAAATTAATACAATCTCTCTATTCTAAAAAAAAGTAACTACCGCTGTCACCGCCGCCTCCGGTTTTGATTTTTTTTTTGTGACCGGAGGCCTTTCTTCGTTAATATTAACAAAAATAATGCATACAAAAATATGAAAATCCATGGTTTTATACAGAAATGTTTGATAAACACGCTGATGCAGACAGTTTTCAAATCGAAGAATTATTTTAAGAGTTATTTAATGCTAAAGTTGGACAAAATCGTTCCACTAAAAAAGTTTTATAGCAGCAAAAACTATACATGGCAGTGTAAACATTTTTAGATCATTTTATGCGTTAGAATTTGCCGGAGTGCAGATTGCATTAATTTTTTTATTTTGACTCATTTTTTCAGGTTTTATTTCTATTTTAAATTCAAATTTTCAGCATTTCGAGAGATATTTTTTACAGATTTCAGAAAATTGTACTAATTTAAACTGTTGCCAACTGTATAAAAAGCGCAAGCAATAATGTTTGCCTCAAATTAAAAATTTATTTACACGCGACTATTATAAACAGGAAAAAAACTTTCAAATTAGAATTAAATAATTACGTATATAAAGCAGGAACTTATTAAAAATTACGCCATAAAAAGTATACACGTGAATTTTAAAAGAGAAAGGATATTGTAAAATAATAAATTCATTAACATGCGTTAGATGTCTTAGGAGAAATTACGTCATATTTACGTCACATTATAGTTATTACATAAAATGAACACAAAATAATATTGCAAAACTGTTTAAATTTAGAAATTGCGCTAGACATTTATTTGATATTTTGAGAATTAATTTAAAATGTCTCATTCAAAAGAACTTTCTTTTCGCTTTGTTAAAAAATACCAGGAGACAAAGACTCTCTTTACTTAATTCCTTTTATATTAGCTTATTTTGAAATGTTGTCACACGTGTCTACGTCATCAAGTTATTTTTATTTCGACGTTTTATTTGTGTTTTTATTAATGTTGTACGAATTTATTTGTTCTTTCGTTATTTAAAATAAAAATTATATTAATTTGTATAATTTGGCGAGTGGTTTGGCGATTTATATCATTTGGCGAAATTGGTCGACAGGATAATCAAGTAGTACCGCAGCGGATTTGGTGTTAAAATTCCCCAATCAAAGAGAAATGAATAGAAATTCGTTTATAGGGAGATCGCCACTGTTTTTTAAATTATAATTCAATCTTTCGAAATCTTTTTAAAGCCGATCAAATTAGCGTGCATTTAGAGTCTGCGGTGTCTGGACGGGGGTTGGCGAGCGTAGCTCGTAGTGGGCCGAGCCCCCTAGTTTTCTAAAATTTGTAAAAAATATCTCTCGAAATGCTGAAAATTTGAATTTAAAATAGAAATAAAACCACGAAAAATTATTCAAATTAAAAAACTAACTGCAATCTGCACACCGGGAAATTCTGATGCATAAAATGATCTAAAAATGATTAAATTCCTATGTACAGTTTTTGCTCCTATAAAACTTTTTTAATGGAACGATTTTGTCCAACTTTGGCATTAAATATCTCTTAAAATAATTCTTCGATTTGAAAACTGTCTTTATCAGCGTGTTTATCAAACATTTTTCTATAATACTACCGATTTTCATATTTTTGTATGCAACAGTTTTTTTAATATTAACGAAGAAAGACCTCCGGTCACAAAAAATTCAAAACAGGCGGCGGCGGTGACAGCGGTAGTTACTTTTTTTTAGAATAGAGAGATTTTTAAGAAAGTATAATTCTGTAAAAAATAAAAGCCAAGTAAATTTTAAATAAAATTTCAGCAATTACTTAAAACAATATATATATACTTAGTTTTATATCATATTTTAGACCATCAGTCATCGGTGAAAGACGTGTTTTAAACGGAAAGTCCAGTGTCAGTCACCGGTGACTGACGTGGCGCTTAACGTGTTAATATGTTTTGACTACTGACAGCCCAAATGTTTCAATAAAATGAGTAAAATATACTTTTTTTAAATTATGATTTTCTGTACATCATAGATGACCCCTTAAAGTTCATTTTGAAGTTTTTTAAGCATAATTTGAAAACTACTTGGACATTTTTTTTTTTTTTTTTTTTTTTTGAAATTTTGGATTCCCATAAAGCAGGGCATAATAAATATAAATCGATCAAAAAAATTGTACATTGCAATTCATATTTTTTTTTCGAATGTTAATTTCATAATTCATATGATATAATTTCTAAAATTACAAATTAGATGTGTTCATGTGTGGGTTTTTTAATATTATAACCACACAAAAAAATTTGCAGATTAGGATTATAATTTCAGGAGATATTAATAAAAATACGAAAATGTAACATTATAAGCTCTGAATTTTGAATGTTTACAATTCAAAAACTTATCATCCAAATTACTTGCAATTTCGTTTCTATGCATAGTTTGAACTGAAGATTTAAAATATATTGTCAAAATTGAGTGTTGCCATTGAATAAAAATAAAGTTTGGTCTGGTTTTGATTTGTACACTGCCCGTTAAGTAAATTTGACATACATCGTTTACAAGTAGACTTTATTTCTGAGCGTTTGGTACCAGTAATTTTCTTCTATTATTATTCGTTGCAGAGTTAGTAAGGGGTGTTTACTTTTTTTCCCCCACGACTCTACTATTAAAAATAACTATAACACCTATACTCTCACAAATGCTTACATATAACATATTTTTTAACATTTATTCAGTTTCATAAAGAACAAAATAAATAGATAAATAAATATGGTCTGTATATACCTTGCTTGCCATTTTGGAATCAACATCCTTTTGGACATCTTCTAATTCTTCTTTACTGGCTGTACTTTTCATCAAGTATCCTTTAAAAAAGTAATTGCTACCAGTCAGCCTTTTAAATGCAGAATTAAGATCCAGATACATTTTATTTTACCATCTTTCGTTCCCTAATGTTTTAGCTTCAAGACATTAATTATTAAAATGAAAGGATTTTTTTATGTATTATTTTTACGGTGTCCTTAATTGGGAACACATCTAGCTATTCTCTCTGCACAGGTAAAAAAAAAAAAAAAAAAAAAATGGGACATAGTGAGGAACACATTAATGATAAAAAATAGCAAGAAATTTTGAAAAATTTATTCTTAAGCTTAAACCCATAGGGTGAAACTCCCAGTTATTGACATCTAACCAGCTACTGACACTTGAGCAAAAATCTCACTTAAATAAGCATTTTCTTGTAAAATTCTGCAAAGTAATGTTATCTAGTGGTAATTTAGACATTTTTATTTTGGAGTAAATTTTTTTCGCCAGTAGTAGTCCAAGAACATAGTGAGTGAGGAAGGAACTTTTGAGAACACAAAAGTACCATTTTGAGGCAACCCTCTTCTTTCTAAAACTAAGACAGTGTTTTTTTTTTTTTTTTTTATCTATTTGTAATGCAACCTTCCTAAACTTTTTCCTAAAGTTATACTTGTACAAATTAGTTAAAAGATACATTTAATACTTTAGGGCTGTGATTAAAATTTATAGTTATTTAATTTAGCTTAAGTATCCGAACACCTTTAAAACGTAATTTTCGATCAAAATATCGATTTTTCATTTTTGCAATACTATTAAAATCGAATCTTTTATCTATCGAAATCTGCTTAAATTTTGTCTGTATCTAAAATAGAATTCGCGTTACAGCCGTTTAAAGCTACAGCTATTACAGCTTTTGAATTGCGTTTAAAAGTTATTTTTAGCTTTTTCTCAAAATGAAGTTTTTCAGATTTTTACTATACGCAAAACATCCTAAAACAAAAAATTTTGCATGAAATGCCACGAAATTTTATGTACTTCTTTTACAAATGTCTTTTGAGAGAATAGACTACACTCATGATACTATATTAAATAGTTTTATATTTACACTGGTATAAATGACAAACTTGAGATAAATTTTGCAAATTGTTCATTACATTAGTACTTTAACTGCCATATCATCTGAGATAGAGATGTGATTATAATGTGTGTAGTCTAAGTCCTAGAGAAAGTTATTCTGTTTATTATGCAGTTTACAAAATGTCAATTCGTTGTTTCATTTTTGAGTTATCACGTTTTGCGGAATGTCAATTTTTGACATAATTTTGACTATTTTTCTTTTTAAAAAAATATTATTTCTGCGTAATTGCTAAAATTTTTATGTTTTTTTCAAAGTTTTAAAGTAAATGTCATAATAAAAAATGGATAACAAGAGAAAATTTCAAAAATTTCCAAAAATCACTTCCGAAGGTGTGCGGATACCTTAATGGGGGAGGGGCGTGCCAGTTATTGGTTGCAGGAATTTCATTTCACCCGTCTCTGACAGAGATGTCAATTATTGATTATATTTAAGAAATTTGAAATCTATTATTTGAATTGGTTAAAAAAACATAATAAGTTGAACGCTTAGTGGATAATTTTCGCGTTTAGTTTATTTATTATATAGTATGCTTCAAGGTGAATTTGAGCAGAAAAAATCGCATAGAGACAAAAAGAGACAAGTAAAACGAAAACGAAATACATAATTGCATAAAAATATGATATATAACTGAAGGTGAAAGAGAAAAAGTTACTCACCTTCCCTTAACATTTTTAATCCAAAAATGATAAACAGCAAAGCAGATAGACACTGGACCCAAAAATGAGGAATGACAGTTGTTACGAGTCCTAATCCAGCTATAAGGGATAGAAATGAAGGAAATATTCTTAGCGAAAATTTAATTATCATTTCAGAAGAACTATTTTTATAGTTTCTTTTATTACAGTACAGTCCCGATTATCCAAGTCCCGCTTAACCGAGTTTCCAGTTTAACCGAGTTATTTTCTTCTGATGGACTGGTGATTCCATTATTATGAAATAGCCATTATAAATGAAATGTTAGGTGAAGATGAAAGAACAGTCGTAAAAAGTTAGAACTCTGATTTTCTGGTCAGAATGGGGGGTGGGGGGGGCATAATTAAAAAAAAATTATGGCCCTTTTTTTTCCCCCCAAGACTCTTATAGCTTCAAAAATTTTCGTTTTTAGATGTTAAACTCCTATCCTTTCTGAACATTTTGATACAATTGTTTCCTTGAAATTTCCATTAGGGACTGTCCATAAATGATGTCACACTTTTTTCAATATTTTTACCCCCTCCCCCCACTTTGTCACATATTGTTACACTTCACCATACCCTCCTCTCCCCCCTTGTCACATGTCGCGCTATAATACATAAACATACACTTGCAGTTCAAAAACAAAGCACTACGTTATAGATCATCATATTTCGAATTTTATTTTTTAATTTTGTGTGTTTTAATGACATTTGTGAGCATAACAATAAAAATGATTCGTGTACTTATTTTGTAGGAAATAAGATTAAGGTTTACAACAAAAAACATAATAAATATACAATAGTAATAAAATATTAATATGAAAGAGTAATTGAAAACAGTAATATTTTGGAATTTGAAATGGAATTTAATATACTATTTGGTTTTATATCTTATCTTTACTTTATGAATACAAACTTCAAAATTTAATCTGCTGACTTTTAATATTTTATTTTAATCAAAATGTGTGATGTCACACTTCTTATCCCTCCCACCCCCTTGTCACAAACTGTCACAATTTCACGAACCTCCTCCCCCCCCCCCCCTCCAAGCGTGACATCATTTATGGACGGCTCCTTAGAACAGATGTTATGGCTTTTAGAATTATACCTGCTCAATAGCTGAAACGGTGTTTCAGAAACTTTGAAGTCATTTTTCTCCAAATGACGTTTTTGGCATAACGCGCACGATATCTCAAAAACGTCTGAATGATTTTTCATGAAATTTTCGAAACATATGTTTCATGTTAGTCAGCATAAACTGAAACTAAAATTTCCTTTTCATTATTCAAAAAAATATTTTTATATGTGATTATACTGTTCGCAAAATCTTGTAATAGCTAAATGCAACATTGCATTAAAAATATAAAAATGCTTTAAATACAAATTTATTTAGGTTCGAGGTAATTATTACAGTCTGAAGTATAAGTAGGCAACAAAATTTTCATTCTAGTTTCAATTTATTTTGTAATCCTGCGCGTAAAATGATATACCAATGTTCTGCTCGTCAAAAGTCTGACATTTTGAAACTCCCTATGGACGCTAATAAATAATCTTGCTATTTTTTAAATACATGAAATTGAAGTACACACATCTTTCATCTGTAGTAAAAATTTTGCTTTAAAATCATGTACATTTTAAGATATTAAATGTTAAAAATTGTCTTTTTTTTTCTCTTTTTTTCCAATTTTAAGAGTACTGAGACCCATTAAGTGCCTCTGTAAACAAACTATAAATTCCAGACATCCATTTTCAAAACCGAACATGCCATAGTAAACCTAATGCCTTAACAATTACATAGTATTCCGATAATATTTGAGCGAGTTAGAGCACGGTCAGACATGCCAAACAAACCGAATTCATAAACCCATTTTAACTAAGTTGGAAAGTGTTAAAAATCATTTATCAGTTTCAAAAAAATGACCTAAACTTCCAATGTTGGAAATGAAATTTTCATGCGCTTGAAAATTTAAATCTTCAACTTGTTCTGAAGAGTTTGTAAGAGTAACCCAGATAGCATGAACATTAGCAGCAAGTTTTTTCTGACATTATCTTGTCGTGACAAATTTGAATTTGGAAATTAGCAGCAAATTTCCCGCAAGGTATACCACCCCCCACTTGCATGAATAGTTTGTTGTGAAACTGATGGCAAGACTGAATTCACGAAACTGACGAAAGCAAAAGATCCCTCTGTTGAGAGAACAGACAATCAGCACATGCGCAGAAATTGCAGAAATTTTTTTTGGTTTGCACCGCTTTTTCTAAAAGCTATACTTATCAAATACAAAAAAAAAAGCTCGCATTGAAAAGTACAAATATTACCTTAACTTGTTTATGGTGATGAAACGATGCATGAATCTTCTCAAGGTGTGTTCGCATCAATAGACCTGATCAGGTCTATCGACCCCTCCGAAAGGGTTAAACTTATACCCAGGTAGCATGAACATTTGCAGCAAATTTGATTTTTTCTGATATTATCTTGAAGTGACAAATTTAAATTGAGAAATTCGCAGCAAATCTCCCGCAAGGTGTATCATCACCAACTTGCATGAGTAATTTGTTGTGAAACTGATGGCAAAACTGTCTTAAATTCACGAAAGTGACGAAAGCAAAAAATACCTCTGTTGAGAGAGTAGTCAATCAGCAGATAAGCAGAAATTGCAAAAATTTTATTCGGCTGGCACAGTGATGTGGGATGGGTAAATACCCAGCGGGTAGGTATTTATTTTTTGGGTATATACCTGGGTATTTACCAAAACCTTTGGTAAGTACCCAAAAATTGGGTATTTTCATATTTCATTGTAAAAAATCATAATCCTGAAAAATATTTTTAATAACAGGGGAACATGTGACTCAGTGGAACATCTCTTCAAAATGTATTTATTTTGCACCTTTTAATTTCATATTTGTACGCATTAATATCATGGGGTTAAGAAAATTTTCAACCATAAATCATATGGTCAAGTACAAACTTATTTATTATAATGTTTTTAGTTACCAAAAGTACATTTTTTTTTTTTTTTTTGCTTTGAATCTTAGCTATTTTGTTAATAAAGGCGAGAATTATGAAAAATAGTTGAAGCATACAGATAGACACTCCGTTATTGTTAATTTTATTCAAAATTATGCCTTTTCATATAAAATGTTATAGAATATTTTCTTATTCCATATCTACATGAGTTTGTCTACAGTGAGTCATCCCAAAAAGAGTTACAGCAGACCACTCTTTTATACTTATTCAATAGTGAAATTTTCAATTTAAAAAAAAAGATCAACGTTTCCCATTTTTTAATTTAAAATTAAAAGTGCTGTTATGAATATGTTCTAGTACATTTTGTTATTTGGGATTTCAAATTTATTATATATATATATATATATATATATATATATATATATATATATATATTATTTATTAAGGGAAAATAGTTCAATTATACCTTTGTAATTTTAATATCCTGAAGAATGTGACTATACCTATTCATATTACATCAAGAAAATTTTATTAAGAAAGTTTAAAAAAAAAAAGAATTTAACAGTTATAAAACTTAAGACATATACAGGGTGTCCGGTCTCAACGGTGTTCAATGGCTAATTCCTAAACCGTTAAACATAGACATATAGTTCCAATTACAAAAAATGTTTAAAATCAAGTAAAGAAATATTTTAAAAGCGATTTGGGTCAATAAAAAATCTCTTAAAAAATTACGAAATTTAAATTTTTATACGGTCCCCCGGTCCTATAAGTTATATTTAGTAAAATTTTATTTTTCCACTGACAAGTAATACACGAAAAGAAGAAAGAAAAAACAGAATTTTTGTTAAATAAAATGATGCTAAATTAACAGCCTCAATCATTTACAAAATGATACGTATTTTAAAATATTATTAGATTACATTAGCCTGCAAAAGTTGGGTTATGTCATGATTTTTAGCTTTTGATAATTGTTTCTTATGTATTCTGTACCGCTGAATCTGAAATTGGCCTTCATTTTTAACCGTCACATCAGGATTTTTCGCAAATTTCAAAGTTAAAAATTTCAAAGTTATAATTGAATCTCTTCCCTCATCTCATCAGACCACTCAGCTATTTAGCTGTAAGAATCCCAGGATAAGCAAAAATATCGAATAAATAATTGAATAAAATAAAATAAACAAAAAAAAGTTTTACATATGTTTTATAGCATGAGATTTTCGCTATATCTTAACTTGCACATTTACGATTTGCAAAAAAATTAGAACGTGATGGTTGAAAACGAAGGTCATTTTCAGATTCAGTGCTAAAATGTACGTAAAAATCAATTATCAAAAGTTAAAAAACACAACCATCACCTCTACTTTATAGTATCGATTTTTGTTATTCTTTAAATTTGACAATTTATGATTTGCGAAATATCCTGACATGATGCTTAAACATCAATGTAATTTTCGGATTCAGGGCTAAAAAATACATAAAAGTTAAAAAAACCAACAATCGCAGTCTTCTATTATCTAATCTAAAACTTTTTCTTAAACTTCTTGGCGGCAATCTATCCGAATTTTTTTGTGTTATCCTGTAAAATAAGTATAAATAGTAACCACCGAAAATCATAATAATATTAGATTGTTATTGGATTTGCGCCAGTATATAAAATGTAATCTCGATCGGATATTTAAAAGTGAGTTAAAGTTCGAGTACACATTTTGAACTGGAAAAACATACATACGATCGTTGAAGTAACATAAAAACTTATAAAAATAACATAACTTTTGTTAAAAGAAATCATAAAAGAAACAGTCTCAAATCCTGACAAAATAAAACATATGTTATTTTAGCCAATCTGAAACTTAATAAATGTTAACTTAATCGAAATACTTGTATGATTTTTTTCAAAGCGCAGATACACATGAAATAAGATCTTCGAATACTTTAAGTACTTGGTGTGTGACCCCTCAAAGCCAAGCTGAACTCATCTGTTTTCAGAGCAGAAAAGTGGCATAAGTCATGCATTTTTAAAGTTTCATAACTCGCTCAATTTTAGTGTCATATGAATGGGATTTTTTTGTCTTGCTTGTCAGTATAATAGGAAAATTTTACTAAATATAACTTATAGGACCTGGGGACCGTATAAAAATTTAAAGTTCGTAATTTTTTAAGAAATCTTCTTATTGACCCAAATCGCTTTTAAAATATTTCTTTACTTCATCTAAAACATTTTTGTAATTGGAATTGGAACTATATGTCTATGACTAACGGTTTAGGAATTAGCCATTGGACACCGTTAAGACCGGGCATCCTGTATAGCTAAACCTAATTCTGTACATTTTTAATGAGCCATATTGTTCCTTACATTACTTTATTTACATATATTTAAAACATGCTTATTATTTTTTGCTTAAACTTAAATATGTAAAATCTCGTTAAGTATACCTATAGGGGCATACAATGACACTGTGCACAAAATTCTTTTCAGCATTTTTAATTATATGAAATGAATCCATTGTGTTTTGTAATATTTAATGCCTTGAAAAAAAAATGGCTATAGATTTCTAATAAAGTACTTTTCCCTTTAAATAGTCATTAATATTGTAATCTATCCTTCGCCTTTCATATTTTACTTGTGCTTCTTTTGGTGTTCCCATACAAGAAGTTACAGGTTTTAAGCTTTAAGAAATATTTTTTGCTTAAAAATTATTAAAATTTATATTTTAAGAAAGTTACATTCAAGAACTTTTTCTTGTAAATTGGCCTTTAAATTTCAAAAGAAAAAAATTTAAATTTAAAAATAGTCCAGTAATCAAGTGTGCCCCATCTTCTTCTGTTTGACAATATGCTTTAAATATGACAGCAGCTTTCACATTAGTTTAAAAAATACCTGTATGTTGTCCGATTAATTTGCCTTGCCCTTCTTTTACGATTATTATGTTCCTATATTTTAGGCTTCAAATTAATTAAGAGTTTTGTTTTACAAATGTATTCGATATATATTGAAGACTATCACACGAAGTAACTGTTTACGCTCAATGTTTAACCAAATTCAATATCAAGAAAAAAAAAAAAAAAAAAAAACCCTTAAAAGTGCCAGAAAAAACTAAATGAGGAAGTCATTTACATTACATTTAAGGGTTTGGTTTGTGTGTTTATGACGGCCGATTATCAACACGTGGGATATAGGACTGGGGGAAGTGCCCTTCGTGGGGGTCTTTCTAAGGGTACCTAACCCGTATTTACGCATGGGGATCCACGGTTTCGAAGAAAACCACGAAAACTCCGAAACGGTTAGGCCGACGGGCGCGATTGGGTTCGAACCCAGCACCTCCCGTCTACCAGCTTCGAGAGCAGAACCTCTCCGCCACTGGTGGGGCTACATTACATTTAAAGCTGAAAAGATAAGTTAATATTACAAAATATTGTAGTTATTCAAGAAGCTAATTTGTCTTCTCGATGATAAAAATATTTTTAGATATGGTATGATTTTAATTTGTATTCAAAAATGGTCTCCATTTTTAAGCCAATTATAAAACTTATTGAATCTCTTCAATCAAATTACACCCAGATCCATTTAGTACATAAGAAAATTAGCAACTTAAAAAATATTTTATAATAACTACTTACCATATCTTTATTGTAAAAAAATGAAGACAACAAAGAAAAAAAATCACTTTTTAAAAGTTTTAAATAGGGGAATCCAAAATTACAGCTCATTCTGCTAAGTAGTTTTTGAGTTATGTTTTAAAAACTACCTACATTTCAATCTGGTTTGCAATCACTGTAAACGGATTTAACATTAGGAATTCCAAACTTTAAGCCTGCATAACTCCTAAACTACTTTTCCGAATTACTTCTTTTTTCACTTCTAAGGTAAATATTAACGAAAAAGGTGCTGATGGGAAAAAGTTATGCTGTCAAAATTAGGTGTTTGAATTGAAAATGTCAGAGTTTGGTCCAATTTCACTACTAAGACGCCCTTAAGCTTAGTTTTTTAATATAAATTTGAAAACAATTTCTAGTCGATGGCTGTTTTCGTTTATTTTTTGAATAACTTGATGATTATATGTATAAGGTGCAATCTCTCTCTCTCTCTCTCTCTCTCTCTCTCTCTTTTTTAAAATTTGCCGATTCAAGTGGATGGATGAATAGAATTAATTCACATTCTGAAAGTGTGCCTGGCTAATATTGAATTGCTCTTTTCAACCTAAAATTGCTGCGTTGATAAAATTAAAAAATGATCTTTTTGATAAAATGTTTCTCAATTCTTCCTTATAGTTAAAAGAGACATTTTAATATTTCGACAAATTCGATACTTAAATGTAAAAGGATGAGTTCTTTTTTTTTTTTTTTTTTTTTTTAATTAACGTTGGGAGATAGATGCCTAAAATTGTATTTTTTTTTCTTTCTTTTACACTCTTCTATGATAACTAATACCTATATGAGAGTTTTGCACACTTATATTTAATTGAAAAATAAATACCCATATAAATACCCAAATTGGGTATTTACCCTTAAAAATAAATACTTGGGTATTTTACATCACTGGGCTGGCACCGTTTTTTTAAACGCTATATTTATGAAATACCAAAAAAGGCTCGAATTGAAAAGTACAAATATTATCCTATCTTGTTTATGGTGGTAAAAACGTTTCATGCACCTTAACGGTGCGTATGCATCCTGATCAGGTCTATGGACCCCTTCGAAGGGGTTAAACTTATAGGGTAACAGTTGCAAATACAGTATACTCTCGATTATCCGTGCGCGGATTATCCAGTTTGCGGATTATCCGTCCTCATTCCGAACTCCAGAGAAACATTTCCACGCTTATCATGTATGTAAAATGAATGTTCATGTGAATTAGAATCTTGTCCAGATTATCTGATAATGTTGTGAAGACAAGAGATGAACTAACAGCAGAAGCAAAGATGCATTGCAGATTTTTTTTTTTTTTTTTAAGCAGTTGTTGATTTTTTCTTTAATAAAAAGGCGTTTCGGATTATCCGTGTTTTCCGATTGTTCGTGTGACCTCTCCTGGTGATTAACCTGGATAATCGGGAGTGCACTGTAGTTAATGAGGCATGGAAAGATTACAACTTTGCAGTAAGTTTGCAGAATTTTTGCTTACTTGTTTGCCGTTAATTTGCAATAAATTTGATACAGCATGAATTTAACTTGCACGACAAGTTAGCTGCAAGTTCAAAGTGTGGTGACTTCGGCGTTTGCGTTATCTTGCTGCCGTCTTGTTATGAACTTTCAGTCTTGTCATGCTGAGCTTTCGGCAACTTTGCAAGTTTTCAAAGCAAGGCTTCTGCAAATTTTCTGCAAACTAAAAATGCTATGTGGGTAGTGTAACTGTTGTAAACAGATAGTGGGGCGTGGAAAGATTACTACTTTGCAGTATTTTTGATTACTTGTTTGCCGTTAATTTGCAAATTTTCTGCAAATTAAAAATGCTATCTGGGAATATTAGGGTCATCAAAATCGCGTCCACGAGTGCAGTTGCGCTTAATGCTCCTTGCATGTGTTTGTCTGCCCACAAAGTCATTGTATTGGTTTTGATGGAAAGAAGGGAATAAAATGTTCTTAATTTGTTATATAATTTTTCTTAAATCATATCTTCTCTGAAAAAAACTAGTTGGATGTGCCAATCCCAAAACTTTCTTTTATCTTATACATCTTAATATTTCAAAAACTAGTTACACATGTTAATACTTCAATATTATTAGTTCATTACTATACCAACTTTGATTTTCATCTTAAATTTCTGCTTCGGTCAATTAAATGAACTAAAAACGAGTTAATCTATATCATGATATTTGTTAAAATTAATAGTTTTTCCTTATTCTGTTGTTTTCAGACGTTTGCGAATAGCCGGCTTAGCAGGAAGTGAGTTCCCGCATTTGCACGAGCCGCCGATGGACAATAGAACTACGAAAAATCAAGAAAAGTATGCAAAAATCGCTATCACAGAGCCCCTTTACCGCGCGATATTTCCAAATTCAAAGTAGACCTGTTGGCCAAAGCCAAAAACATGCACAGAAAATTTGGTTCAATTGTATGCATATTTTATACACTTTTCGATTGTACAATAAAGAAAATGGTACAGACATCGTAATTATAGCACTCCCTTCCAGCGGAATTTTTCCAAATTCAGGGAGGACCTTCATGCCATGACCAAAAAGAAACACAAAAAATTTGTCTCAATTCTATGCATAACTTCATACACTTTTCGATGGTACAATATTCAAAATGGCACAAAAATCGCTATTAAAGCGCCCCCTACTGGCGAAATTTTTCCAAATTAAGGAAGGACCTGCTTGCCATAGCCATAAACTTAAAATAAAAATTTGGTTCAATTCTATGCATAACTTCATACACTTTTGGATGGTACAATGGCGACAGACAGACGGACACACGGACAGACAGAAATTT
The DNA here is from genome assembly GCA_963932465.1 of Maratus speciosus. Classification (NCBI taxonomy): domain Eukaryota; kingdom Metazoa; phylum Arthropoda; class Arachnida; order Araneae; family Salticidae; genus Maratus; species Maratus speciosus. The sequence goes on from OZ010797.1 coordinate 343,214,054, forward strand.
TCTATAAACATGTTTTTTGGGATCTCTGACCCCAAAAACATGTAAATCCGTCGAAAACCGGAAGTCGAAAAAAATTTCGATTACAATACTTTCTTCTATTGAAGATAGAAGAAAGTAAAAATCAGTATCACTGAGAAAGATAGGATTTTTCATCTTTGTTTTATTATTTTTCTCCCTCGTAGTTGTAAATAAGCTTTATCACACCTTGCACTTGAAATAGGTGACATTTTTATTGCTACTTGTTTTTTCAAAGTCTTTACAAAAAACCTTTGTAGATATACCCCTTTGAATGCCGTCTGTCTCGTTTGGCACAGTGACACAAATCTGAATTCTTCATCAGTCAGTTAGTCCTCTTCACGAGAGGGAAAAATTCCTCCCGGCTCGGCCTACAGGCGCAGGTAGATTTCAAAGCACCAATTTCACCAACGAAAACTAAATTAAGATTAGATATAAACCCAGTTTAACAATTTTATCTGGCCGCTTTTGACGAGTTTTAATTTCATTTTTCTGCAAGAGCTGGTTTTATCAGAACCATGCTAATACGATGATTTTTTCACTTTTCTGCTTTTATCACTAATTAGATTATTTTTTTTTTTAAATTGGACCCATAGTTAAGGTTGTACATAAATATATACACTATGTGGCCAAAGGTGACCGGCCACTTGCGATTTTAGACGTTTTGTTAAATATCTAGAAAAATACATGAGGAATTAACCTGAAAATCCAGGTGTGTAAACAGAATAGTACAGGTCATATATTTCCGCGAAGATTTTTGTTCCGAAACCCCATAGGGGACCGCCAACAAATTGAAAAAGAACGAATATCTTTTGGATAACCCTGTCAAAACTAATGTAGCAAAAGCGTTCAAACTTTAGATTATGATTAAGTGACTTATTGTAATAATTTGTGTTCATGTTTATGAGGATAGCATGTATACTTGAAGAGAAATGCAGGTTTTCATAAAAACAGTCTCAAATTTTGCCAAGTTTTTTGCTTATAATTTGCAGGGTTCTTAATACAAAAAAAAGTTCTTTTCAGAAAATATGACAAACAACATTATACATAATACCCTGCAATCAGAATTAAAAAATAATAAAAATTGGAGAAAAAATCAGCAGGTTTACTAAAAAATGTTTCACTGCGCATGCGCGAATGCAATCAAAATGTAATTTGCATAATGTGTTAGCTAAATGTATAGAGCAACTTTTGTGAAAGTCTCCAAAACATAGATTGGAAATTCTGAAAATTATCGTCGATAGAATAAGCTCAAAATCCGTTGTTCCCAAAATGAAGCAAAAAGATGATGGGCTGTATCTATATATTTATTGATTAGTGCCTTTACAGCATACACAATATTGCACGTACTACTGTATTTGGGCACAGCCCCTCATCTTTTTGCTTCCTTTTGGGAATAACTGATTTTGAGCTAAGCCACTTAATCATAATCTACAGTTTGAGCGCTTTTGCTACATTAGTTTTGACAGGGTTATCCAAAAGATATTCGTTCTTTTTCAATTTTTTGACGGTCCCCTATGGGGTTTCGAGAAAAAAATCTTCACGGAAATATATGACCTATACTATACCGTTTACACATCTGGAGTTTCAGGTTAATTCCTCATCCATTTTTCTAGATATCTAACAAAACGTCATAAATCGCAAGTGGCCGGTCATTTTTGGCCATATATTGTATATATATTAGGGTGGTCACAAGAAATCAAATTTTGAATTTTTTCCGGGGGACCCCCCAAAAAGTTGCCAATAGACTAGAAAATGAGAATGGCAAAGTTTTAGCTCATTTGGATAATATTAACCCGTGCCTCATTGAGGTTAAAGTTTTTAAAAAACGTGATTTTTCGCAAAAAAATGCTGTTTTTCCTTCATAAAATAAATACAATTAAACCTAGAAACATAATTCAGGTCTCATTTTATATAAAAAAGCTTCGTTTTGAAGAACCACACACCATTTTATTTCTAAAAATGTATAAATTTAGACATATGCGCATTTTTCAGGACCAGACTTCACCCAAATCCTAAAAATAGATTTTTATGAAAATGTGAAAAAACATTGTAACATTCCATTTCATCTGCTTTCCCCCTTTTGTTTTTCATTTTGTACATGATAAAGTACTAATTTTAAAAAAATTCCAAAGAAAATGAAAAAAAAATCGAATTTTAAACTGAAAAAATTTAAAAAAAAGGGGGTAGGGGATGCAAAGAAAGTATAAAAATTAGAACAAATATGCTCAAATGCATTTTATTATTAAAGTTGTGTTACAAGAAAGGAAGCATAATAAAGAAAATTATTATCCCTTACAATTGTCAGATTAACCCTTTCCAGTACAGAAAAGTTCTGTTCGTAAAATAATGAAATGATCGACTACACCTAAATTTACAAACAAGTAAGTTTGGAATTAAAATTAGGTAGTCTCGACATGGGACCACTGCACCTGAAAGGATTAAGGTGGTAAATGGATTAGATAAGGTGGCTTTTGAAGAATCTGGAAAAGTTTTTCTACATTCACATACAACTTTTAGCATATACTGTTTTTATTTTTCGTTTTTTGTTAAACAGGAATTGAAATCTCTGGTTAATTTTCTTCCCCTTTCAGCTGTGTCATTGACAACTTTAAAACCATTCACTGATTTCTAGCTTTCAAATAAGGTTTATTTTCACAATATAGATTGGGATCAGTATTTAAAAAATGCTTATTAATATCAAATCTCTTAAAAATGCTTATAGTTTGAGATGAAACAAAAACATTGACTTCTTTGTTCAATAAATAATCCACTTCGTTGAAAACTTTTGTTGCTTTTAAATTCTTATCATCATCATCATTTCTTCTTCAAATGACATTAATTTTACAGCCATGCTTATGTTGACTTTTTTTTTTTTCAAAGTATCATCTAAAAATGAAAATGCAACTTAATCCGAGTTAAGATACCAAAGATGGTTTATCATTTTAACGAGTGCTTTGTCTGCAACCTATTTATCAATTTTTCTGTAGTGAACAAGTGATTTTATTATTTGCAGGTCTTGGATTGGGGTTCAAAGTGGGAGTGGGAATATTGAAGCACTGTTTTACATAAATATTTATTAGAAATAAGCAAAGGTCTTTAATACCTTCTTTTTCTAAATTTGTTATTGAGAGATTATCTATGACAATATATTTTGAGAGAATAAATTGCTTGTGCATCTGACATGATTAAAAGCACCAGGTGCTCTGAAAAAAGTCTTTTGTAGGAAGGATTCCTATAAAAATTAAACAAAGTTGGATAAACTCTTTATAATCATCCCTGAGCTGTTAATTTTTAAAAGGTCCTGTAAGAAAACTTGAAATTTCTTCTGAATTAACTATTTATATCTACTATTTCATCTTCAATAGCATTTTTATATTTACTCTGGTTTAATTTAAACCACCCAATCAGAATTGTTTTTTTAAATATCTGGCTGAGGAGCAGTGATTATTCCCACTTTACAATCAAAACCAGCTTTTAGGATAATTTCTAGATTAGGGTGGCGACATGGTAAATACAGAAGACTTTTGCTTTAACAATTGCTATAGAAGAATGCAGGTTCCTCTGAGGTGACCGTTGTTTACTGCAGTTGTATCAAAACATATTGCCTGGATTTTACCAACTTCCTCCACTTTTCAACTGCTGAAAATACAGCTTTCGACTGAATTATTCCGATACTAAGCTGTGGAACTCATAGTAACTGTTCTTCATCCCCACAACTAATTAAAACTTCTATCCTCTCTACATTTTCTTTATTCAAAAAAATGGTGAAGCAGTTTTCCATCCCAGTGAATAACAGTTCTCTCTAAACCGGAATTTTTAAATCTGTTTTTGTTAATCTCAGTTCTTTGTTTATGAAATAGTTATTTGGGGAGTCAATTGCACTTCTACTTAAAATTAAAGTCTGTGGTTAACTGGTGGATGTACTCTAAATCTAGCAGCTTCTCTGGCGTTCAGTTTCATTTTGCGAATATTATAAAATAAAATACATAAAACTTGACGATTACTTGGTAGCTTACTGTCGATGATTTGATGAGACAAGTGGCCAATTAAAAAAAATCTTACATTTCTGCCATCATATCAAAAGGGGGGGGGGGGGGCTTTACGGAATATTCCGTCAGTTCTAAAAATAGATAATGATAACAGGTAACAAAAACAGCCTTGTAATAAAAAGAGAAATTCAGAGGTTCAACTGCAACACAAATCGAGAAGCTCTTTCTTACTAGACACAGAACTAGATAACTAATAATCAATTATAATTCGTGAAATATTGTTAAAGTTGCAAAAATGTTTCATTTAGTTTTGCCTATTAATGAAAATAATGCAAAAAAAAATTATCAAAAGTAATAAAATTATTAATTTGTCATTTTTCACTTATGTTTCAAAAATGCAGAGTTTGAGGGTATGGTTCACGAGCTGACCTGAAAAATACTAATATTCATTAAATATAAGTTTTGATGAGAGTAAAAGTTTAAGGCAACAACTGTTTCTATGAAATAAAACAAGAATCAGGTTTCTAAGACAAATAGTTTTCACGTAAAGAAAGAAAAACGACAATGTTTTGCCAAAAACTGCAAATTTTCAAGATTTCAACCTCGATGAGGCACGGGTTAATGTTATTCATTTCAGTTGAAACTTTGCCAATCTCATTTTCTAACTAATTGGCAACTTTTAGGAGGGTCCCCCCGAAGAAAATGTTAAAAATTTGTTTTCCCATGTTGCTTGTGACCACCCTAATATATATATTATATATATATATATGAAGTTGTGGGGAAGTTATGGGGTTTTGCCGGTTTTCCCAAAACCCCTCCCTATTGCCACCGCCTTGGGCCGATTTTACCCATTTGCAATCCCCGTCGAGATACTAGCCATCTTAATGTTTTTAGGCAGTTTGAAGACGATCAGTGCATAATTGTAACTTTTATCATGCGGACGGACAAAATTTAGTACATATTATCTATCTATATATATATATATATAACTGAATTCTGTACTATTGATAACGTAATTCAATATATAAGCTTTTCAATTATTTTTATCGAAATCCATATTCTTTTTTTCTTCCTTATTAATTCTTGTTATATAGTACAAGGGACTTTATTTTATACATAGCAGCTTGTATATTATGTTTTTGGTATCCATTCAGTGTGTTTGGGGACACTGTATTATTGTAAATTTATTCATACTATCACAATTTTTGTTGGTGGTCAGTAATGTTTAATTAATGGTTATATATATATATATATATATATATATATATGTATACATACTATATATATATATATATATAAACATTTTAGATAGGGATGGTTTTGGGTTCCTGGGGTTATATAACGAAAAGTTATGAAGGAATTTTTCAAAAGTCGCAGCATGGTAAGACTGTAATTGGTAGTATTTCTTATGAAATCTACCTAAAAACAATGTAAAATTATGCGTCAAACATAGATTATGAAACACTTTCTAACACATTCAGAAAACTGTAACAAAATATCATCATTTAATAATGTGAAAGAACATGTCTAAGTGAACAATTTAGAAAACGCATAAAACATTTGCAAACCCAATTTCAGAAATTTAACATCTATAGTCGGAAAAATATCCAAATTCTTTTGTGCAGCCCTGTATATGATTTATACATTTGTATGTATACTTCATAGTATGCCATAAATTAGCTCAGTTACGAAACTTATTTGAAGAATTCCCTTCAACAATTTCTATCAAAAAGCGGAAATACTACCGTAAAGTACCGAAAGTAAGTTCCACTTTAGCAAACAGGAAAAGTTACTGATTTCAAGGGGGCGGAGGGGGTGGGGGGGGATATAATTCGAACTTTTGTGAAAAAGATAGGAAAATTTAGAGGATGGGGAGAGGGGGTATGTTTGGAATTTGCGTAATTTCACAGGATTTTTACAATTTGCAAAATAAAATCAGATCAAATTAACATTTTTTGTTTTTAAAATTCCCTTCCATAGAAGCTAAGTAGTTTCCATTAATAAAAATAATAAAGTAATGAAACAAATTTACATAAAATAATTAAATTGGATATCAAAGAAATATGAACAAAAATTATAAAACAAACTCAATATAAAAATCTATTAAATCTTAGTGCATAAGAATCAAGGAAAACATTAACAGTATCCTTCGAAAAGAACAGTGGGGAACACTTATATGGGCCGGTGAGGTGCAAGTCCACCCAATAATTTGATCTCTCCGTCCACCCAGTTTCAATTGATTTAATTCGTTATTTATTTATTTACAGTAGAACCTCTTTTATCCGAAACTATTTTAACCGAAACTCTCGGTTAACCGAAACCCATTTTTAAAACTTTTTTTTTTCTTAGTATCACATTTCTTGTGTGCAAAATCCATTTTCAAAGCTGTCTTTTCGGGGGGTAACTATCATATTCCTTATGTGAATGCGGCTCATTCTAAAATACGTGTATTAATAACTATTTTCGATCCTCTTTCTTAGAGTTCCTTTGAATTTAACTTGAGCTACCGTAAGCTGCGGAGTGGAACGAATAAAACGAACAAATTAGCAATTCTGAAGCTTTTTAATGTTTTGCAAAAGGTTTGGTATGGTTGGAGCAGCAGAAAGACTGATACTGTTAAACTAATAATATTAAAAAACTTCGTGATAGAGTTTCAAAACAAAGGAAATCGAAATTGGGACAAACAAAACATTCTTTCAAACCCTTGTCAAATATGTAAAAGGTACTTAATTTCAAAATTAAAATTCAGGTAATTTTTTCTTGTTTCTATTTTGTTATTGCTTTATTTTTATTAAGCACTTGTTACCATAATAAGAAATAGTGCATATATTTCTCCTTAATCTTAAAATTGAAGCATTCTCGATTATCCGGAAATTTCGATTTTCCGAAAGAGAGTCGGTCCCAATTACTTCGGATAATCGAGATTCTACTGTAATTATGAAATGAAATTTCGTTTTATTGACGTTCTCAAAATAATTTTGTTTCAAAAATACAAGGACATCAATCAGACTTACAGGATCACTAAAAACCTCTTCAGCGGATGTATAATTTAAATTCTCTCGAAAACAAATTGCCTGCCTATTTGGGGATTTGTTTTAATGTCTTGAATTGATAAAGCACTTATAGTCCAAAAGCCGACAACGCAAAAACCTATGTTATCAAGCACAAGAAAAAAAAAACCTTTATTTTATGGGAGAGTAGAAGTAGCGGAATGTGTCAGAAAATGTGTCTGAAAGCTTCGCATTGTTGAGCAGTGAATATGAGAACCACCTTAAAGTATATTTCCAAAGGTACTGTTAAGAGAAGTTTATTATCACTATTAATGCTACAAAACGCAATGACTGTTCTACACATCCTGAGATCGATTGAGACCAGTTCCGTCCCGGGACGAGTCTGCTGAAAAAAAAATTAAACTCGGAATCAGTCATCTTGTAACTGTACGATGCCGATCTCTACGATGCAGATGTTACATTTCTGTACTGATGTTGTTAAACTCGCATCGGCTCGTGACGCACATTTATACTTCTCGAGAAAATCATATTCATTGAAAATGGCTCGTATTTTATCTGCTTCGCTTAAATTCTTATATCGGGCCGATAGGCCCGATTAATTTTTTTGCCGGCCCGGCCCGTTGAAAAAATTGTCCTAATTCTGCCGGCCCGGCCCGGCCCGTTTGAAAATTCGCCTTCATTCCGCCGGCCCGCGGCCCGGGACCGTGCAGACCTCTAGCTACCCGGTACCCCTACTTCTACTCTTCCATAAAATAAAGGTTTTTTTCTTGAGCTTGATAACATATGTTTTTGTGCTGTCGGCTCTTGGACTATTAAATGACTAAACTGTATATGTTTCTCTTGACATTTAGTTTTCTGAACTTTGAATAGTTAGCAATTTTTATGTTATTTAAAATAAATAATAATGTGTTTATAAGGAAGAGCAGGCCGTTTTCTACTTTTTCGATTTTGATTACAGATATTTTTTATGAGGATGCTTTTACTTTCGAAACCGGTTCCGAAAATGAAAGTGTCCTCATAAGAAATACCTGTAAACAAAATCGAAAAAGTAAACAACGGCCTTTGTACAGATCGATCTCAGCTATGCAATGCAAAAGAAATTATTTAAAAATATTGAAATGCGACCGAGATACCTTTATAAATTTCTTCCATAGGATTAGCATTAGCGGATGCGTCTTTCCATTTGACTGAAGTAGCCTCTTCAAATGATAGACAGAAAAGCACTGCCAGTGGCTAGAAAAACTCCATATTGTTTTCCATGAGAATTAATTGAGGGTATATACGAGATCCTTAATAAGATAAGTTAGGAAAGTTCTAAACACAGGGGGGGGGGGGGGGTGAAAGTTGAAGGTCTTACCTGGACGGAGAGAATAATCTCTCAGAAATCATTGAGAGTTTTCTCGGAGGGACAATCCGAGGAAGGAGAGCGATTTCTTCTTCTCTCACGGCGAACTAACCCAGCGGCTGTAAAACCCAGTTGAGATTTCAGCTGGATTCTACAGCGACAGGCTCTCTGAACAGTGACGAGCTATTTAACTTAATCTAAGAAACATTATTGTAAAAGGCGATTATTTAAATCGCAGAGACTCTTTAACTTACTAAATTCTCTGATTGACTTTCATCAAGACTTAGTTTATTCTGTCACCTCACAGGACTTAATTTCATCAGATTCCGTATTTCAACTATTTCTGTTGCGTTCATAATGGCATTATTTTAGTCCAGAAATCTTGTGTTTTAATGTGAATAAAATCGTCTATTCTTCATTACTAAATATCTTGTCATTCGCCTCTGAGGATACCCGTTCACGCTACCGCCCTCATCTGAAACTCCACAATATTTTAAAGTAATTTCCTTCGCCTTATCTAATGGCAGAATTAGCTACAATTAAAGATGGCAAAATAAACTGTAAGAAATTAGTGATGTCCGGAACATTTCGAGCCCAGATTTACGCGGGATACTTGCCAACACTAACACGGACAGACAAACCTAATTCATAATAATCCAAGAGCTGTTAAACATTTTAGGGAAGGTATTTGAGGCACCCTGAAAATTTGTGCAACACTTCTTTTGTAATGCCTGAATACAAAATCGATTGTCTGGCTGAAGGATCGTGGCCCAAAACCTGTGCCAGACAAAAAATGGCAATTGACACGTGTCTGGCACAGTTTTTGGGCCGACTAAAGTGTCTGTCATTTTCAAAATATTTTTTTCTAAGAATAAATATTATTGTGCCTCAATCTCAGCGTACCTCAAATACCTTTTTTGGGTAGTCAAAAAATGGCACTTGACACGTGTCTGGCACAGGTTTTGGGCCGACTAAAGTGTCTGTCATTTTCAAAATATTTTTTTCTAAGTATAAATATTATTCTGTTTCAATCTCAGCGTGCCTCAAATACTTTTTTTGGGTAGTGTCAAAAAATGGCACTTGACACGTGTCTGGCACAGGTTTTGGGCCACGATCCTTCAGCCAGACATTCGATTTTGTATTTAGGCATTACAAAAGAAGTGCTGCACAAATTTTCAGGGTGCCTCAAATACCTACTCAAAAATGTTCAACAGCTCTCCTACTATAAACACTTTTCAACTATGTTGGAAAGTGTTAGAAAAAAAAAAAAAATGAGGATGATTTTCACAATCGGTGCATTTAACCCTTTATGTACTGAATTATGAATTCATGAAAATTTCATCTTCTAAAGCATTTTTCGTGAATTGTTTAAACTCCATTAGAAGATTTACATAATCATTTAATAAATTTTAGAAAGATTTGACGATTTAGAAGGATTCATTAAATTTGAATTTATAGGAATTTTGTGCAATATTTATAACCCCACTCAAATCTTTTATTTTAAATATTTTTCTTAGTATTTTGTAGAATTAGGAAATGTATAAATATGTTCTTACCATAAAACTATAGAAATATTTCCGAACTGAAAAACCTCCCCATCCCCCAACGTCAAGAAAGCTTAATAAATGCAAAGGCAAAAGAAATCATCCTTTTAAAAGTATTTTTATTTTGTGTAAGCAATAGTGCTTTTGGAACAAGATAAAGTAATGAATCTATAACTCGTTCTAAACTATAATACAACTAATCGATGTATTAAACGAATTTTATAACAGGTGATTTCAATGGTAAGTAGAACCTCAATTATCCGAAGTAATTGGGAGCGACTCTCTTTCGGAAAATCGAAATTTTCGGATAATCGAGAATGCTTCAATTTTCAGATTAAGGTGAAATATATGCAATATTTCTTATTATGGTAACAAGTGCTTAATAAAATTAAAGCAATAGCAAAATAGAAACAAGACTAAATTACCTGAATTTTAATTTTGAAATTAAGTACCTTTTACATATATCACAAAGGTTTGAAAAAATGTTTTGCTTGTCGTAGATTCGATTGCTTTTGCTTTGAAGCCCTATCACGGAGTTTTTTAATATTATTAGTTCCCCAGTATCACAGCCTTTCTGCTGCTGCAGCCATGCCAAACCTTTTGCAAAACATTCAAAAGCTTCAGAATTTCTAATTTGTTCGTTTTCTTCGTTCCACTCCGCAGGTTACGGGAGCTCAAGTTAAATTCAAAGGAACTTGCTCGTATTCAGCATCTACCTCGACCTAGAAAATCTCGGTCAAACGCTTAGTTAAATTCACGATAACATTTGATTGGACATTATCAAAGAGACGGCCAATCAGGATTAAAGGTGCATACCGTTTGAGCGCTCGACAGAGGTTATCGGTATAACTCGGGGTCAAAGTAGTTGATGAATGCGAGAGTAAAAAAGCGGATCGAAAATATTTATACGTACTCGTAGCTCGGAAAGGACCGCCTGCATACAAAGAATATGATAGTTTAAAAAAAAAGCTTCCAAAATGGATTTTGCACGCAAGGAATGTGATAAAAAAAAAAGCTTTAAAAATGGATTTCGGTTAACCGAGAGTTTCGTTTAAAAGAGTTTCGGATAAAAGATGTTCTACTGTTACTTATAAGTACCGCCAGTAGATAAAGAGTTAATGTTTAGCAAGGTGGTGCGTGAATTATAATTTTCCAAGATTGTTTTCGTGAAAAAGCTAGTCGAGATTTCCTCCCACCTTTAAGGGGTCTCAGGACTCTTAAAATTGGAAAAGTAAAAAAAAAAAGACTATTTTCAACATATAATATCTTAAAATGTATTTTATTTTAAGACACCATTTTATATTGGGACGAAAGATATAAGTATGTTCTTTCATTTCATGTATTTAAAAAATGAGAAGATGCAGAATTAGCATTTACAGTGGGCTCCAAAATGTCAGACATTTGACAAGCGGAAAATCGGTATAACAGATTACGCGCGCGATTACAAAATAAATTTTGAAACTAGAAGGAAAATTTTGGGTCCTACGTATGCCTCAGATTGTAATAATTACCCTGGACCTAAATAAATTTGTATTTAAAGCATTTTTATATTTTTAATTCAAAGTTGTATTTATAATGCAAAATTTAGAAAATTTCAACAGTATAATCACCTATAAAGAATATTTTTTTGAACAATAAAAAGGAAATTTTAGGTTCAGTTTATACAGACTAACATGAAGCATAAGTTTTGAAAATTTCATAAAAATAAATTCAGAAGTTTTTGAGATATCGTGCGCGTTATGCCCAAAAACGTCATTTGGAGAAAATTGACTTCAAAGTTTCTGAAACGCCGCTTCAGCTATTGATCGTGTATAATTCTAAAAGCCATAACTTCTGTTCCAATAGAAATTTCAAGGAAACATTTGTATCAAAATGTTCAGAAAAGATAGTAATTTAATATCTAAAAAAAAATAAAAAATTCGAAAATTTTAAAGCTTTAAGGGTCCTGAGACCCCTTAAGAAAGCAAATAGTACGTAAGAAATTACTTACCAGAGAGCAGGGTCATGAGAGTCAATGCCGAGATGGCTCCTCCAAAGACACATAATGGAGAACAAGTGAGGGCGAGCACAACGGCGATGAAGAAGGTCTTGTCCCCGAGTTCCGAAACGAAGATCACCGTGAAAGCACTGAAGGCTCCGGAAAAGAAACTGTGAGGAGGAGTTCGCGGACTGGCGGTGCTGCTGTTTAGTTCTGTCTATGGACGAGAGAGAAAATATATAAACTGTTAAAAAATGTTTTAAGGGTGTACTCAAATCCAAACTGCTTATTTTCGGACACATTTTTACTCTCAAGCGCATCCAATTGCCAGGTTATCTTATTCAGAAACTATAATAATGTAATTAAACACAATTTCCATAACTACAGACATACACACATTAAAATTTTTATTAAAAACAATTAAAATATAGTTAAAAATATATATAAACGTTTCGGCTATTTTCATAGCCCTCATCAGTAAACTAACAGGGTCACAAAACAGCAAGAGCCACAGTAAACGAAAAAACAGTTAAAATTACGGTCCAAGTAGGATAAAATAGTCAGCAGGAACTTGGGTTGCTTCGTTGATTGGCGATTCAGCTAAAAGGGTTCTCCAACCCTCAAGGAAGACACGGCTAAAATAGACGGGGCAATTGGATTCCACAATTCGTGCACTCTCAAAATCGGGGACATGATCGAACTCAAGTGCATGTGCCACCAATCTTGAATTCAGAGTACCTTTCTTAAAAGAATTTTTATGCTCCTTGAGTCTAGCATTAAATGAGCGTCCAGTCTCACCAATGTAAATCGAGCTGCAACCTTTACAAGGAATTTCATAAACGACACCATTCAGGTCAAACTTCGAATATTTATGTTTAAAACTACTGAAAAAATTACCAATGCGGTTCAAGGGAACATGAGCTGTCCTAACATTAACATTCTTGAGTACGGCTGAAATTTTCTCCGAAATATTACTGTAATAAGGCAAAGATATAGTTCCTATGGGATTGACACGCTGGCTTCCTTACCAGCGTATAATCTCTTATAAATCTCTTTAAAAAATCACGCCAGCAAGTTTCATGCTTTTACTTTTAAAAATGAGTCTGAAAATGAGTCTGAAAATGAGTCAGAAAATTTCGAGTTGTTGAGCATGAAAAAATATTTTTTTTAATGCCGATTTAAGGTACGTTTGCAACATTGTTTAACCCTTTATCTACTGAATTATGAATTCATGAAAATTTTATCTTTTAAAGCATTTTTCAGGAATTGTTTAAGCTACATTAGAAGATTTACATAATCATTTAATAAATTTTAGAGGGATTTTAGAAGGATTGAAGGATTTAGAAGGATTAGTTAAATTTGAATTTATAGGGATTTTGTGCAATATTTATAACCCCACTCAAATCTTTTATTTTAAATAGTATTACTACAAAATACTTAGTATTTTGTAGAATTAGGAAACGTACAAATATATATAATGTTCTTACAATAGAAAGATAGAAATATTTTGAAATTGAAAAATCCCCTCCCCCTACACCAAGAAATCTGAAAAGATGCAAAGGCAAAAGAAATTATCCTTTATAATTTTTTTTTTTTTTTTTTTTTTTTGTGTGTGTAACCAATAATGCTTTTGGAACAAGTTAAAATGATGTATCTATAACTCATTCTAAATTGTATTACATCTAATCGATGTATTATATGAATTTTATAACAAGTTATTTTAATGGTACTTATAAGTACCGTCAGTAGATAAAGGGTTAACACGTTAGCCTTGAGATGGATAACAAACGAGATGGATAAACATTAGATGGATAAACGTTAAAAAGCCTTGAGATGGATAACAATTCCAACAACTCAAAAAATGATATTTGTGTTAATCATTACCTGCATGCATAAGTTGCATTCCATGCTAATACGTGTAATACAAGTAAGTAATAAGGTCAGCAGAGCCGCTACAAGGGTAGTGCGGGTGGTGCGCTGTCACGAAGTACTTCTTTGACGAATTCGATTATTACTACCAATGCATCATCAAATGATACACTTTATACTTTATCAACACAATCATACTAATTGTTAAAAGGTGTCGTAAAATATCGTACAATTTTGAAAATTTTCCAACTGAGTGAAAAGCGTGCTGAGACATTTTCCTCGCAAAATTTAATGTTCATAATAGACCGGGAGGCACAGACCATCACCTCATCGAGTTCACGGATGAAATTCTACGATTAGTTAAATCTCGATTAGCATATTAAAATGCATCTGGCCTGCCAACTCATATTTTGGTGGAAACCATCTGAAAACCCGATTTTAGTGGTTGACTGGTAGGGTTATCATTGTGCTTTCCTGCATCCAAAGGTATGAAAACATTGAGGACTGGGAGGAGGAAAACAGAATGGTAAACACACCAGTCAATCACTAAAATCAGGTTTTCAGATGGTTTCCATCAAGATATGACTTGGCAGACCAGTTGCATTTTAATATGCAAATCGAGTTTTAACTAATTTTAGAATTTCATCCATGAATTCGATGAGGTGATGGTTTGTGCAGCTTCCTCGCGGTCTATAACCAGACAACGCAGCCAGAAGGGATTCAAAAGTAGCCCTTTTGTTAGTGTAACATACAGGATGCTATACAATGCAGAGAGAATATATTGCTCCTTAAAGAAAGCACGGGATATGGCGGCTTAGATGGAAGATTTTAATAGAAGAAAACTTCTTTAATGGGAAATCATGAGTTATAGGAATTTTAAGGTGAGGCGATAAAGATATAACATAAAGGAAAGCATTTTATGTAGAGAATGGTTTGCAGCTGTGACCGAGCAATCGGTGTTAACTAAAAGGAATTGGAGAAAGTGGTTAAAATTTATAATACTGAGATATGTGTCCAGATGCAACATGGAGGCACTCAGACAAAAATATGGCAAACGAATACAAAGGTTTTTATTAAAGTACATAAAGGCAAAAATAATTCGTGGCACCAAAGCCGAAAATCACATATAGGTATGTTCAATCCGATCGAATTGTTACTGCACGGAGGAAGTGTCTAGGTCTGGAATCGAACCCAGATAGACCCATTGGCTTACATTGCCAATGCTCTTCCAATTGAGCCATATGGAACGACAACCGGCCGACAGGAAAATTATGAGTGAATTGTCCCGGCGGCCAGTTGTCCTAAGTAGCTCAATCGAAACAGTATTGGCAATTTAACACAAACATTTGTCGGCCGGTTCTCGTTCCAGGGATCTAAATTAGAAGAGCATTGGCAATTTAAGACAAAGAATTTGCCGGCCGGTTTTCGTTCCAGGGATCTCAATTGAAAGAGCATTGGCAATTTAAGACAAAGAATTTGTCGGCCGATTCTCGTTCCAGGGATCCCAATTGGAAGAGCATTGGCAATTTAAGACAAAGAATTTGTCGACCGATTCTCGTTCCAGGGATCCCAATTGGAAGAGCATTGGCAATTTAAGACAAAGAATTTGCCGGTCGGTTTTCGTTCAGGGATCTCAATTGAAAGAGCATTGGGAATTTAAGACAAAGAATTTGTCGGCCGATTCTCGTTCCAGGGATCCCAATTGGAAGAGCATTGTCAATTTAAGACAAAGAATTTGCCGGTCGGTTTTCGTTCCAGGGATCTCAATTGAAAGAGCATTGGCAATTTAAGACAAAGAATTTGTCGGCCTGTTTTCGTTCCAGGGAACTCAATTGGAAGAGCATTGACAATTTAAGACAAAGAATTCGTCGGCCAATTCTCGTTCCAGGGATCCCAATTGGAAGAGCATTGGCAATTTAGGATGAAGGATCTGGGTCTGATTACCGGCCTGGACAATATTTCATTCTATTGGGAAAATTCCAAAATTGTGTGATAAATATTATTTCTATTGCAAATTTGAATTTTACGTTTTTCGCTGCTAACTAAACTGCACAAAAATATGTTTTTGATATTTTATGAAAAAGTGGAATATTTACGCTCCAGTAGATGATTTCAACAATTTTATATTTACGAATAAAGGTTTATAAAAATGGGCTAAAAGGGTACCTTTAATGTTACACGCAATTTTGCTAAGCTCACTTAAGACTTTTAAATGAGCTTGAAAACTATATTTAAAAATAAAATCCGAAAAATCATGCTTAAAGCATAGATTAGAAAACACTTTCCAAAAAATGCAGAATACTGTAATAAAACTACACAGTTAAAAAGCTGAAATATATGTTTAAGTAAACAATTTGGAAAACGCGTAACACATTCGAAAACTCAATTTCAGCAATTACCATCAATAGTCGTAAAAATATTCGAATTTTTTTGTGAAGCCCTGTATATGAACTATAGATTTGTTATATATTATACAGAGTATGCTATAGTTCAGTTAAGAAACACATGAGCACAGTTTAAAATTCCCCTTCACTAATTACTGTACTTGATATCTTTTGTACAGTCCTGTAAATTATTTATAGAATTTATACATGCCAAGTAATATGCAAAGAATTGGATACATTTAAAAACGCGTACCACAACAAACAATGGATTTCCAGCAATTATCATACGAGTGCAGTACTGTAACCGAATTCTTTTGCGTGTCCCTGTAAATGAACAATGAATACTATGGACACCATACTGTAGGTAAGCATCTTGCAGTGCACCTAAATCACATATATATATTAATTTTAATACGTTTGAAAGAATGCAACATCATTAAAATATGCTGAAAAGATTTTTTCCCATAGACCGTAATGTAACGGAACTCAAGTATCCCTATAAACGAACCATCAAAGCCATAAACTTCATTTTCAATACAGTCAACTGGGGTAACTTTGGCCCAAAAAAAGGGATAACTTTGGCCTAAATTTAGGAAACTTTGATTCATGCTACCACGGTGGAACCTTGGTGAATTATTTACAATGAGCTGACAACCTCACACTACTGCTGCTACCTATATTTTGAGACGAGTACTTTGCCGATAACTCAAGTGATGTAGCAGATTTAATCTTTTTTTTCTCTTTTGGGTCAAAGTTACCCTTATGGGTCAAAGTTATCCTAGTTAACTGTACTTAAAATGACATAGTGAACCTTAATAGCATATATCGATTACATGGCATCCGAGTGTATTTACGCGAGTTAGTGCACGAACAGATAGATATGGCAGGCAGACAGACAAACCGAATTCATAAACACTTTTCAACTTTGTTGAAAAGGGTTAAAAAGAGGATTGTATATAAAAGAGCATTCCCAACGTGATAGGTTTCTTGCATTTAATTTTAAAACAGTAACTTACATTACTATATTTTTCACAGTAAATTATTTTTAGAAATTTATAAAACAGTATTATGGAAAAAAATTTGTGCCTCCTGAAAATTTCGTGCCTATGTGACAATCAGGCTCCAGTTTTTTATTGAAACACAACAATTAAAAATGTTATTTTACGATACATAAAATATTTAATTAGAAGTATTATAACATAATTTTAATAAAACTCTTAAACAGAGTTGGGCAAATTTGTAACCTCAATTATCCGCAATTTAATTACAAGTTAATTCCATGCAATCTTCTATTTATATAAAATCCAAGTCTCTGTGTGTCCCTCACAATTCCGGTTGGACCGCCTCATTGATCGCGGCCATGTTAGGCTTCCTATGGAGATATTGGTATCAGCTTCAACAATGAGTAATTGTAGAAAAGTAGCAATGGCAGGTTTGCCACAATATCGCCAAATTCTTACCAACTGAGCAAAATACATCCAAATCTGGTGAAATACCGCCAAATTTGGCGACAAAATTAAGTTGCCATATATGAAGCCAGCTTGGTGATAGCTGGCTAATTTGCGAAATTCCCATTGAAACACATTAACCGTTCATAATAATCGGGCTCACCGCAATTTAATTAAACATTTCGCGCATTTAAGGTTTTTTTTTTGTTGTTTTTTTTTTTTTTTTTTTCAAAATCTATGGGTCAGAATTTAAAATGTAATATATTAAAATGTACCTCTTAACATCTTGGTCCTGATGCTACTAATAAAATAACCGCACTGTACTATCTGAACTCCTAACTGCCCAATTTTAATGTGATTTACATAGTCGGATACAGAAATTAAATTATCGGTATTTTTCCAGTATAGGGGCCTAGGCGAAATAGAGAAAACTGCCTTGGCGATGAAGGAAATTTGGCAACATAGTTCCACATTTTAAAATGTGTTATTTTCATCTATCACTGCGGAACAAGCGAAAACACTACACATACTTTTGCACATGTGTTGTATATATATCTTTATATCTCATTTTCCGTCATTTTTGTCGGGTTATCTTTCTAGTTGATTATTTTTACACACATTCAAACGAAGAAATTTTGCCAAATAATGGGATGGGGGCAGTTCCGGCTACAATGCTACAAGAATTTTTTACGGCATCTAAGTTTAACTATAATTAATTACATACAATTAAATTGTAATTTCATTGCAAATACGGTGGAACTTCCATTTAACGAAGTTTTCTACTTATCGAAATTTTCTGCTGAACCTTGACTTTGGAAGCAATTAACATTTAAATTAATCTCCATATTACAAAAAATATATTAGAGTAGGTGGGGGCAAAGATACGCACGGGGCAAGATACGCACTGCCTGATTTAATATGAAGAAACATATCTACAATCATGACCGCTAGGTAGTAGTTTTGGTCTCATGTGTAGTAGTTGTGTGTTTAAACCTTATGAAAAAAGCAGTACTCCGTGCCAAGAAAATGAGGTAAGTTTAAATTTTCGAATTTTGATCTAACATTTTTAAATTTTCACTTTATTGTTTAGCTAACAATACTTCGAATTTTTACAAATCCAAAAATTTAGTGGAGAACGGAAGCTCTATAGCTTCTAAATGCCGTATAGTTTATCTCGATCGCATTTGTTTAAACTCGTAGGTAGCCGGGGCTGTGCCTTATCGTTTTAGCTAGATGCAAAGCTTTCCACAATTACGTTGTGGTAAGTTTTATTTTTTATATTGTATAAAATATAATAGCTACTTAACTAATATAAGCTAGTTAACTACATTTTAATTTTTCTAGTTAAGTTTTTTTTTTTTTTTTATATATATATATATATATAGAACGCAGGTATCTACCTACCTACTTTTAAAAATCAATATTCTTGTTTCATAAAACGATTTTGTTTTAAAGTGTTAACCCTTAACTCTTGTTAACGGTCTCACAGATTGCTGCTATATTCATTTTTCATAGCTTAACTTGTAATTTTCAATTTAACTATTGATGTTAGTTTAATTTTGATTCGTTTGGAAACTTAATAGTATCGCTAAAGACTTCTAAATCAGGTGAACTTTTATTATAATAGGCCTTTACATAAAGTTTAGCGCAAAAACAGTATCTTATGAGTCAGTCAAACCTTTTATTCATTCTACGATCAAGGGGTCTTTAAGACCGCTCACAGTATTTATGCAACAATTTTTGTCACAGTAGTTTGAGGTTAACTGCTATTTGCGATCTCACAGACCCCCTTTTTTTTCTTTTTTTTTTCATGGTTTAACTTACAATTTTCAGTCTAACTATAAATACTAGTGAAATTTACTAATGCTTTTGCATAACTCATTCGTTTTATTGGAAATTTGGCAAAAACCCACAGTAATGGGGCAAAAATTCGCACTGCGTATCTTTGCCCCACCACTGCGTACTTTTACCCCAACCTATGGGGCAAAGATACGCAGAGCAATGTTTTTTAAAAAATTGCAATTTCTCACAGAATTATAATTTGACAGAATGTCGGTTGATGGTAGCACTTGCCTAAGGTTCTAATCTAACATTTTAATCACTCATTACATAAGTTTAGACCAATGTATGTGTTAAAAATGAAAATGTATGGAAAGTGCGTATCTTTGCCCCCACCTACTTTATATATAACGAAGTTTATTCCACTTTCGTGCGTGTGTAACTTTCAAACGGAGAGGTTGTTGCGAAGAATGTATGAATTTTTTTCAGCGGATTGTATGAAAATGAAATTATTTATTTATTTAATCATTTGCATTCAAAAGAAGAAGTGCTAAAAGTTTTCGATACAATAAGAAAGGTATTCCAGTTTCACGGAAATGTTACAGATGTATTGTTGTGATAATTACAAAAGTGTGAAAATTTTTTGAACAGTGCATTTTTTTAAGAGACAAGTACAAAGTAATAAAGTAACAAAGTTTAAGTACAAAGTAATATTACAGATTTTTTTTTTTTTTTTTTTTTTTTTTTAAGTTAAGGATTGGGAATACTACGGCAAAAAAAAAAGAAGAAGAAGAGAAAAAGTACACTACGCATTAGTTTTTGTTTATCTCTCTTTATTATGTGTTTTTTTAAACATTATTTTAATTAAAATTTTCTCATATGTCTAAATTGCATAAAAAATATTACTGCCCGAATTGAAATATATTTTTCCAATATTTCCATTTTATGTGTATTTTTCATTTTAAGCATGTGTATTGTATTTTATTATAGAAATTTCATGAATTCGAGTTGATTTCTATTTAACGAATTTTCTTCATAACGAAGTGTTTAACACGTTCACGCTGGCGCGGTGGGTCACACTCGACTGTCTCAGAGTTGTCAAGTCTCCGGCTTTTTGCACACCACTGTTATTTTAGAGAAAATGTTATTTCTTTAAATCGCTCAATTGTTCTAATAAAATAAAAACCCATTTTCTGTATTAAAATACTGGTATCCAGAAAGCCGGAGACTTGGCAGCTCTGAGACAGTCGAGTGTGACCCACCGCGCCGGCGTGAACGTGTTAAGTATAACGATGAGACTTCGTTAAATGGAAATTTCACTGTAACTGCAATTACAAATTTGCCCAACTCTGCTCTTAAAGCACTGTTTAACCAAGTAATTATCTAATTAGGAAGCTAAAATATGACAATTTTCTTGCAACATTATTTCGTTAGAATGATAACTGAAGAAAAATCTCTAGAAAGAGATTATACGATACTCACCATCGGTGTATCAGTCAATAAATCCTCAGTACTATGGTGCTCTACCGGCAATGTAGGTCGCTCGTCTGGCACAATTGGCGTTGCTACTACACATCCCAAGCAACATAAGATGAATGCGAGAATTAAAGTTTTCATATCTATGGAAAAAAAGACAAAAAGAAATGCTGAGTAAGTGCAAAAAATGTCACTTTCTTAGCCTATTATCTCCTTTATGATTTAAAAGCTTAATATTGTTGAGTATTTGCGTAAAGCAGCCTTCCATTCATTTATTTTATTTCGCAGTAATTCAGAGAGAAACAGTATACGTATTCGTGGAAACTGGTATTGGAATATTTTTTTCATCATTTTGCCCTACAATTATTTTTAATGAGATTTCCACACACTTTGAAGTATTTGAAAAGTAAACATTTCGAAAAAGAGAAATCTATAAATATCCATGGCGGCATCTAAATTAGTTTTGCGATTTATTTTAACCCTTTATGCCCGACGGTACTGAAGTGCCATTAAAATAACTTGTTATAAAATCATTTAATACATCGATTAGTATACTACAGTTTAGAATCAGTAATAGATAGTTTACTTTATCTTGTTCCGAAAGCATTATAGGTTGCACAAAACAAAAATTTATTTAAAAGGATGATTTCTTTTTCATTTGCAATCTTTTCAGCTTTCTTGACGTCGAAAGATTGTGGAGGGAAAGTTTCAGTTAGAAAATATTTCTATATTTCTATTGCAAGAGCATTATATTTGTACATTTCCTAATTCTATAAAGTACAAAATAAAATATTTTATATAAAAGATTTGAGTGGAGTTATAAAAATTGCGCAAAATCTCTATAAATTCAAATTTAATTTTAATTAGCAAAATCCTTCTAAAATTTATTAAATGATTGTATAAATCTTCTATGTAGTTTCAAAAATTCACGAAATATGCTTTAGAAAATGAAATTTTCATGAATTCATAATTTGGGATATAAAAGGGTTAACTAGGGAATCCAGACCGGGCCTTCTGGGGGAATATACTATATATGGACAAAGGTGACCGGCCACTTGCGATTTTAGACGTTTTATTAAATATCTAAAAAAATACATGAGGAATTAACCTGAAACTCCAGGTATGTAAACAGTATAGTATAGGTTAGGATCGGCGAATCTTTTTACGAGCGCGTGCCAAAAATTTACCAACAACATCTATCAACAGTGTAACGTGCCACACTTTGACATTAAATAATTTTGCAAAGTACGATATTTATACAAATTACTAGTAAAAAAATCAGATGCTATTACTCTGTATATTGGAATAAGCCATTAAGTAAATTGAAATTCATAAATATGATTCATTTATGTAATAATTTTCACCATAATAAGGAAATAAAAATACGAAATTTTAGACCTTATTATTTATGCAACATCTAGTTATAATTATCCAAGTTGCATTAGACATTGTATCAATAAATTATTGATGAGATTTTTGCTGTTGTATGTTCGATGGAGAATGCTTTACCTGATTCATATTTTGATAGTTATATATATTAGATCCTTTTGCCATCTTACTGAAGGGACTGTCTAAAAAAAATTATTTGAAAAATACAACTTTATAAAATCATATAGAAAGGCAATATACATATCGCAAATGCTGCATAACATCACAAGAAAAGAAAATTCTTTTCATGGAAAAATAATTACATTATTTGTGATGATCTGTCCGTATGAAACAAATTTATATTCATTATTATAGAAATTAAATGTTATATGTATAATAATTATAAAATTTATTTTTTCGCGTGCCAGTCTTATTGTCTTAAGTGCCAACTCTGGCACACGTGCCATAGGTTCGCCAACCCTGGTATAGGTCATATATTTCCGCGAAATTTTTTTCCCAAAACCCCATAGGGGACCATCAACAAATTGAAAAAGATTGAATATCTTTTGGATAACCCTGTCAAAACTAATGTAGCAAAAGCATTCAAACTGTAGATTATGATTAAGTGGCTTATTGTAATAATTTGTGTTCATTTTTATGAGGATAACATGTATACTCGAAGAAAAATTCAGGTTTTCATAAAAGCAGTCTCAAATTTTGCAAAGTTTTTTGCTTATAATTTGCAGAGTTCTTAGTATATAAAAAAAAGTTCTTTTCAAAAGATATGACAAACAACATTGTACACAATACCCTGCAATCAGAATTAATTATATAGTAAAAATTGAGCAAGTTTACTAAATAATGTTTCACTGCACATGCCCGAACGCAAGCAAAATATAATGTACATAATGTGTTAGCTAAATATATAGAGCATTTAATTTATAATGCTATCTATTTATAATGCTATCTATAGTTATAATATGTATAATTGAAGAGCTGAGTGGATGAACATGTTATGCTACATTTTCTAAAAAAAAAAAATTATCTTTTGGATGAAAGCGTTATGAGGCATGGTGAAGCTAAAATACTAAGATTCTATTTAGTCTTGAAGATTTAAGACATTATTCATTAATATTTAATATTTTAATATTTAATAATGTCAATAATATTAATAAATTTTAATATTTGAAAATTAAATATGAATAAGTTTTTCTGAG
This sequence comes from Maratus speciosus, assembly GCA_963932465.1. Classification (NCBI taxonomy): domain Eukaryota; kingdom Metazoa; phylum Arthropoda; class Arachnida; order Araneae; family Salticidae; genus Maratus; species Maratus speciosus. Next base: position 343,237,480 of record OZ010797.1, read on the forward strand.
AGAGTTTAGTACCATGCCTGTTAATATTTTAAACACATGGTATCAAACAGAAAATAAATGATTAAAATTTACAGCAAAAACTTTCACTACAAATTTCTTCAAATATAATTTTTGTTACTTAACATGCTGTTCCACTTAGCTCTTCAATTATAATTTATTTTTTAAATATCATGAAAATTCAGAAAGATATCGGCAATAGACTGAGCTGATTTTTAGTTGTTCTCTAAAAATAGCTAAATGATAAGGAGTTTTCCATAAATTGTAGTTTTTAATTTATTTTTTTTTATTTTAATTTTTTATGAATGCTTTAATTCTTCTTGGAAAATCATTAGAACGAGCCTATTCCAAGAAAAAAAGTAATCATTGCTTCTAAATCTACTCGTTGACATTCATTAAGTACAAGCTCGTTTGCTGAAAGTAAGATGATAAAAAATAATTTGTTGAAAATCCCTTAACATTCCGCAGCTTTTAGAGAGCAACTAAAAATTTGCTCACTATATTGCCGATATCTTTCTGAATTTTCACTATATTTGACTGGCTTTTTTTTTTCTTTATGAGTTGCTCCATACAGGACTATCAAATCATGATATAAAAAAATATTTTTTTTTCGTGCGCGCATGCGCAGATAAAAAATATTTCATTCAACTGCTCAGATTTAATCAAATATTTAATATATTTACATTCTAATTACACCATATTATTTCTACTACATTTTGTCAAATTTTTGGAAACTGGTGTTAAATTTGGTAAAAAAAACCGTGCATGATATAAACAAAAAACTTGCAAAAAATTTTTGAACTTAAAAAAAAAAATCGATGTAGGGTAAAATCACCTATTATGGCCCATGCACCAGTAATGGCCCATTTAATATTCCTACGACGCTAGACGCGAAACGCCCAATATTTGAACTTAACGCAACTGAAAAGTGATAAAATGGTCTTTCGACTGTCACATTATGCCTTTGTTTTGACAAATCAACGCACGTCACGTGAACAGTGGCTGCTCCTACCGAAGCTTCCTTTTTTTCCTGTTTCAGCTGTGGTTTCTTAGCAAGATATTTAGTGAGCAAAGCTGGATTTCGTGCTGTGTACGAAATTTCCAAGTAGGATAAACGAAAAAAAGTAAGTTCTAATAATTTATATAAAGTTTAAGGAATATGTAAACATAGTGGTGTTATCAAAATAAACTTATTAAGCCAGCAATTGGGGTGGGCCACTACTGATGCTGTTTTTTCATGATCGCAATCAATTTCATGATGGCCCACACTTACTTTTTATATTTTATAGCTATTTTTTGTCATTAATTAAAGTTTTTAATACATCTATTTCTTTCAAAAATTTAAAGCAAAGTGTTTGATAACAAATTTATATTAGCATATTGCTCTTATTTATGTCCATTTTATTCTATACTTTTTGTACCCGCGACATTCCTTTGTAAATGGCATAACTTACTAGTGTTTTAGTCTAGAATCTACACCCTAACTGCCTAACTTAAGTATCACAACTAGCGTCTATAGCCAGCGATGAATATTTAAAATTTAGCTTTAAGATTTCTAGAGTGCAAGGTAGTTCAAGGTATGACGTTTGCTCAAGAGGGATTCATATCTAGACCGGTCTTCGTATATAGTGAGCAAAAATCTTGAAATAAGAAAATTTATATTTTTCAGTATGTTTAATTAAGTTATAAAAATAATTCAAAACAATTTTATCTTTAGATATTTTTAAATATTATTTTTATACTAATATTATAATGAAGAAACGTTTGTTTGTAGGCGTTAATCTATGGAACTAATAACGTATTTCAAAAGTAATGTTGGCAAAATGATATTGAAAGTCTGTACTTTACCATAGGCTATATTTTATGCTGGTAATCCCAACGGAATGCAGGAGCAAAATCTTTCTAAAATGCACATTTTTGTGATTTTCAAGGATATAAAAATTAAAATTTTGACTTGATGGTAACTTGCAAGATGTAAATACTCTCTAAAAACAGTTTGTAAAACATTCAAAATTCAAAAAGGATTTAAATGCGCAGAAAACGTTTCCTATAGAATTACGATTTCTATAGAATTGTTAGGATATATTGGGTCGTTTGGAAAGTTGTGTCCATTTGGGAAAATCAATTCGTACCGGAAAATTCTGCCCAGTAATTATTAGACATTAGATATCGGAATCAATGTCTAATTAAATGAAAAAATTTTCCGGTACGGATTGATTTTTTCAAACGGACACGACTCTCCGAACGACCCAATAAAATTTAAACTTGTCATGGCTGTTATTTTAAAATCGCAAATGTACGCACAAAATAATTTTTTTTAAGAAAAGAGTGTGCTGAAATAGTTCTAAAATTCCGATTTTCGTGATGCTGAAGGGGCTAGAAACTTTACATGTGTTATGGTGGTTAAGATACAAATTCTCGTCAATAACGTTTTGTAAAAAAATTTTAATTTAAAAGGGTCAAATGAGCAGCAAACGTTCTAAATTAAGATTTCTATGGTCTTGTTTGAAATATAAAACTTGAAATTTCACGTGGCTGTTACATTTAAGACTCAAATTGTTATAAGAAGAAGAATAATCGAGAGAATAACGAGTTATTCTCGCACAAAAATGTTTTTAAAAAATCGTAATTTAAAAGGGTGCAGGAGAAAAAGAAGTTTTAAAGTTTCAATTTCTTTGATATTGGTGGGGCTAGAAACTAAAAATTCTCATGGTGGTTATTTAAAAGATATAAACGCTCATTAAGAACGTTTTCTAAAATGTATCGAAATTTAAAAAGCTTAAATTAGCTGAAAAGAGTCTAAATTACGAATAACTGGGAATTGTTTAATGAAATTGAAATTTTTATTCACAGGCTACTTTTACTATGGACACGATAGTGTGTAGATATATTCGTGGCATGAGATGATACAGTTTCCTTATTTTTCCTTTTGGCATTAAGCTAAGCAAAGAATAAAACTTTAATTCTGCGGTTCTGCTGTGTTACTACAGCTGTCTCTTTTTTATTTTAGAATACAGATAATGGCTCCAAAAGAGCTGAGTAAAGAACAGAAAGATTGAGTTGAGAAGGCAGTTGATGCTGTTAATCAGGGTCCGAAGAGTTTGGACGAAGACAGTTTTTCAGAGCCAGAAAATAACGACAATACTACTTCCACAGCTGAATACCTCAACGGTTAAAAGAAATCCTTGAATGGCCGTACAGTCCAGAAAGGAAAGGGAAGAGGAGATCGGAGAGAATGCCTTTCAACCTGACATCGCAAAGATGGAACGAGCTGCAAGAAGACAAGGTATGGAAGAAATAAGAAGAATTGTAACAAAAAGAAGTAAAACAGAGAGAAATAGCTCTAAAAAAAAAAAAGAAGAAGAAGAAGAAGCTGAGATGGTCAACAAAAGGTTTAAGATGACCAACAAAGAAGCCACCAAAATATCAGGGCCAAATCCTGCAAAAAAAAAAAAAAAAAAAAAAAAAAAAAAATCAGAAAAAGAAGAATCGACTTCGGTGGGCCATCACTAATGCGGTGATGGTCCATTACGAATGCAAAGCGGGCCATTACTGATGTTTTTGTACTTTTTAGTAAAACAAATCTTGTAAAGGAATAAATTTATATTTTGTTGATTTTCTTGACACGAAAGTCTTCTTCCATCCTTTCTTCTTATATTTTTGACCATCGGCATGAAAAAATTCGCACGGCATAGTAATTATTAGCTAAAAGCCAAAAAAATCGTCCTTAACCTGGCCATCATTGGTGATTTTACCCTACCTCCATCATTATACGTTCTATTCTTCCACAAATGAATACATATATTGTACAATATCCATATATTCGTAAGCTATAGCGATAGATTATTTCGTGCATTTCATTTTACAGGGTGATAACAAACATTATTTTTTTTCTTTGATTTTTTGTTGGCCCCTTAATTGTCCTTCTGATCGAATCGTCGTTGATAAATATGAAGTCGAAGATATTCTTCGTAATCCTTAAGTTCCTGAAAAATCTGGCAAGTATATATCTAAATATTCGACAAAATGTCTAAAATTGAAAGTGTCCGATCATTAATGGCCATATAGTGTATAGTCGTATTGCTTATAATTTTGAAGGCCAATTTTTAAAAAAATATCTTCGGCATATAGTTGCCATTTTTAAATATAAATTATTTTGGAGATCTATTAATAACTACAGAACTTGTGTGGAAATATAAATTATTTAAAAACAACGTTTAAACACACAATAAAATAAGTTGATTTGATCAGACGTTAACGTTTCGTGAGTCCTAGTACTCACGAAACGTTAACGTCTGATCAAATCAACTTATTTTATTGTGTGTTTAAACGTTGTTTTTAAATAATTTATCTATTAATAACATTCATAAACCAGAATCTCTATACTACAATTAAACTTTAGAGACTCAATTTTGCTAAATACTAAATGTATATAATATACCTTGTGTTCCAAAAATGACTGATGGATTTTAAAATTCAATAAATTGCAAACGGTAACAGATATTTAAAATATTCATGCAGGAGGGTTATGTATGATGTCGGGAGTTTTCTAACTGTGATTCTTGACTTTAGTTCGAATTTCAAACAATAGATGGCGCTGCGAGAAATAGGTGCTAATTCCAAACCGGATTTTTGGTACTTCGGGATCCATTCAAAACATTTTAATATCCTTTTTTCGCATGGGTGAAGAGAGAGACCGAAAAATCGAGCCTGGATTTAGCGCCTATTGCTTGCAGAGCCATTTATCGCTGCTGTTTGTAACTAAAACTGGGAATCGCAGCATAAAACCTCCTGACATCTTACATAACCCTCCTGCAAAAAGTTTTGAGATATCTGTCACCGTTTGCAAGTTATTCAATTTTAAAATCCATCAGTCATTTTTGGGACACCCGGTATATGTATATTAATGCATTCGATTATATAAATAATTAAAAGTTTCATTTACTAGTATAATTAACCACATTTAATTAAACATTACTTGTAAATAAAACAACTATCAACAATTACTTTCCTCTTATAAATAGTAAAAAGTTAAGTAAACTTTGAATTTCATACTTATTTTTTTAATTAAATACACACTTTTATGTGTATATGACATTAAATATATATTTACTAATAGTAAAGTCAACAGCAATGATTGTAAAACACATGAAAAATAATTTTGGAAAGGATTTTGTTTCAAATACACTATGCGGCGACTGTGTTCTAAAATGTAAATAATATTTTTGATAGTAGTACAGTAAACTCCCGACTATCCGGCCTAATGTGGCGGACGGCTAGGCCGGATAACAAAAAAGCCGGATAGGCCGGAGTTATATAAATATTTACTCACTTCCTGCACCCCCCCCCCCATTACGTTAAAAACACATTTTAAGATAAATGTTATATATACAGTACATATAGTTTCAAAATAAGCAAAACATGAACCTAAAATTTGAGCCTAATTCGTAAAAAAATGAGTAAATCTTATTATACTGTTCATTAATAAATGATTGCACAAATATGAAAAGTTGTGCATAAGATAAAAGAGTCAAAATTTAGTTTTCAGTTTTTGAAAAAGCAGTTGATAGATGACTAATTCACCCCGTTAGCCCTCTTCCGGGACGCAATGTCCCTCCATTTGCGCAAGCAGATAATATCAGCTGGAGTCGCTTCCTCCTACTGACTCGTAGTTTCTACAACCTTCTTTCATTTATCCCCAGTTTCGTCAATCTTCAATAAATAAACACGAAACATACCAAAAGACTATATGAAAGTAACCAAGATAAGCGTAAAATAACGTCCGCACTTGTTAAGAGGCTACTTCAGTCAAATGGAAAGACGCATTCGCCAATGTTAATCCTGTGGAAGAAATTTATAAAGATATCTCGGTCGCATTTCAATATTTTTAAATGATTTCTTTTGCATTGTATAGCTGAGATCGATCTGTATGCAGGCCGTTTTTTACTTTTTCGATTTTGATTACAGATATTTTTTTATGAGGATGCTTTTACTTTCGAAACCGGCTCCGAAAATGAAAGTGACCTCATAAGAAAGGAGACCGGCTAACTGCGCCGATGCCGACCCTTCTTTGCCTCCCCCTGTATGAACTGCGCTCGGCGTCACGTTGGACCGGATATCATTGTCAACCCCCGTCTCTTATACTTATGGGCACGAAGTGACAGCTTTTTTTGTTAGAAACACTTTTCTGTTGGCGTTGATTCACTAAATTGGGCGCTTTATCGATAATTTCGGCTATCAATAATGCTTTTCTTAAACTCGCAAAAAACTTATACACATATATTTTATATATGTGTATAATATTTTTTTTTTTTTTTGTTGTTAATAATAACTATTAAATCACAGAAAAATCGATACTATAAAAATGTATATTCCGTTAATATAATATGCACAAATTGAAAAAAAAAAAAAAAAAAGGAAATAAAGTATGATGATAAAAAAATCCATATATATAACCATTATAGAACATTACAAATCATCATCAATTTCAAATATTTACATAAGAAATTTAAACATTGAAGAATTTTTTTAAAATTACTTTAGAAGAGAAAATTTTATGAAGAAATAAAACTTGTTACCTAATAATGCCATTTTTTTTCTCCAAGCATATTATTTTTCGTTCAATAATATAATATTTGACATGGGCCAATTATGCATGGAAACAAATATTTTCGTAAGGTTTGAACTAATATCTCATTCACTCTGCCTTTTAGATGTTTCATTCTAAGATTCTTCAAGAACCTTAAACATTATTAACATTTATATACAGATATTTACAGATATTTCATAATTCAATTAATATGCTAGAAATAAATTTCACTTTAATATTATTCTCTGTAGTATTTTGAAAGAAAGATGCTGAGGAAAAAGAACAACATTCTAAATGGAAGAATATTCTTGCTGCTGAAATATCCCTATGAACGCTAATTTGTACTTCTTTTATTGCTCTTAATATTATTGTTTTTACTATTATTATTATTAAACTTATTTAGAACTATGGTATATAAATAATCATTTTTTATTTTCTTTCAAAACTTAATTTTTTTCCAAGTTCTAAAGTAAATTTTAAAATTCCAAAGCGGTTGCACGATGTTTTATAAGTAAAACTTAAATATGTATTTCTTGATAAAGTTTAATTTTTTCCAAATATATAATTCTTATAATCACGCACGATTCTCTTATGCACAGGCTGATAAATTAATAATAATAAGAAGAGCATTAAATTCTCATGAATTCAAAACTGAGAAGTGCATTATCATTTGAAAAATATGCATTCAAAAGTGGTGTAAAGAAACTTAATTCCTTAAGGGTGTTCTCAAATCCAAAAGGGCAACTTTCTGACATAATTTTTTATTTATTTTTGTTCGAAAATGCATGAAAATAGCTGTGTTGTTGTTCAGAAACTATGTCATTGAGCTATTTTTTCCATTTTTTTTTTTCTTTCTTTTTTTTTTTTTTTTTTTTTTTTTTTTGCAAACGCAATAAATCTTTCAGGAAACAGTGTCCAAGTGGACGTTTGGAACCGAATTTCCTCGCGAAGGAGGAAAGAGCCCTCAAGAGCGGGCGAAAAACGTGTTTGTCACGTAATCAAATTCGCTTCTAACTCAATAAGTAATGGATGGATCAAAAAATGGAAAAAACAGTTCCATTCCAAATCGCTTCCATGGCCAGGCTGTCCCATTTTATACCTTTCCGTTAAAAATGAATTTGTAAATGTGTCAAAACGTTTTGCGCTTGTTGAGCAGAGCAGTTAAGAACAGCTTAAGGTGCTTCACAAATTCCCTGCTCGCAACACAAAATTTTGTGACATATTGTCTGATTCATTTTTATACTTAAAGAAATAAAATTAACAAGCCTAAGCGATTTTTAATTGAATAGCGTATTCCATTTCCAGATAAATAAATTACTTAAACAGTTATAACCCATTCTTGTTATGTGATGAGAAATTTTTATACTTTATCGCACTGCTGCTTCGTGAATTTGGTTCAAAACGCCAACTTTTACAGTATTTTCTGTAAAATTATCTACTTTTTCCACAAAATGGAAAAGTCATTCGATTACATAGTTTCTTAATAAGAACATCTTCTAATTTAATGTGTTTTCAAGCATTCAGAAATGTGTCAGAAAATAGCTTCTTTGAATTTGAGAGCAGACTTAAGACAGTTTTCAAATGCAAACTGGTTACTTTCTAGAATTCATATTTGTTTGTATTTACATGAGAGTGACCTATATGTTATTCAGAATCTGTGAAATCGAACGGTTTTTCCAATTTTCATTAAAGGCAATCTTTTACAAAATGCTGTTAAAAGCATTTAGCATTTGAACTGTATTTCCACAATGCGTTCTAAACTGAATTTCCAGACGTGACAGTCCGATAAATTTTTATCAAACAACAATTGCTTATAATTCAACATGTAATTCAGTTATCTGAAAATGAAAGATTAATAGATTCTAAATCCATTCAATAGTCATGCCTGCAAGTAACATGCTTTTACGTTTAAAAGCAAGTTTGTAAGTTAGAAATTTTTGAGGGAAACTCTTTGCAACACCCTTAAATCTAAAAAAAAAATTACCTTTATACACATAAGATTATGATTTTCTAATTTCTTATTAAATCAACACATCTTCTCCAAATATAGTAATTTCACACATTAGATTATGATTTTCTAATTTCGTATTAAATCAACGCATCTTCTCAAAATATAATTTCAAAGTTTTATTTATCTATAAAGATAAAATATCCTTTTTTATTAATAGATGACTTCCTATAAAAGAAAAATACACTTTAAATAATAGATTATAGTTGACTTTATGATTTTGATCCTCAAAATATTTTTAAATTAAATTTTTGCTGACTTTTAAAAGCCAAATTTTTAAGTAGAACTGAAGAATTAGTTATTTGGCATCTGAAAGAGAATATAAATAGATGAATGGATGAGAATTATGCTGTGATAGAAAAATTTAACATATTAATGATTTTTAAAATAATCGTAAATTAGACCATTCTCCATTCTGCTTCATTTTAAAAATAATACTAGTAATAATAATAGTAATACTACAACTTATAGTAATAATCTTGTTAATTTAAACATGCTGCTGACAGATTTGGTATTATTTGAGGAAAATAATTATGAAAAGTTCAAGTCCATTATTTTTATCTTTCGAAAATAAGAATTTTCACTGTATATTAAAAATCATAATAGCTTTGGAAATGAGGGTTATGATTATCTGTTACAAGTTATCTCGCGATTTATTTCGGACGCCAATATTTTGCCAAAAATTTTCCCACCAGAGAATAAACATTTATTTTATATTACTACCTATAGTTCTTGCAAAAATGAATACATTTTTAATCTTTTTTTTATTATTATTTAACCATTCCATAGATTTTCGATTAAAATAAATAAAATATTCCGTTTTAAACATCATTAGCGCAAAATAAGGTAAGGGAGGAGGGGATTCTACGTCAAATTCCTCCAAGAGTATAAACTAATAACATGCATACAAAACTCATTGTGTTAAATAAATACATTATATGTAAAACCAACGTAAAGAAAAGTATAAACAGCCAAAATTTTTAGCATACAACTGTTTCGTGGCTCCATAATGAGAGCCTTTATTAGAGAAGAAAAAAATTTTTAAAGAAAGAAAAAGAATGCAGCAATAGCAGCAAAGTTGTAATGCTACTGCTACTGCTGTTTCTCTGTCTGTCTTTTCTGAAGATTAAGCCTTTAAGCACATAAATGCTCAATTTATATAATGGATGTTTGTGCTTTTCGTTAGTCTTTGGAATGGATAATTTTCTTCTGATCGACTGATGGCTTCCATTATTATGAAACAGCCATTATAAATGAAGTGTTAGGTGAAGATGAAAGAGCAGTCGTAAAAAGTTAGAAGTCCGATTTTCTGGTCAGAATGGGAAAGAAAAATGGCCATAATTTAAAAAAAAATAAATGTATATGGGCATTTTTTCCCCCCACATTCTGACCAGAAAATCAGAGTTCTAACTTTTTACGGCTGCTCTTTCATCTTCACCTAACACTTCCTTTATAATGGCTGTTTCATAATAATGGAAGCCATCAGCCCATCAGAAGAAAATAACTCGGTTGGCGGAAACTTGGTTAAGCGGGACTCGGATAATCGGGACTCTACTGCATATTTCAATTAAAAATTGGTCTTTAGAATATTTTTGTTGGTGTTCAGAGGGGCATCATGACCCCCCCCCCCCCCTTGTACGTGCCATTGTAGATTGCATAGTTCAGTATTACATATGATTACATATTTTAAATTTTAAAATAAGTCGACTATTAGAAAATTAGTAAAATTCTCTTTATAAATATACTTTCCGGAAGAGAGGGGGGAGGGGCGGCAAAATCCATGTTTGCCCCGGGTGCAAAAAAGGCTAGTTTCGGTCCTGTTTAAAAGGTGGCTTGATAAAGCAGCATTGAAACGATGCAAAGTTAAAAAACAAAAGAAAATCACAACATATTTTGTAAAAAAGATGAAGTGCCGTACGTGTCTATCTAATAAAGTGCCCGAAATTGCGCAATTGACAAAATAAGTAAGTTGACTCTGTTTATTATTATCATAAAAAACATGCTTTTTTAACACTATTTCTACCCACATCCAATAACACCTTTCAAAGTTTTGATTTGTATTTATTTTCCTTTTAATTTTTAAAGATAATAAGTATTAAAACAACTCTTCAATGTACTAGAAATGATTCGGAATTGTTTGATCTAAAACTTACAAATAAAATATTAATCATAAATCAAAATATGTTAAAAGTTGTCATTTGACGTCGGTCAAAATAGTGTTGGCAATAAAATTTTTCACATTTAAAAAGGACTTTGAGGAATTTTAAGGGCTTTCGGTTAAGCCGATTTTCGGATAACCGGGTTTCAACTGTATATATATATATAAAATGTTATTTTTAAAAGTTACAGAAATTTAATTTTTTTTAGGATTTAAATACTATATATTTAGTAAAACTTTCTTCGTGTACTAATAATTAAACAATAAAAGTTTCATTTTTGTAAAAATAAAACTTACCGAGTTATGATAACTTGAATTTTATGTATTTTCAGCATTTTTTGTCATTGAAAAAGGAAAAACACTTTTTATCCAAATGTTACAAGTCAAAATAAAAATTTTCTTAACAAAGGTATGTGTTTTTTAAAATTAACATTAGATATTTCTTGAAATACCTTGAAAGAGCTAACAAAATTTGGGGCGGCAGTTTGCACCGCGCCATTTAAATGAGAAGTACCCTTCTTTCGTAGTAAATATTAGTAAGTATCCTCTAGTAATATTTTATTTGTATTCATTACGTTGAATATCTCATAAGATATAATGCAATGCTAGATGAATACAGACCTTAAGTATTGTGATTATTGTCGCCAAGATTTACCATGGCCGGATTTGCACCCAGAAGACTTTTTTGGGAAAAGAACTCTTTAAGGCAACCCTCAATAAAATGATGGATTGCTTATCTCACCCCTTCGAGCGCAGTTCATACAGAAGGGGACGAAGCTGTAGGCGCAATTTATGATCTCCTCCCACCGTAGGCGCAATTGATGTACACCCATAAGAAATACCTGTAAACAAAATCGAAAAAGTAAACAACGGCCTTTGTACAGATCGATCTCAACTATGCAATGCAAAAGAAATCATTTAAAAATATTGAAATGCGACCGAGATATCTTTATAAATTTCTTCCATAGGATTAGCATTAGCGAATGCGTCTTTCCATTTGACTGAAGTAGCCTCTTAACATCCGTTGCCCAACTGTTGAATCAGGTTATCAAGCCTGAACTCCCCTCCTCCCTTTCTATCTGTCTCTGCTATTGGATGCTGTAATCCCTTCTTGCTCCTTCTTGTCGTGTGTTAGCACTTTCCTACGGGCAAGAACCTGCCTGTCTCGGCTGCTTGCATCATTCCTCATTTTTTTACTAGGCCGGATAGTCGGGAGTTTACTGTACTTGTAAATTCAATCAAAAGAGAATGTTTCATATTTCTTATAATAAAAGAAAATCTGTATGTAAGTAGGAATGTACTCGTATAAAAGAAAACAACTCATGACTTAGATAGAAAAATGTTCTTTAATTCTTTTGACCTTTTCACTACCATAAAAATATTAATAGCTATCAAAATGTATAACGTTAGAAATATGTAGAGAGACCTTAAGAGGGTCTGGAACACAAAAAACTTAAAATATTCTAAAAAAAAATTATTGCATTAAACATTTCTATATTTTTTTCTGCTTAAAATGCCGCTTAAATCATGTTTTTATTTTAATTGGAACAGGATATATTAATTTTTTTGTTTTGATTTGTTTTCAAAATCTAGTTTTCAAGCAATGGTTGTGATAGAAAAGTCTTCTTAAGAAAATGCGTTTTTCTTCATGATGGGTTCTTTCATCATTTTTCGTATTTAAATTGTTATAAATCAAGAACCGTTAAAGATAAATGGTTCAAACTTGAAACATTTTTTTTTTCAATTGTTTTACTTTAATTTTGATTTAGAAAATTAAAAAAAAAAATGTTTACTTTTGAAAATATGATTTTTTTTAAAGTTACATCTGTTTGTTTTTTTTATTTATTTTATTTTTATTTTTTTTTTTTACTTTAAATATTTTTTTTTATTTAATTTAAATTTTTTTAAATGCTGAATCAAAATGAAAACTTATATATCTCTGATTATTTAAATGAAAAAAATTGAAATTCTATAAATAATATTTCGAGTTATAACGATTTTAAATTACCCTCACATTTTTAATAAATTTTAATTTTTTTAAAGTATGAGAAGTTTTATCACGTGATTTTGTTTACAATTTATGTGGTTAACCATCATAAAAAATTTCAAAATTTTAATTTAGTCACTAAAAATTATTTTAAAATGTGTCCCGGACCCTCTTAAGTATCTGCGCGATTTGGATCAAGAGTTCTGTAGATTAAGTACAGAAATTTTCTCTTGTAACTTGCTTAAAGAAATTCTAATGTAACAAAAAATTATTATATACATTATAAAGTTCTTTTTAATTGTCATAGGATATGTGGAAAAGCAATTTCAAGTAATTTAATTTACAATTAATTCTATAATGCTGACTTCAATATTTTTTCAACCTCATTTAAAGTTGTTTTGAATTCTGAATGTGTTACTTTCAAGTACACTCACAGAATGAATGCCTTTAATACGAAGACACATAAGAGTTTCACATATTTCGAATCTCAATAATTGAATCGGTCATTTTGAAAAGGAGTCAAAACCCTTTTCAAAATGACCGATTCAATCAAGACTACAATACTTTTTTCAACTTCATTTAAGGCTGTTTCGAATTCTGAATGTGTTACTTTCAAGTACACTCACAGAATGAATGCCTTTAATACGAAGACACGTAAGAGTTTCACATATTTCGAATCTCAATAATTGAATCGGTCATTTTGAAAAGGAGTCAAAACCCTTTTCAAAATGACCGATTCAATTAAGACTTTCTAATTTTTTTATAACAGTAAAAAAGTTTTAAAATATTGTCACAGCTGAAATTTTTAACCAATTTTAAGAGGCACTAAAATTGCAAAAAGCATAGTAATAAATTAGACCCCAACTTTAATTAAAATATTTAACACTTTGTGCGCATTTGGAAGAAGTAGGGGGGGGGGGGGTTGCAGCGTTTTATTCTGAATTTTAAAATTTTATCCGCATTTTGTTTTATCTTTAATGATTTTGGAAAAAAAATAAGATTCATTTTTCTCAGACAATTTAAAATAATTTCAAGCATTAAGAAAAAAAAATATGATAGACTTAAAAAGTTTTTAGGAAGCGTTCGTAATTACATAAATACGTAGCACCTATGATCGTCGTCTGGTGGGTCCGCTTGTTTGTCAGTCTGTCCGCATATAACAGCGCAAAAACCATACAACCGAATGGTTTGAAATTTAAGGGGACCTTCTACATTAGGAGAAAAAAAAAAGCACTTTTTATGATTTTTTTGTAAGAAAACTGCATGATGGATCTTTTTGAAATTTTAACAGTTTATTGTACATATCTTAAGGTATACACAAGAATTTTTTTTTTAATTAGATTTCGTTGCTTCTACTCTCAGTTATAAACAAATATGTTCATCTGCTTTGGAAAATTCCGTCTGGACGGTGGGCATGATAGCGCCTTGTAGAATTATCTGAAACACAAAAATTATTTTTTTTTTTCGTAAACTTCGTGAGTATAGCTTCTAGTTAAATTAAAGGAACCCGTAAATTTATTTTTAAAAAGTTATGTAACGGCTGATTTAAAAAGAAAAAAATTATTTTTTGAATTCGTTCTTATTTGTTAGTAACTTTTTTTTTAAATAATTTTAGTAAAAGCTTTAATTCATATTGAAGGCAATTAAATAAGCTTTAATTTAAAAAAAAAAATTAAGATGATCCATTGAGTAGTTTTTTTTTTTTTTTTTAATCTTGCCCACCGTGTCAAAAAATGTGGTTGAACATATTTGTTTATAACTTAGAGTAGAAGCAACAAAATCTAATAAAAAAATTCTTGTGTAAAAAAATTCTTAAGATATTTACAATAAACTGTTAAAATTTCAAAAAGATCCATCATGCAGTTTTCTTAGGAAAAAAAAATCCTAAAAAAGTGCTTTTTTTTTTTTGTCTCCTAATGTAGAAGGTCCCCTTAACATATACAAACGTTGCAGAATTTTGACGAGTCATTTCAAATTTTATGAAAATCGAATCAAAACATAAAAAGATATTAATAAAAGTTTTTTTCATTCTATTCAATCCTATGATACGTAATTCACTCAATGATATCCCATGATAGGTAATGATTCTAGGTTGCCATGGTGATGACGTGCTATTTAAGATGAAGTCATATTTCCGTATTACTGAATTTAATATATAGAATCATAATAAATTTTGCATTCATGTATTTTTGCATAAGAGCACAACAGCTATTGCCCCACGATCTGAAGATTTATAAAACTAATTATAGTAGGAAACGCACCTCATTTGTCACGTTTGGCGTACACTTTTCGACTTGTTTTTTTATTTATTGTAATAAAAACACCGAATTATTACAACATCCGAGAGATGTGTGAGTGTGTGTGTGGGGGGGGGATTTGATGCTCCGATGGGTGATGTCCCCACCGAATCATTTCTGAATTCCTCGCTGGTTTGTGACCTTTCAGACTTCAGTAATTAGATCCCGTGTCCGTGCGATTTTCAAATTTCAGAGTAATTCTGGCTGTTTTAAAATATAAAAAACATTTTTTTAAACTGTAGAAAATTCGTATTTATATGAACATATGGGGCATTCTCACAGTCTTTTGACTTTTATGTCCCTGAATAATAATTTTTATTTTAATACATTTTTTGTGCTTTTTCTATTTCATATACTGGAGAACATCCCATTGCATGATTGCATAACAATAATAACGAGATAAATAAGTTTTGGACGATGTTGGGGCTCCAAATATCAGGAAAACTCCTATACCGTCCCGTGTCCCTGTTGCTGATTTTTAAGTTTGAAGCTGTCTGTATAAAATTGTTTCAATAAAACTAATTCGATGTAATTTTTTTACGAAACTGGGACAATTGTTATATATAAATATGTAGCAAAAAATTAACCTGCACACATTTTTACGGTTGATATTATTTTTTGAACTCTGTCCCTCTGGGTTTTTCATCCTTACCGTCCCTCTTGCTAAACTTATACAGAAAATCACTTCAGATACAGCCACAGAATTTCTTTCAAGTTTTTTCTCATGCAGAAGTATGCTAGAGAAAGAATGTCTAAAATTCTTTGACAGGAAATTTACTGCAGTTAAATCAGCATTTAAATATCAATTTCAAGATCGTGGCTTTATTGGTAGTCTTACCGTACCCAAGATTTATTCCTGCACTTTTCGAGGTAAATTAAAAAAAAAAAAATTAAATTAATCCAATGTTAACGTCCGTTTCTAACTATCAATGAACATTGTGGCTATCACTTAGTCTTAACATGATTGGCCTAAATATAGGTGGTAATTTTCCTTACCGTTCCATCCTTACCGTCCCTTTTTGTCCTATTTCGTTTCTTTTTTCCTATACCATCCCCCTTTTTTACCTTACCGTCCCTGCTTTAACAACCTTTTAAGACAATGTTATAGAAAAATTCTGTATTAAAAGTACTACATTTTTATTATTTCTTATTTGAATGTCCTGTGGGCACTATGCAAATTCAATATAAGTAAAAATTTAGAATAAATTAAAAAGTTAATGGTAGAATCGTAAGGAAAATTAAACTCGCAAGTTTAACTTTTAAACCTCAGTTAAATAAAAAAATTTTCGCTGCTGACCATTTTTTCTTTATTTTGAATCATTATGGCATTCGTCTATCAGATTAAAATGTTATTTTAGCAAGTTTAATTTCACAAGATTTTTATTCCCGAAAGTCAAAAGATTATGAGAATGCCCCATATATATTTCCTGTAAATGTTTATTATGCAACTCGCACATTTTTATTAAAAGCTTTACTGTCTCCAGAGTTTATAGACAGTCCTAGCGGGAAACATCAAATCCATTACTGGAGAAATTTAATTTCATGTGAATTTTTCCTCTGTCATTTAAAATTACACTCAACATGTCAAAAACTATCATGGCGTATTAAAAAATATGAAAAGTCAACTAAATATAATTTTAAATGTTTTATTTTCTAAATATCATCAGTTCTTTTTTACCATAAAAGAATTAATTATCGTACACTGTCTTAATTTAACACCAACTTATTATACACTAACTCTTTCCAATGTTTCCATATAAAGTTTAATTCAAAAGGTTTTTGCATAACGTGACTTTTATGACTTTTTGCAGCATTCTTATATTTTTTAATTTACAGGTTTATGGCAGTGTATTTGACATTATCTAACGTTTTCAACATCCAATTCATATTTTAATCAGTTTATTTTCTCACATTACTTAAAAATAAAAAAAATTTCATTATTACTAAAACAATACGTTGCTTAATTCAAACAAGCCTGAAATTGTACGTCAAACGTGGTAAATGAGGTGCTTTCGTACTATAACTAGTTTTATAAATATTCAGATCTTGGTGCAATAGCTGTTGCACTCTTATGCAAAAATGCACGAGTACAAAATTTATTATCATTATGTATATTAAATTCAGTAATATGGAAACAGCATACATCTTAAATAGGACTTCATCACCATGGCAATCTAGAATCATTACCTATCATGGGATATCATTGAATTAATTACGTATGATAGGATTTAATAGAATGAAGAAAACTTTTATTAATATCTTTTTAAGTTTTGATTCGATTTTCAAAAAATTTGAAATGACTCGACACAATTTTGCAACGATTATATATTACATTTCAAACCATTCAGTTGAGTAGTTTTTGCGCCGTTATATACGGACAGACGGACGGATCAGGCAACAACTACAGGTGCTATATATTTATATAATAACGAACGTACAGTCGTGGGAAAAAAAAAAAAAAAGTAAACACCCCCTACTAACTCCTCAACGAATTATCGTAGACGAAAGTTACTGGTACCGGACGATTGAAAATAAAGTCTACTTTTAAATGGTGTGTATAAAATTTACTTAGGGGGCCATATACATATTAAAACGAATCCAAACTTCATTTTTTTCAATAGCAGTACCCAAATTTAACTAGATATTTCAAATCTTCGGTTCAAAATATACCTAGAAACCAAATTTCAAGTCATTCGAATGATAAGTTTTTGAATTATAGACATTCAAAATTTAATACTTCTAATGTTAAATTACATTTTCATATTTTTAGTAGTAACTCCTGAAATTATGCTCCTAATGAGCTAATTTTTTGTGTAGCAATAGTACTAATATACCCAAACATAAATACGTTGAATTTGCAATTTTTATAATTTTTCGATATGAATTATGAAATTAATATTCGAAAAAATTATGAATTGCAACATACAATTTTTTTGATGGATTTAGATTTATTAAGTCCTGCTTTATGGAAATCCAAAATTTCACATTTTTCTTCCAAGTAGTTTTCAAATTATGCTTAAAAAACGGCAAAATGGTGGTTTAAGGGGCCGTCTATGATAGAAGTGAGTAATTTTTTGAAATTTATTCTGCTATCCTGTAATCAAACAGGTTTCATTGACGCTTAAACATGCCTTGATCAAGAAGGCGGCTCTCTCGGTTAACAATCGAGTTCGGAACTTCAATTTGGATACAGCCCTTAAAATACGCTCGTTTTAAAATAATTGATTTCTCGGAAACTTATGGCACGAATTGCATAAAAATTTGTTTATAGGCTAATTGAAAGGTGTAGAATTCATTTATGCTGTGAGAATTATGTACTGCTATTGAAAAAAACAAAGTTATGGTTCGTTTTAATATGTAGATAGCCCCCTAAGCAAATTTTATATACATCATTTAAAAGTAGACTTTATTTCCAATCTTTCGGTACCAATAACTTTCTTTTACGATAATTTGTTGAGAAGTTAGTAGGGGGTGTTTACTTTTTTTTTTCTACGACTGTACCTAATAAAAAATAATGATCCTAAAACAAATTACAAAGAGTTGAAAATTCTTTTCTTTGAAAAACAAACTTCCCTACTTTATGGAAAATATTCATTTTTGAAGCAGAAGGAATCGTTTTAAAAGTCTGCTCCCACACACAAAAGAGAGATTTGGGGTTTTATTGAATTATTATGAATTCGATATTGGACCAAACTTCAGTTAATCTGAAATCATTCAAATTCAGCATAACATTCTTGAACCTTTCGTGAAATAACTTTCACTCTTGCATCAAATCTAAAAAATACAGAAGCTAATTATAACTGATCTATGTTAATCTTTCGTTGTGATAAATATCGTGTTATCCATTAATTTATTACTTTTCTAATACAGAAATAAAAATTCTTAAATTGTTTCAATTTCTTGTTTGGAATGCTTCAAAAGGGTACGAGATTTAGTCATTTACTGTTAATGTATATTAGAATTATTAGAGATAACATGTTAATGTCTTTTTTTCCGAGGTGCATTCTTAATATTGTAGTATATTAAAGACACATTTGATCAGCTTAATCACCGTAGATTTCTATAACTTCCTTAATCTATTTTTTTTCTGTCCAGTTTAACTATCCCAAAAGAGATATGGATATAAATAATAGGGGAGAGTGGGATGGAATGGGACAGTAGGTTTTCCACTTTTTATATCATACTAATCATTTCATCAATCACACATTAGATGAAGCATTGGTGCCCCAAGCTTCAACTGAAAAAAGTAGCTGATCTGCATAAGCTTTCAATTGCATAAAGAAAAAGCTTATTTCAAGAATCAAAAGTAAATTTGCTTCATATACTTTTTTTTTTTTTTTTTTTTTTTTTTTTTAAAATATATATATATATATATATATATATATATATATATATATATATATATATATTAATGACTTGTTTGTGCTTAGATGTAATAGTTTCCCCATTTATGAAACATTATACTGTATATTATCCCTAATTTAGATTAAGCTTAAAAGAAGCATTTTTGTTTATACAAGAAGTTTAACATAAAAGAAGGTAGAGGGAGGAATGGGACATGCCAGCAAAGGGAGGAATGGGACATGTCTAATTCCTTCTTTTTAATAAGATGAATGTAAATTGCCAATATGCAAATATTTTTAGAGGGTAGTATATTAATTATGACTTTATAAATATATTAATTTACTTCAAAATGTAAATAAATTAAACTAATGACTTTTTAATGTCATCTCCGACTGACAATCCTGAATTTTCCTTCCAGTGATGAAAGTAATGGAATTTGATATTGTAGAACAGACATTATCAACCTACAATCTTTGTTAGACTGTATATATACCCAACCCTAGACTATTTGTGCCTTATCATACATTGTTTTATAGCTGTCCCATACCTCCCTGTTAGTGGGGAGGTGTGAGACACATTTTGAAATTTACAATTTCTTTATTTATGAAATTGTTTCTGCAAATTATGTTTCCATATTGTTCAAGGACATTAGAAAGTGTTTCATTTTGTATTCTATATATCGAAATTTTTGTTTTAGTGTCAAACAAAGTTGATTTTCTTATTTTTGTAAAAAGTGTCCCATTCTTCCCCACTCTCCCCTATATTTAAAAGCGTCATTAATTATGGATACCCTAACAAAAAAATGAAAATATAAGGGATCAACTAAAGGGATATTCTATGCAAATCAGCTGATATTGAAGTGTTTTCTCGGTAACTACTGAAGTTATTTCAATATTTTCTGAAATAGTTTTAACAGAAGCTAAACTATAAATTGATCATTAATGTTTTTATTTTTTTTTTTTTTAGATGTGTTCTTACTATTTTTTTTTTTTTTTTTAAGCAGCATTTGATTAACTTAGTCACAATAGGTTTCTATGACTTTCCCAATCCATTTCTTTTTCCAAGTTTTCAATCCCAGTTTAAGTATTCCAAAAGAAATATGGTTATAAATGATATAGTATTTGAAAGCGTCATTAATTATGAATACCTTATATAATTTTTAAAAAATGAATGAAAATATAAGGGATCAAGTGGGAGATATTCTATGGAAAACAGCTGATATTGAAGTGCATTTTTCTCGGGAACTACTGAAGTGATTTCAATATTTTCTTAAATAGTTTTGATAAAAGCTAAACTATAAATTGATCGTTCAGCAAGAATAACTAAATATTTACGCGAAATAAAAATGTAAAATTTTTTAAACCTTTTTAATTAACGTTACTAAAAAAGGAATGGATTTTCCATAAAAACAAAATGATCAAAATTTAACTAATTTTAATACCAAAAAATAAAACAATATTGAAATATCTTCAGTAATTTCAAAGGGACGCCGATATCAGTTGTTCTCTTAATCATTTCCAATATTATTGAAGCACTGAGAAAATATCATTAGATACAGTGTAAAGTAATTCTTTACATGTCTATCGACAATTGCTATAAAAGTAACTTGTATAAAGGGAAAAGCAGCTTGTCCCAGGGTTCTTAAATGTCTAAACAGGGCCTGTTTAAGACTGATCAGATTACTAAATATAGGCAGTTCTCACCTACAATACATACCTATTACCTTGTCAAACCGGTAAATCGAATTAAATAAGCTTATGTGCAAATATGATGTCTTCGCTGAACTTCCAAAACCACCGTTTGCAATATTTGACCTTTTCTCATTAAAGTTATTGATTTCACTATAAAAGCAGAGTAAAATCCACGCATATTAACCCTTTCACCGTTTGAAACTTTCCCACTATTCTCCACGAAAAACACTCTTGTAAATAATAGCTATCTCTTTCAACGAGACCTGTTCAAAGGTGACCAGATGTCTCCCAAATTTTCAGAACAACTTTTCCTTCCCCCAATTCTTCTCTGTGCGTAGTTTACATGCTTTATTTGGAGGGCGGGTACAAGTACAATGGCTATCTGCAAGAGGGAGGTATCACTGAGTGTGTCAAAAGTATATTTTCATACACTTCGGACCAAAATCCAGGAATAATATTTTCTACTGAAGCTGTGTTTGTGTACTGGTTTAGACTTACAGATTCAAAGGATTATTTTGAATTATATATATAAATGGTTTTTACATTCACAAAATTTATCATGCAATTTTATTTGTGTATTAGAAATATAGCGAATGTTTTATCTTAAGTTTTCACAAATTTTATTTGAAGAAATGAAATTGCATATTACGTAGCGAAAAATAGCATTTTTGCTCATGATTAAATCTTTTATTAATTGCATAAAAAATTCTTTATTAAAATTCATTGAAATAAATTATATGGTATTTGGAATAGATAGAAGTAAGCAAGAATGCATCATTTTAAGATGATTCTTTCATTAAAATTTATACATCTTTTCGCGAGAAGTTAAAAATTTCAATATTTGTTCATTTGCAAAAACTCATTCATTTTTTATTTGAAGATATATATTTTGTGATAGAATTATTGCATATTTACATTTTCATAAATCGCAGAAATTATGAAATTTATTTAAATTTTAGAATTTTTTCATGGCTATGGGTGAAATAAATAAATGTAAAAAATATAGATTTGTGTATTTATATTTTTCTTCGTTACCGATTTTTTTAAATTTAATAATTATAAATAATAAATATTAATTTAGACTGATAACAAGATTCCTAAATGAATCCAAGAATTGCTGATTTTATGGATTTTTTAAAAAGTCTAATATGTATATAATGCATATAAATGTAATATATATACAAAAGCAATTCTTGCAAAAGCTGTTGCAAATCCAATCTCTATTTTTGTTTGAAATTAATATCTTTATCGAATCCTTTCCCAATGATATGTTATTAAGAAGAATCTATTAATGCATTTATTAATACAGTAAAACTCGCCCCTCGATCTATGAATATAAGAAATATAATATTGCCTCAAGTCCTTCGCAATCCAGTCAAATTAGAAAAACACTATTTTGAACACTAATTTTTACCTTATCTACAGTCTACAGTCATAATTTCTGTGATTAAATGAAGCAAAAATTGTTATTCGGAAAAAGTAGTACCAACAAATCAAAGAAGTATATAGAATTCGCCACGAAGAAGTTAAATAGAAAAATGAGATAGTTTACCCCCTCCCCTCCTCACACACACACAGAGATTATAATAATATTTTTTTTATTATTAATATTATAAACCGGTGCACTGTTAGATAAACTGTAAAAAAGGCAGCATTGAAAATAATAATAATTATTATTATAAATATGTGAAAGTAAAACTATATGCATAAATATTTCACTGAACAAAAAATTGAGATATAGTAGTTATTGAAGTACATATTACATTGTATTATAGAAAACCTATTCTATGTTTCAAGTAAATATTTATACCGATTCCTTTAACTAGTTATATGGATAACTTATGTATAAGGGCAGTGACTTTTACGTATTTATGGGAACATTGACCAAAGCTAATTTTTGGGAGGGTGGGAGCGGGAGAAGACACGAATTTAAAATAAACAAAATTTTTTAACAGAGATTTTAAAGAGTTGATACAATGATAGAGAAATGAAAATTTTTGAAAGTTGAAAACTTTTCATTATCTTTATTTTTACTACATAGGAAAAAGCAAAGTTAAACAGGGGGGGGGGGGGGGGGTGAGTCAAAATTTTGATATCTGCCCAAGAAAACACAAATTTGGCAACATGCAGCATAAATAAAAATGTTTCTTCATAGATATTTTAAACTAAATTTGGGATATAAAGTTATTCGTTATAGTATTTCTAAATAAAAAAATAAAATAAGATTGCCCATTCAACAACTAGAAACGTTATAAACATAAAAGCATGACAACTCCAGGCATGACTGTAAATATTTTGGGATTGATTTTTTTTCCTCATTTTCCGACAAATAATTACATTTTGAGTTATATGCAAAATATTAACTTATCAAGCTGTTCCGTGCATAAACTCTATTTAAAATGCACCTTTGACACCATCTTCTAAAAAGCTTGTTGCTTTTATTAAAAAATGAAACACGTTGTTATACTTTATACTTTCTGAATAAGAGCACCGGCCAATTCCACGTGTTTTATGAATAAAACAGAATTCAGGAATGTGTCCAAAAAAAAGTCTATTTGGATTCCAATTTATTTTAAAAGATTATGCTACTTCTATATTGGCAAGTGGGGCATTTGTCCAGAACCCCAAAAACTAGTATTCCAATTTTAGAAGTAATTGAGATTTTAATTCTGTACCGTATATTCATTTTTTTTTATGCCTCACCCGTCGTAAACGCCGCACTCCTCAAATTGGCCTGAATAAGCTTAAAAATATCGTAATCGCCGCACCCGTTGTAAACGGCGCATCCGTCGGAACGCTACTTTTGTCGACAGCGTCACATCGACCTAACTTTAATCAAAGTTTTCTGAGCAGTGTAGGTAAGATGTCTGAAGTTTTACTTAAAATATTTAAATCCGATTTTAAATATTTTTATGAATCTTTAAATTAAGGAAACTTAGTTGGTATATTAAAAAAAATCGTAAACGCCGCACATGGCGTAAACGCTTCACTTGGAAAAAAATGAACTTTTAAACTCGTAAACGCCGCGGCATTTCTTCCATAAAATACGGTACTTTTTTCTTCCGAACTTTATTCGAGAAACATCTTTATTTTAAAATATTTCATATCTCTATTGTTAAATTTGTTTAAATGAATTGATGATGTAATTATTATTTTCGCCAGCAAGCGAATAGAAGAAAGAATTTTTTTTTTTAAATATTTTTTAAAACCTATAAATAGTCTCTAATTAAAAATAAATTTTTAAATGTATCTATCTATATTATAAAGGACAAATGTCTCCGTGCGTAACGCTGACGTCATTTTGCGAATGGTAACAGTAGACCATTAAATTTCTTTTTTACAAAAATAATTAAAATTTTAAAAATCCCACATTTCTAATTTTTACACTGGTTAAAAAAGAAAAAAAAGATACCTTGAATTTGTTTCAAAAATGTATTTCAATTTGTTTGAAAAATGTATCGAAATTTACCCATTTTTTATGATTTTTAAAATAATTTCCAAGCATGTTTTTTTTAAATTATTATTAAACATTTGGAAAAATGGTTATTGTCCGAGTCAGGGTAGGAAATCAAAAGTATATCTGAAGCTTTTGATTGGTTTAATCTGTATTTTATTCATTTTCTGATTGGTCTATACAGTAATCTGTATTTCCCTTTAATTTCAACAGAGATGGATACCTTCTGTTGCCACTATGACAAAAAAGTAATAAAAACTACAAAACAAAAAAAATTAATAACTCAGAAACAAATTGAGATACAGCTTTCAAACAAATTGCACTTAAAAATACATATTTTTCTCTATACGACGGTGTAAAAAGTAATAGTGTGGGATGTTTAGAAGTTTAAGAATGAAATTTCATTTAAAATGTGTCGTCAGATTTCTTGGAAATCTGACGATGGAAAAGCCTTTTCCCGAACAGCCAATGAAATGCTTAGATAATACGTAAGTTTCAGGTGGATAATACGTATGAGTCGCATGCGACTTTTGTTGCTTGCAAAGTTTACGTGTAATAACATTATTAATGTTTAATTCATGGCGTACGAAATGTAGATCAACTCCGTGCGATTTTTTGTCTTAAATTTTAGTCTTTGAGAAAATCATTTTTCAAATGGTCGTTCTAATTTGTTAAATTGCATTTTCTTTTTATTTATTTATTTATTTAGCCTTATCGCGTCCAGACGATTAGGAGAGATATGTTTGTATTTAAGCTAAAATAAATAAATCAGCTTTGTTTGCGGGTGATATTCTATAACGAAGTTATATCTTCAATAAAATAAAATAATATAAATTAAAGCAGAAATATAACAAGCATGTAATCGGACCTCGTGCTTAGATAATTGAAATTATCAGAATTTAAAAGGACTGTTGTAGCTAATAAGGTCTTAGGGCATTTTTTTTTTTTGGTGGGGGGGGGGGGGGCAAATACAAAAGTATTGAGTACTTTTAAGAAATTTCAAAACTTTATTTGAATGCATACTTTTCAAATACGAATGTTTTTTTTTTTTTTTGGCGCTGTTAGTGGGCATCTAAAAGATTACATGGATGAAATGGTTGTTCTTTATATTCTGTAGCCCAGGATGTACGGGTTTGATTCCCTAGTTAAAATAAATGCGCATTGTGCAGTATCATTGTAGTTTAATGCAGTAACATAAAGTTTTTTTTTTTCTTTCTCATGATTAAGAGAAGTTGAATAACAAATGTCTGAGTAATTGATAAAATAAATGTTTCTCGAATGAAGCATGTAAGAAAAAAATATAGAACTAAAATTGCAATTACTTCTAAGTTTGGAACACGAAATTTGAGCGCTTGACAAATGATCGTCTTTCCCATACAGAAATAGCATATTCTTTTCAGTGCATTTTTTCTTCTTTAGCGTATTCATTATTCAAATTGACTTTTTTTTTCACGCGTTCTTGATTTCAGTTTTGTTCGTAAAATATAAAAGTAGAATTGGCAAGTGTTCTTATTCAGGTACTATAAAGTCGAGCACTTTTTAATATTTTCCAATAAAATTTGGATTTTTTTTTTTTTTTTAGAAAATGCTATCAAAATAGTAAGCGTTTTGAATGGAATTTCTGCACGTGATAGCTGATAAAGTTCATCATGGGGGAAAAATCGCTTATAACTCAAGGTGTATTTGGCAAAAAATGAAAAAAAAAAAAAAATTCGCTCTAAAATCATTTAAAATGTCATGCCTGCAAGTATCATGCTTCTAGGACTACAAATTAGTCTATGGATGTGTCGGAAAGTTTTTCGTTACTAAATATGGAAAAATATCTTTTTATTTCTGAAATGCCATAATAAAGTCTTGCTCCGGTACAAACCGAGCTGAACATGAAAATTCAATTACGATTCAATTCAACCCGACCCGAATCCGATAAACTTTCTTCCATCCGAAATCGAGAAGGTAATTTTCGTCGATTGGTGTTCGAGCCCCCGAATTTGACATATTTTAATCCAAAACCGAAGTATTTTAACCCGCAATCCAAAAGGAAAGGAATTTACTTCATATCTTAATGCAGCATTCAAAGTAATCTACAATTATATCTCGAATACAAATTTTATCTTTAATGTACAAAAATACATTCCTTTACTTTCGTTAACATGCAAATATAGTAAAACCTTTAAAGAATGGACATCTCGAAATTCAGTATAGCATTCCCGGTAAAAACACCATCGGTAAAAATCGCTTCGGTAAAAATCATCACGGAAAATATCCCCCCCCCCCCCCCAGAAAAAAGTATCATCAGCATAAAGCTCCCGAAAAAAGAAAAGGGCTCACTTTGCTCACTAAATATACATAATTATCTTAATAATAATTATATATAATTAAGCTGGAAAAAGTCCACACATTTATTAATAACACAATTTTGATGTCTTCGATTTAGCTGATTATAATTTTAAGTAAAGCAGGTGCTAACCACGTGTATTTGTAGTAGAAACAACGAGAACATTATGTGCATAACGTTTAACACAGTAAAACATCCATATCGAACAGGGACTCATTATCGCAAGGGCAAACAGGGAAGTTGCCCCTGGTCCCCATAGTCAAATATTGGGTATTTTTTCTTTAAATTACTACAATTTGTAGCTACAAAGACGTCTTAGGTGCCCTCCCCTGAGTCTTTGCCTCAAAGCGCTGCATATGGTTATGCAGATTTTTATTTGTGCAATAAAAACGAACAAAGAAATTTTTTAAACAGTTAAGATTTTGCACTCGCAGGCTATCAAAGCCTGAGAGCTGATATGCCTGCAGGTTCTGTATCTATGTATGTACGTAACGCGATAAACTCTTGATAGAAACATCCGATTTGCTTCAAATTTTTTATGCTGGTCTATCCCTGTTTGATCAATCACCCCTTAATTTAGATAAATGGGTTTCTCATGCAGAATTATCTGATTTGCTTCAAATTTGGTACACCGGTTTATTCTGATAAGGCGCTTCCCTGCTTAAAGTTGGAGGCTCATTGTTTAAGTATAAAGGAGATAACGGGGGCCAACACCTTCCCCTTAATTTAGATAAATGAATTTTTCATGCAGAATGATACGATTTGCTGCAAATTTGTCATACAGGTTTATTCTAAGACACTTTCCTGATTACATTTCAAGGTTCATTCGTTAAGTATAAAGGGTGTAAACGAGGTGCTAATCCCCTTCATTTATTTTTCAAAGAGCATTATTCTTACAAATAAGAGCATAAGTAGACGGGGGTCTAATCTCCCCCTTTATTTAGATAAATGGGTTTTTCATGCAGAATTATCCGATTTGTTTCAAATTTGATATACCGGTTTATTCTGATAAGACACTTCCCAGATTCCTGATTATTTACCGTTTAGCTTAAAAAGAGAGTTCTATTTTACGAATTCTAGACATAAATTAGAGTATAATATACAATTAGTGTGAATAGCCCGTGAGATCAATGTCATCAGTTTAACTGGGTTCTTTTCTTTTTTAGCTTATTATTTGGTTTTTATAGTGTAAGAGGATAGAGGGGTAACAGAATTATGAGTGTTACAGAAAAAACATATTTTCAAATTGTCAGATTTGCTCAAAAAAAAAAAAAAAAAAAAAAAAAAAAAAAAAAAAAAAACAGAATATGGTCATTTTTATTTCGGGAATTTCTTCTGCTTTATTTTTCCAAGTACGAAGGGGCTGCTTTCTGCGTGTGGGAAAACGGATGGCGGGTTAAATAAAACTTCAGATTCTTCCAATGTATTATATATTGATGCTTACATATATATTTCTTTTAACTTTCAACAATGATCATTGGTGAGATAGGAGGAGACAATAAAATAAGAATAAATCAAACATTGTTTATTGAGTCTATAAACTCACTACATCAGTAGCTTATATTGTAACATTCAAAATATATGTATGAGCAACTTTTTTTTTATATATAAGTATGCTATAGATGTAGAGAGGTGAAAGAATCTATAAACTGCATTTTCTTTTAAATTAGCCCTTGTCCCTTCCCTCCCCCCAGAGAAAATCCCACCACCCTGACCAAATCTCCAGATTTTATGTCATATTTTTCTCTTACGTTCCCCTAAATCTACCCCTCCCTCGCCTCAAAAAATATGTAATGAAAAATCGTCCCTTTTATTTATCTATATTTCATTCCCTTAAACATTTTTGTATGTAAAGTTTATTCGTGCGCAAATATCTAACCTATTAACCCCCCCCCCCCTCTCCCTCGTCCCCTACGCTGTAAAAAAACGAATACTGGGACTTTTCTACCTTAGTGAATGTCAGCCCATTTTTTATTTCATGGTGAATTTTCCGAGGTGATTTTCTCCGGTGGAGTTTTTTACCGTGGTGATTTTTACCGTGATAATTTTTCCGCCTACCTAAAATCAGTTGTTATAAAATAGCTGAGAAAACAATCTCGCTGGCTCCCGGAATTTTATAACATCAGTATAGAAAAATTGTGCCAAATAAGACATCTCCAATCTAACCTAATTTACACCAAAATTTTATTTCTCTTTTAATAATCATGTGAAAATACATTTTTAATGGAAAGAAAATAATGTCATTTGTGTCTTTTTAAAATTGGCAACAAAAGATAGAGATTTTTGAAATAATACTGTTTGGCAATATTATTATTTGTAAATTTTAAATGTGACATAATTTTTCTTCATTTACTGTTTTTAACGCGTAATAAATGCATAAATATTCATATTTAATTTTCTTTCTCTTTTGGTTATCCACGTTACATCTTTATCATATAATTTTTCTCATTTTGTGCTTTGAACGCGTGAACAGTTAATTTTTATTTAAAGATTTTACTCTGCTTTTAATAGTCAAGTGTAAAAACATTTTTTAATTGAAAGGACATATTTTTATTTGCTATCTATGTTTTACAATTTTGTAACAATATAGAAAATTGACCTTTAATGAATCTGAACAATATCGGTATCGAAATGATGCGAGTATTACTCGCGCTCAGAGGGTTCCGTACAATAAATATATGAATTATTAACTGCATTATTAAAAAAATCGCTTCTGAAAGAATAATAAGATTTTGTAAAAAACAATACAATGTAGAACTGAGTATAGACTATAGCTGCATATACTAGAAAAGGGGCTGTGCATATATAACACTATCACTCTAGGGGGGAGGGGAGTCTGGCACTTCTTAAATAAGATATCTCTGGGGAGAGGGGGCGTTTCTTTTTTATATTGTTATCATTTTTGCTCCAACCAAACTTTTATTTTTTCAAAAACTTTTTCTTTACATCCAAATAGTCTGTTACCTTTATTATTTTTTTTATATGTTTTTATGAAAATAAAGATATTATTAAAGCCATTAAATGTTTATAGAATCATTTCATTCCAAAATTTGGAATACGCCAACGTTTGGCATTCCTGTTCTTCTGCCATATGGGCATATAATTCGTTGTCAGAGAAATCAGGAACATAATAAGTAGGATATAATACTTACATTTACCAGTAAAGAAAGACAAAGAATGCTAGCCACTGTTTTATTGACAAGGCTGCTACTGCCAACTATTTTTCTATTCCGTTTGCACTTCTGTTAAAAAAAAAAAAAAAAAAAAAAAAAAAAAAAATGGAATACGCCAAGGTTTGGCATTCCGTTCTTCTGCCATATGGGCATATAATTCGTTGTCAGAGAAATCAGGAACATAATAAGTAGGATATAATACTTACATTTACCAGTAAAGAAAGACAAAGAATGCTAGCCACTGTTTTATTGACAAGGCTGCCACTGCCAACTATTTTTCTATTCCGTTTGCACTTCTGTTAAAAAAAATAAATAAATAAAATAAATAAAAAACAGATTTTGTATAGTACATTTTTCTTGCAAATGTTCTCGAACAGTATGTCAATAATTTCTGTTTTGTGAAAGTGGTATGGGGTAGAATTAAAGAATTAGTCGCCTGTGGCAGCCTTCTATTGATAAGTTCTGCATTTAACCTTCCCGGGTAGGGGGCTAGTGCAAGAATACAATATTATTTTTGGATACATTATGTAACAATATGCTATTATTAAATACTTTTAAATAGTAAATAACTCTTTTAGATGTTATTTGATATAAATTTATTTCATTTATTGATAGTTTATTGGCCCTTGAATCCGTAAAGTATGCAACTAATAAATGTATAACCCTATTTGTATATCACTATAAGTGTATAAAAAGAAAGAAAAATAATATAAAAATAAAATAATTTTTTGACATTGATAACGATATCAGCAAGTAATAAATGTATAATCATATGTGTATATCACTGTAGGCGTATAAAAAGAAAGAAAAAGAATCTAAAAACAAAATAATTTTTAGACATTGATAACAGCATCATCGGATGGAGGGGGGGGGGGGCGATTGACAAATGATAACATATGATATCATAAGGGGGGGGGGCAGTGGTCCAAAATTAGCAAAATGTTCATAACGTTACATATGTAATAGCCCCAATGTATGAATAGGTATACCACAAAAATTAAAAGAGGTATGAAGCCTACATAATATCAAATATTGCTATTCTCTATAACTCTTTTTTTTATTATCCTAATCTGTTTTTTTTTTTTTTTTTTGACAAAGAATAGTTATTTGGCTATACATTGGCTACATGAGTTTGCAATTATTTCCCTTTTGACCAGAAATAGCAGAAAATATCATTCTAGGTGATAAATTGTATTTCCCTGGAATCCCCCCCCTTCTTCTCATTTTTATGTGGGTAAGAAAAGATAGGCAAAGGGAATAACATACAAGGAATTAGTGTATTGCTCCTTTTACATTATAATTGAGGCAATACCCTATCCCCATTTCTTTTTTCCACAGTAAACTTAACTTATAAGATTTTCTTGAAAACTATTATAAATACGGATTAGATCTTCTTAAAATACTGTGTATATAGGGCATTCTTCTTCTGCAAAGCTGACATTGAACAGTTTTAAGCCTGTTAAGCGTCATCAACTGTCAAACTCTACAAATAAATAAATAAATATTGTTTCATATATTCATTTTTTAACTTCCCGGATTCTTTTCTTTTTGTCATACTTCATTTTATATCTTTGGCTGTTTTGAAATTCTGCAACTTTTTTCTAGAACTGTTGC
Organism: Maratus speciosus; assembly: GCA_963932465.1. Lineage (NCBI taxonomy): Eukaryota > Metazoa > Arthropoda > Arachnida > Araneae > Salticidae > Maratus > Maratus speciosus. The sequence goes on from OZ010797.1 coordinate 343,269,127, forward strand.
AACTTGAGATGTTTTAAAAATTGCAATTTCATAGGAAAGAGAAGGCGGGGAATTGAATGTCAGATTAGAATGTAGTGATTGCATTGCCACAGGAGCGATTCAAAAAGGAGTGGAGTGGATGGAAGAAAATTGACTTAAAATTTACTAACGAATGGATAACTGAAAATAATTCAAATTAAAGTATTAATAGAATTTTGACAAAAGGAACAAAAAGCAAAAACAAGAAAGGATGCAAAAGGAAAATAGAAGCTTTAGATGGTGCATTGTATTTATACAAGATTTTTTTCCTTTTTCTTTTTCTTTACACATAGGATACAGTTTTTAAAATTAGCTTGCACATGTTATAAGACGAAAGACTAATTTTAAATATTCACATTGAGATAAAGTACAATTTTATAGCAATGTATTATAAACGCTATGCGTCTGTCTAGACTTTTGTTATGGGATTCTGTTTTTGAGAAATTGTAAAGAGTTTTTTTTTTTTTTTTTTTTTTTTTAATTAAACTTGTGCAAATTTAGTCAATGTTGTGAATTTGAACTAACCATTATATTCAAGTTTTCCTGAAAAGTTAATAACAGCGTATAACAAATATGTTTTTTCTTTATATATGTAAAAGTGATAGGTCAGATTTTATTTTTAATGATTAAATTTGTAAAAGATTCAGGTCGGAGATGAAAAAGTTTTATGGGAGGTGTATTTTTAAGACAAAGGAATTTTGTGAAGGGATGAAAAGAATTATGAAGAGTTCTGTTTTAAGGTGAAATATTTTGTGAAGTATCCTTTTAAGGACTCAGAAATTTTCGAAACAGATCCTTTGCAATACAATATATATTGCAATTTATGTAAGTTAACTTTTATTCAAAATATTGTGATCTGTATTTTTTTTTTTTTCACGTAATGTAAATGTAATTTGAAATATCGCAATCCAGAATTTTACTTTTCATTTAATTTAAAGGCAATTTGAAATATATAATCTGCACAAGTACATATTACATTATATGCTCGGTATTCATCATATGCAGTACATGTAGTATAAATATAATTCAAAATATCAAAAATGAGAAAATAAAAATGATTTTGAGCCTATCACTCGTTATATCTTCTAGTTAACGGTAATAATCTCAAAAATACACATATAAATGCTTTTAAAAAGTTTGTTCGCTGTTATATAGTAACTGTTTGATTTTTGTTTCGTAACATTCTCTTTAATTTATTAATAGTCTTTTCCAATTTCAGAAGAAAAAAGAAAACAATAAGGGAGAAATCAACGGATTCTTAAAACTAAAAATACCAACTAAAACCTTGATTGAAAAAATCGAATACAATAATAAGTAATAATGCAAATTAACTCTGATAAAAATTAATTTTTTTTTTTTTGCTATATTCAAATTCTTGCGTAATATACTGAAAATTATATAGAGAGAAGTGAATTCTCAAGGTTTCTTTTTTTCTTTTCTTTTTTTTTTCTTTTCTTTTCTTTTCTTTTTTTTTTTTTTTTTTTTTTTGTTGTTGTTGTTGTTGTTAAGTTTTTAATGTAATACAAGCTTCAGTGCTTTACACTTCATATTACTTGTGTTATACAAGAATTTAAACATAATAAAAAATGCATTCGTATCAGAATTAGCTTGTGAATTTTATCAGAATTAACACTAAATTTAACTTACTTATTACTTATTACTTTTAACTTTTTTGCTATTATTATACTAACTTTCAAATGGAATAATACCACGATTTCTCATTTAATTTTCTCCTTTTATAACTTATTCAGCTTATTTTTCTTCAAATACAACTTAACTTAAACGAAACATAAAAAACATTACAAATTGCATAATTATGTTATTTTTCGAAATTTTCTTTGTACGTAATGTTTCAAACTGCAACAAGTCAAATAGTAGAATATACGTGGAAACTAAAAACGTGGATACTAAAAGCCACCGCTCTTTTTTTTTTTTTTTTTTTTTTTTTTTTGAGTTCCAGAGTATAAAAAATAAAATTTATAAAGTTTTATTATATTGCCCTTATTTTATTGAAAGGGAAATGATAAACCTATGCTTTAAATCTCCGGGTTTTTGCTTCGGACGATGCTATACTTAAAAGTAAGAGAATATTGCAAGTTAAATTACAAATTTAATCTATTTTAAGTATTTAAAAAATCTCAGCAACAGCTCATGAAAATGAATATTAAGACGAACTATAATAAAAAATAATTACATGCTTAGAAAATTTTATTCTTTGGATGTGCACGCATTAGTATTATATATTTTAAAAAATATGCTTTATATAATATAAAAATTATAAGTCATTTTAAAATAGAAACATTTTAATCATTACATAGCTAAAGATTAATTGTAATAAAAAATTCTATTATTAATTTTATTATTATAGCAGGATGTAACTGAAATTTAATATGCAAAACTAATTTCGCATTCTAGATCGTATTTTTTTTTCATAATTATAAGATAATTTCTTGCTTATAATTTTCGCTAGTCTTCCTGTCATATGAAAAAAAAGTTACATTTACTATCCCAATACTTTAGGATTATATCAAACAGGATCATTCCCAGTAAGGTGAAAAAAATCACTGATAATAGGCGGTATTTTAGTGAAGATTAATAGAATCTTTACTGTGAAAGAACCTCTTTAAGATGAGCACAAAGGATTATAGCCAGAGCCATTCATGCTCGACCAAACCCACACGTCAATCAACTAGCTTACTTAGAGGGGAAAGAAGTGCCGAGTAAATCCGTGCCTAACGTTTCACGAACAAAAACCGGTGTATAGAAATATCCGTTTTGAACAGTTCGCAGACAGAAAATCCCCTGGGACAAAACCCGTTTCAAACGTTTCAAGGTAAGAAAGTGGAATACGGGAAAATCCGGGCCAAACGGCTAAAGGGTTAAAGATGAGAATCCCTGTTTTTCAGATCAAAGCACGCATAACTATTACGACTAAGTAAAGCGACGAATGTGTGAAACTTCATTTTATTTAGAAATTGGAAAAACAATACATTTTAAGCAAAACTTAAAAACAAAATAATTTAGTAGTTGGTTGGTTGGTTGGTTGGCAGACGGCTTGAGACATATGCTTCGCCGGCGGCGGCTTTGTCTCGAATAATCACACAAAGGGAGAGATGAGGAAGATCAGAGGGACAAGCCCCCACAGCAATGCCCGATTATCCGCGAGCAACCACGAAGGAGAATTTGCATAGAGCCTTTACTCCAGAGCGAGACTGAAGAGCAACAAAGAGCAACTCCGCGTAAGTAGACTTGGGGTCTCCGCAATGAAGGAGGACATGGTCCGGAGTCTCAGTAACGCACCAAAGCGAACAGAGGGAGAAATGTGCCTGGTTCATCTTAAAAAGGCGAGAGTTAGTTACCCAAGTGCGGGTACGCCAGCGAGAAATCCACATATCTTCGCAGCGATGGCTAGTCCACTGCCGGAAAGCGTCGTCCTCCTCACTAAGGTGAGGGAAGTTAGAGCAGTAGTCACTATTCATCCAGGAATATGTCTTCTCGACAAGCCAATCTCTGCGATCTGCGTCGCAAGGTCGTCAGGTGCGACCCGGTTGAGGGAGCGAGCCAAATACGGACCATTGCGGGCCAAAGAATCAGCCACCTCGTTGGGGGGAATGCCTTTGTGGCCGGGACACCACATCAGGGAGAGAGAAGCACGACCAGCCGACAGAACCCGATCGATGGTATTGTGGAGCAGCGTAATCACTCTCGGAGAGCGGAGATAAGTACATTCCAAGGCAGAAAGGACAGAGCGGCTATCAGTAAGGAGAAAGAAGCGGCCATCCCCAGAAACATATGAGATAACAGCAAGGTAAATGGCCAGAGCCGCGGCAGTGAAAATCGAATTGATATGAGGAATCAGCATAGCAAGGCTAGATCCTGTAAGACAATTATGAACCGCAACGGCTGTTTTGGAGAAATCCTTGGAGGCATCAGACGAGAGGAGGGTGACCTGTGGGATGGAAATACTCCATGACTTCCAAGCTTGGTAGGAGGCCTCCGAAGGGAGGGAAACATCTTGGAAAGGAAGGCCGTCTAAAATAATATGACACTGTGGATGGAGAAAGGGATGGGCTGGCCACGAGAACTTGAGGATGTGAGTGGGTGGAATATTGTAGGTAGCCAGGAGATCCGCAGCAGCAGCAGAGAGATAGCCGGAAGAGGTAGAGAGGTCGGAAGAGAAAGGAGGGTGCGGAAGAGCTAGCTGGCGGGCAAGAAATCTATTAGCAAACGGATGCGACTGGCCATGCAAGAGGCATTTGCCTCGCGACGAAGGAATGGAATGGGGTAAATTTGGGCAGGCCGGTGGCAACCCGGAGAGCAGCATTATAATTGATTTCAAGGGAATTCAGGGTCGAGGGTTAGACCTTATGAAACAGGGGACTTGCGTACTCAAGAAGCTGCTAACCAGAGAATCAATGATTCTGATCATGTGGACCGTATGAACCCCATGGTTCCGTGATGCAACAACTTTTAAGTAGTTTAGCCTTTTGAACACCTTGGCACATAGGTAAGAGAAGTGGTAGTTGAACAGAGCCAAGCCAGACGCCGAGGATCCTGGCAGAGGGACCCCACTCGAGTTCAAAGCCCCTGAGGGAGATTTTGGACTCGGAGACCCGACGGCGGGAGAAGTCAATAACAGTGCTCTTGTCCGGTGAAATGGAAAGATGGTGGGCAGTGTACCACTGCACCAACCGGTCGAGGCAATTTTGGAGTTTAGCCAAAGTGCGGAGGGGGTCATTCCCCAGAGCATAGAGGAAGATATCATCAGCGTAGATGAGGAGATGGACCCCGCACTCTAGGATCTCAAAAATGTCAAGAAGGTAAACCATAAAAAGGAACGGGGAGAGGACGCTACCCTATGGGACACCCCTCCTACACGGACCACTGTGAGAGAGCACGGACTTCCACCGGATGCGGATGGAGCGGTTGGTCAAAAAATTCGCCAACCAACGTCCGGTCTTACCCCGGACACCAAGATGAGCAAGCTTGTAAATCAAGCCATCGATCCAGACAGAATCGTAAGCAGAACGAATCCAGGCATACAGCAAACGCGGCTTGGCGGGAACTGCGAGCACGATAGATATCATCGTAGAATTTGCACAAGGCAGCCATGGAGTCCTTGAAGGGCATGAACCCGTAATGGGCGGCATGGAAGATGTCATTGTTACCACCCCAAAAGATGAGACGGTGGAGAAGGAGGCGCTCGAGGACTTTGGCACACACCGCAGTCAAGGCAATTGGACGATAAGAAGAAGTGAGGCGAGCTGGTTTCCCAGGCTTGCAAATTGGAACGATAGTGGCCTCCTTCCACGAAGAGGGCCAGTCGAACCCTGGGAACGACAGACATTGTCCCAGTAAGTGCGAGAAGTCTGCCTGATATGACGCCTGAGTTTACAGGCCGTCTGCTTGTAGAGTAACCACATTTCCTTGGAGCAATATGTCCGCGCAAGGTAGCGGCGCTTGAGTCCAAGCAACTTGCGGCAGGTGATATCCCACCAAGGAGCACTGCGGCGTGAACTTCGGCGGGGGAAAGTAGAGCACATGGAAATGGCCTCGCTACAAGAATTCCAGAATGAAACGTAGGTGGTACCAGTGGTGGAGTTGTCCAGATCTGAGTTGAGATAACGGCTGGCAGAAGACCAGTTAACAAAACGGCGATGCAGATCAGCATAAGTACCGCGACCGCCAATCTGGATGATCACGGGCTGATGATCAGAATCGAAAGGATCCGGATGAATCGACCAGGACAGCGACCCGTACACGCCAGGGGACGAGAGGGAGAGGAACCAGGAAGAGTATGCGTAGCGATAGTCGTATTACAGACACAGATATGGTGGCTGAGAATCCAAGAATGGAACCGCTGAAGATCAGAAGGGTATGGAGGATAGCGACAGAGAAGATTGATGTTGAAGTCACCCACCAGAAGGAAAGGAGGCCCTTCAAGGTCAGCAAACGAACCCCTAGGGAGGTAGACGTTAATGATGCTGATCCACACGCCATGAATATTGATCCTAACCCCAAGAGCCTCAGTTCTACCGGGGGAGTCGATGGGGAGAGGAATACGATAGGAAGGAAAGGAGGCACGGATCGCCATGAGGAGTCCGCTTCCGCGGCCACTACTTCTGCTGGACGAAAAGGTGTGCATTTGAGGGACTGAGAAAGTCGAGCTAGAGTCAAGGAAAGTTTCCTGAAGGAAAATCACCTGGCAGTCCCCAAAGAAAGGAGCTTGTAACCAATGGCCATTGGCCCTGACGCTACGACAATTTTAATGGATGACCTTAAAAGACATGGAAAGAAATAAACAAGCCAGTACACCGGAGTGGAAGCCAGATGGAAGGGGAAAGCCAAGCAAGGAAAGCAAGCAGAAATGGAGAAGATTAATGTGAAACAACATGAGAAAAACCCCTCTCCCCACCCACAAAAAAGGGGGAGAGGGGGACCAAACTGAAAGAGCGTTAAGTGGTAGAAGGAGGGTATCCAAGTTTGGACTACTGCTGAGAAACACCGTCCGGAATCCAAGATTCGGGCGAGGAAATGTCCATGAGGGGGCCCGGTGAGAGCCCCTTGGTCGATATGACCCTCCGGATTTTGTTTGGTTTTTTGACTTGAGATGCGAGCGAGGTGAGGACGTGTGCTCACTCTTTTTCCCAGAATGTATGGGCGCAGGGGGGAATCGTCTGTGGTCAAGATCTCTTTAACGGCCCCGCCGACCACTGGCGTGACCATGGTAAGCATGCTTTGGCAGTTGGCTGCCTGGGCATCCAGGACCTGCTGTAGCATGCCAGCAATGTTTTCAGAAAAGCTTTGAAGAGTTTCTGGTAGTTCAGTTTTAGTGATATAGTCCGTAGTCGGGGGGGACCACACAGGAGTAGAGGCTGTAGCGGCATAAGACTCTGGTTTTGACGTCGCATTAGCACGGAATTGCCTCACTGAAACCTAGGTGCTGTTCCGCTTTGAAACGTAGAAGCTTAGCTTCCCGTATATAATGAGGGCATGATTTGTCTGTCGATACATGGGTTCCTTTACAATTCAACACAACGAAGAGAGTCCGTAGAGCAAGAACCTTGGTGAGAATCGGCGCATTGGCCGCAAACACGAGAACTTTTACAAACGCGTGAGTTTTGAGTAAATTTGAAACAATTAGTACATTGCCGGGGTTTGTCCACAAACAGAGAAATCCGATGGAATTGGTACCATAACCTGAGATCGGAGGGAAGGGAGTGACCAGAACAGTGAAAGTGGGAGTAGAACCCTGTCGCAAGAAGCGTCTCACCTCTAAAGCTTTAACACCAGCAAAGTCTAATTCTTCCGCTATTTCACTGCAATCCACAAGGAGGTCAATGTTATGTAGCAAAAAACGAGTAGAAATCTCTTCTGTCTAATAGGAAGCGGTCACAGCAATATTGAGTAAAGATTTGACTTTTAGAAGCTGGATAACCGTTTCGGCCGACTGGGTATGAGCGAGTAATTTACCTTGTCGAGTTAGTTTAATAAAATCGATACAGTTGTGCGACGGAACTTGGGAAGCAATAGCTTCCTTCAAAATCTTGGGATGAGTCGCAGGTAGAGCCTGTATTGGCCGCAAGAGTTATAGAAACAGCACCAATGGAGAGTTTACTAGCTTCACATAAAATATCCTCAGGAGAACTGTCTAAGCAGTACAAAAACGGGTTACGAGTCGAGCAATTGGTCGTATCCATAGTCGAAGAGTAGTTCTGGCCGTTATCCGGAGCATCCATAACATTATCCGTGACCGTCGCTGGCTGGCAGACAACCACGATGACAGCAGATAAAACTAACAAAAACTACAAAAAACTAACTTACCAACCCTAAGAGGGAAAGGAAACCCGTAAAGCACTTACGGGAACTAACAAAGTAATAAATGGAAACACTACAAAAACTTTAACAAAACACCCCTCAAAGGTGTGAAGAAATAAACCAAACGCGTGTCAACGAAAAACGATCACCGAAGAAAAGGTAAACACTCTCTAAGCCGTTGCCAAATGCAACCAACACATCCGACCACAAAACATAAATTTCATTTAGTAGTTTAAGTCCGCTGAAGATGAAATGTAGCTTAAGCTATAGAGTTTAAATATGGTCTTATAATTATCAGCCTGAAATCGTTCACTTGTGGTAAACACCTTAGGCAGGTCTATTTTTAAATGGAGGATATTCCATCTATGTTTTGATCACGTGGTCAAGGTAAAAACTTCTAGTGTAAAGAAGGGAAGGCTTCGTAGACGTAATGAAAAAACCTCACCAGCTAGTAAAACAGTTCCTGCGGAAAGCAGTAGTAGCCTTCCTTCTTATCAGTTAGAAGTTCTTTGGGTAAATGGAGGATATTCCATCTCCGTTTTGATCACGTGGTCAAGGTAAAAACTTCTAGCGTAAAGAAGGGAAGGCTCTGTAGACGTGTAATCTGAATCCCTGCTAGCCAATGAAACGTTCATGAGGCAAAGCAGTAGTATCTTCCCATCTTATCAGTTAGAAGTTCCTTAGGTAAATTACCGGTATCACGTGACTTTTTTCAGCCTCGAACCCATATTTGGAATATCCTCCATTGCGGGTATCACTTGACTTTTTTCAGCCTCGAACCCAGATTTGGAATAAAGTCCATTGTGATCTCATATCCTTTTACAATGGATTTCATTCGGGAAAAAAAACGGTGTTCTTTGGCAAATATCCCGCTGGCTCCGTTGCACACTCTTTGTGGAGCTCCCGGCTGTATTTTTCTGTGTTGTAAATTTCCTTGTGTGTGCTATCTCGTCCCTGTATATATTGACGATGACTTATAAGCGGGCGCTTGACGCTAAGTACACAAGTCCGATGTATGTTAATAAAAAAAAAAAGTTGGCAAATATGACTTCATTTTCTTCATAACAGCAATGATGTACAAAACTTCGAGAAAGTAGGATCCCTTAAGGTCGGGTTCCAGATAGATTTTTTGCTGTTAGCGAAATGAGATTGGCCAATCAGAAGGCTGCATTTTTGCGAACTTTTCCTTGTTTGAAGTAAACAGCGAATAGTTCGCAAAAATGCAGTCTTCTGATTGATAAATCTCGTCTCGCTAACAGCGAAAAATCTATCTGGATTCCGGCCTTAATGTAAGAGAATGGGGGATATGCAAGTAATAGAATGGAGGATACTCCATCCTCGTTTTGATCACGTAGTCAAGGTAAAAACTTCTAGCGTACAGAAGGGAAGGCTCCGTAGACGTGTAATGTAAATCCCCGCTAGCCAATGAAACAGTTCATGAGGCAAAGCAGTAGTATCTTCCCTTCTTATCAGTTAGGCGTTCTTTGGGTAAATTACCGGTATCACGTGACTTTTTTCAGCCTCGAACCCATATTTGGAATATCCTCCATTGTATTGCTCGAGCGGATTTTGAACAAATAGACTTGATGAGCTTGCCATTTCCGCCAAATTAATATAGGTTTAAACATAAACTAGAGTGCCTCTATATGCAAGTGACAGCATACGCACACACTGTTAAAAATGTCGTGAAAAATTACCTCTGTTTTTAAAGGCTATCTATTTTCTGACCAATGAGAACGCTCTACAAATGTTTATGAGTAATCATTGGTCAGAAAATAGATAGCCTTTAAAAACAGAGCTAATTTTTTACAGTATTTTTAACAGTGCAGGAGGCAAGTTAATATTGGGCTCAGACAGACGTTTTTCTGCAAACTATGCCAAACGTACATTCCGATACTTAGCCATACTCGGCTGGATGAATGGGATTCGGTTATAGCATCTAGAATAAATAGTGTGGAAATTGGCAATCCAAATAGTGCTAAAAAACTAAATCCTTTAAATGTGCTGAAATACGAAGAGTCGATCGCGGTGACATCTGCGTTATATTTTCAAATTTCAGAGTAAAAATCTTATTACAACATCTAGACTACACTGTTAAAAATCTGCAGCTTTTGATGCATAGTCACTTCACCGCTTTAATAGAATATCTCCATTCTGACCAATGAGAATTCTCCATAATATAGTAAAGTAATTGTTTTTCTATAAAAGCTGTGGAATGACTATGCAGCAAAAGCTACAGATCTTTAACAGTGTAGTAATCGCTTTGAAATTTTAGAAAATATCTTGCAGATGCCGCTGCAATCGACTCTTCCGATTTCAGCGTCATTTGACTCAGAATCATTATTTTAGCACTTTTTTAAATGTTACTGGTATAACTATAGCCGATTTCCATACTATTTATTTTAGATGCTGTAACTCGGTGCCTCTACTCCAGAGTGACGACATACGGAAAACAAAAATTGACTCGTTGACAGGATTTTGGGCAAACACAAATCGCCAAGCATCTTGGCGAGCCTGTCATTATATCCAAGCCACTGTTTGTTCACTAAGTCTCTATTAACTCGTCTCATAGAACTCTCTTGGCGAGTATCACCAAGTGCTTTCGATAGTTTGTTCAAACACTTCTCCCTGACCATGCGCCTGTGTATATGTCGCCACATTCACATAGAGGCATCCTAGTGAGACAAGTTAACAAGCATGTTTGGTGATTCACTTTTGTTCAAAGTCATCTCAAGCAGTCAAATTTTCTTCCTGTATGTCGCCACCCTCATACAGAGGCAACATAACGCACTGAGCTCTATTATAAAACGGAGAACTACACTGTTAAACATCTGCAGCGTTTGCTGCATAGTCACTCCACCACTTTTATAGAAATCGATTACATGACTATACTATGGAGCATTCTCATTGGTTAGAATAGAGACATTCTATGAAAGAGGTGGAGTGACTAAGCAGCTAAAGCTGCAGATTTTTAACAGTGTAAATTTCCAAACTTTAACATTGAAACTAACGGTGAGCGTATCAATACAATTTTACCATAATTTTTTTCTCATTCAGTTCCGCTATGAAGGAAAACTATAGCAAAACATTTATTTATTTAACAAATACATCTGACTTGTGTGCTTAACACTAGGTGCCCGCATATAAGTCATCGTCAATATACAAAGACGATATAGCGACAAGTCAATTTACAACAAGAGAAAATTACAACCGGGAGCTTCGCAAAGGCAAAACATATAACGTACTAAGTTTCCCATTTGTGTCTCAAAATGGTGCGATGCAGTTTTAGCAGACGAAACAGACCGTTGATTTAGACCTATATTAGAGCTCAATGTCCTATAACGCAAACGGATTCGTCCACGCGAATACCGCTAGAAGTTCAGTAAGATAAGTCGCTATAATTATGATAAAACTTCCTGTTAGAATAAATCTAAGCATGAGCCTTGCACATGTACACGCGTACGCGTCTCCACTCGCTTATAAAAGCATTCTAATAGAAAACTGACTAAGTCCAGTCGTTATTTTTCAACTTAAAAAAAAAGGTGTTAGTTTCCTTACACTTTCCTGTATCATTTTAATTCAACAATACGTATTTAATTTATTTGAGAACATACATGAGGCATGTTTGCTTGACAGACAACTATAGTTGCGTATATAGTATGGTGTTTTCATTCTATGTGTTAAATCATAAGATCCGACCGTGCTTCATTGGTTGTTTACGCGCCGCCGCACAGTGGAGTATTTGACTCGAAATCCTGGTCAAAAATATTTTTCGATGTAAATATAGTCCGGTTGGCTTGAAATTCTTCGATGTTATTGGGTATCACTATGGCATGTTTGGTATTGTAAATGAAGTCTATAGTCTTTACGGTTCATTTACAGAGACACCAAAAAGAATTCCCTTACATTATGGTCTATGGAGAAAAATCGTTTGCTCGGTATTTTAATGATATCATACTTTTAAACGTACTGAAATTTGTATACATCACTAAGGTGTACTAAGGCACATATTGTAGAATATGGTGTGCATAGAATATATCGTTCATTTACAGGGACACACAAAAGAATATGGAAGAATAAATTTAACTATTGAAGTCTGTGACCAATTCTGGAATTGCGTTTGTAGTTGTGATATAGGCGTTTTAAAATAGAACAACTTTTTTTTAAATATTACTTGGTGTGGATACATTCTATAGATCATATACAGGGCTGCACAAAAGTTCTCAAGTACATTTCCATTTATTCACGGAAATAGCTGAATGGACATTTTAAACTTTGCTATGCGTGTCACTGAACTAACTTTTAGCATACTATGAAGTATACATACAAATCCATAGCTTAGTTTAATATTTTATATCTCAAAAGCTGACTAAGTGTAAGTAAGATTTTAACACTTCACATAATAACGAATATACATTTTATAAATATTTTGACAAGTAAGAAAAAAAAAAAGGATCATCATTTAAGAAGAGCACAAAGAAAAAAAAGTTAAAATATTAATTTACTAAGTAGATTTTTAAAAATACGCATAAATCACATGTCCATTGACTTAACGTTACCGAAGGGATTTCGGAAGTTGAGCGACTTGTAACCTTAACTATTTACTGTTTTTAAGAGGAAAGTAATTGTTGATAGGTTTGTCTTATTCACTATTAATGTTTAATTAAATGTATTTAATTTTACTATATATAAAACTAATTATTTACATTTAATAATGCTTATTACATTTAAATTACATTTAATAATAATTATTGCATTTAATTTATGTTTAATAGTGTTATATTTAATAGTAGGTTCAGTAAAGTGGAGTCTATATAGTATAGATTACTAGTTTTTGAATGTATTTAATATTACCAGTTTCAAAATGATTCTTTAGAACTTTCCTTCACCTTCTTCATCACTTTCTTCTTGGCTTTTATCGGAACTACCATCAGACCTTGCTGGAAGAAGAAGTTGTAGGGTCTCGCTACTGTATGGCTTGCTCTTTTTAGTTGATAAACGGAGTTATTAGAAAATATGAAGTTGCTTATTTTCACGTACATTATAAAAGGAAAATTTTAATTAAATTTTCTTGGTGCCGTTTGTCAGATTTGGAATTAAAATTATGTGTCCCTTTTTAAGGACACCGCCCTCGAAAGGGTTATTTCCCTCCTTTCACTCCTTATGTTACACACATGAGCCCCAAGAACTAATTAGGGAACCCTTTTCAATAAATAAGTATATACAATTTGAAGGCGATCGGATATTTCTATCAAAAGATATCGAGTTGCGTACGTATGTACGTACCTACATACGTACATACATACAGACAGAATATGTAGGTGCAAAAAGCTCTCCGTTAATATCCTGTGAGCTAAAAACCTGCAATACGACAGTAAATATATAGTTCTTATCTCTTCAATTCGGTGGCCGCAAAACAGAGCATTTAAATAGTCATCCCGAAAAAATTTTTTATAAAAAATGGCAACAATATGCGGAAGATTTTTTTGCAGAAATTGACACTCAAGACTAGATTTAATACGATTATATTTCAAACATGGCGGGGAAAAGCGCGGCACATATTTAAAAAGCTTTCGATATGTATAAATTAGAGCAAAAAATGCTTTAAAAATAACCCTTTTACACATTTAATGTTTTTTATTGCATTAAAAATGAAACTATTTAAATTAACACATAGTTTAATAGTAAGCTCTGACCTTTGTTAAACACGTAAGCGCTGTTTAGTTTCAATTCAACAATTCATTGAGCTAGAGGTCTGCACGGGCCGGAATTTCCAGGCCCGGGCCCGGCCCGGCCGGCCCGGCGTAAAAATTGAAAGTTCGGCCCGAGCCCGGCCCGGCCCGTTTACATTTTTACCGTTCTCGGCCCGGCCCGGCCCGGCCCGTACAAAAATCAGTGAAAACAGGCCCGGCCCGGTCCGACTCAATTTCAACAAAAAATTCCGTTTTTTCTCGATATACAATTAAGATTCTTTTAATGAATACTGCATGCATATTTACGGTAACATTTTACAGTACATTTTAAATTACTATGTGTTCCCAGAATAGAAAACACACAATAGTAAACATTAACGATTACTTACAGTGTTTTAGTCAACGTCCTCTACAGACGTTTCAAAATTTAAATATGGGTTCATTAAAAGATTATTGTAGTTTAGAATAAAGGGTTAAAAAACATGATAACTTTTGAAGCTTATAATAAAAAGTAGATTTGTGAAAATATTTCTGCCATTTTTAAGCCTTTTCTCAAATCCAAAGGAGCTACATTTTGATACATTTATGAATTCATTTCTTTTCGGAAACGCCTGAGATTGGCAGGTATTCTTATTGAGAAACCATGTAAATGCCGTTTTTTTCTTAGATAAAAGTAATATATCTTTCAGAAAATACTGCCAAAGTTAGCGTTTTGAATCGAACTTCCGGTAGCGATATCACAGGAAAGGAGAAAAACGTACAGTCACGTGACAAGAGTCTCTGTTATCTCTGTACGTAATTTATGAAAAATGGAAACGCTATTCAATTCCAAATGCCTTCAATACTCAGACCTGTCAATTTTATGCCTTTATAGTTAAAAATGAGTCAGAAAATGTGTCTGAAAGTTTCGCATTGTTGAGCAGTAAATATGAGAACCACCTTAAGGTACATTTCCAAAGATACTGTTAACAGAAGTTTATTATTGCTATTAATACTTTTACAAAACATAATGCCTGTCCTACCCATCCTGAGAACGATTAAGACCAGTTCCGTCCCGGCACAAGTCTGCAGATAAAATTAAACCCGGGATCAGGCATCATGTAACTGTACGATGCCGATCTCTACGAAGGACATGTTACATTTCTGTACTGATGTTGTTAAACTCGCATCGGCTCGTAACGCACATTTATACTTCTCGAAAAAGTCATATTCATTGGAAATCGCCTCGTATTTTATCTGCTTCTCTCAAATTTTTATATCGGCCAATAGGCCCGATTAATTTTTTTTATCGGCCCGGCCCGGCCTTGCAGGCCCGTTCAATTTTTTTGCCGGTCCGGCCCGGCCCGTTGAAAAAATTGCCCTAATTCTGCCGGCCCGGCCGGTTTGAAAATTCTCCTCCATTCCGCCGGGCCCGTGCAGATCTCTACATTGAGCCACAAAAAAATTATATTTAAACATAACAACAATGCCAAAAACAACAAAAAACCCCGTCTTCTCAGAAAGAAACTTCCTCTTCAGCTGAGGCCAGGAGCCACCGGATATAACTCAGGTTCCTAAAATAGACATAGATCGATGCACCAGTTAGTTAGCTATTAAAAAATATGATTTTTACAATTGTTGACGAAATTTTAATTTTTCCATTTTTGGCCAGGTTTTTGGGTCAAATACTCCACTGTGCACTGATTGGTTGGGTCTTATTATTTAACACCTGCATTCTTAAAAATCTGCAGCTTTTGCTGCATAGTCACTCCATTGCTTTTATAGAATATCTGGATTCTGACCAATGAGAATGCTCAGTAATATAGTCAAGTAATTGTTTTCTATAAAAACGGTGGAGCGACTATGCAGCAAAAGTTACAAATTTTTAACAGTGATACTATGGAGCAAAAGATACAGATTTTTAACAGTGTATACTATGGGGGGTTCTCATTGGTCAGAATAGAGATATTCTATAAAAACAGTGGAGTGACTATGCAGCAAAATCTGTAGATTTTTGACAGTGTGACTCGCCAGTGCTAGGATGTTAACGCCTTAATGTAAAGGAAAGTTTAGCCCACTGTCTTCGTCATGATGAGGACTGGGTCGACCACTGAGCTCCATAATAGTAAGGAGAGCTGACTCAGCGGTCCATTTTCTTGCCGCGACCGCATCACACTTTCAATGCGCGTAAGTAACAAATCCTGCACTTTTCTTAACATTAAAGAATTATTTTTTCAAACTTTTCTGCAGGCTTTTAATCAATTTTGATTATTTCTACACATTTTTTATATTTTTATGAGCAACGCTTAACAAAGTTTTCATTCTTTTTCTTCAGCTTGCCTAAAATTTCATTTTTAAAAATTCTGCGAAGAAATTAAATAAAATCTGTAGTTTTTTCCAATAAAAAATATACATCAGTGAAATTGTAACAACTTCATCCTATTTCTAAAATAAAATCCAATTCGAAAATGTGCACTCCATACTACTTTATAGGAGGTAATCTAAGTTTTACCAAAAATTTTCCTCGGAAATTCTTTGCCAGTGTTCACTATATCAGAATAGGGAGTTAGCCCTGCGTGCTATCGTGAAGCTCTGTGGGTAGACATAATGAAGGGGGCATAAAGGGATGTAATTACTAAAGTATTACAATATGTTTATTTTCTAATATATGCGTGATTTGCATAGAATAAACATTTGACTCACGGTTGTGCTATTAGTGTGGGCCCACCGTGACTGAGTGGTTAAGGCACCACGCCGCTAATCGCTTGAGATCGTAGATGGGCTGCGGGTTCAAACTCCCGCTGGCTCCGTTGCACACTCTTTGTAATGCTCCCGGATGTAATTCTCTGGTATTGTAAATTCCCTTGTGCTATCTCGTCCTTGCATATTGACGATGATTTATGGGCCCTGATGTCAAGCACACAAGTCAGATGCATGTGTTCAATAAAATAAAAATACTATTAGCGTACACTCACACATATCACTTTTCTTATTAGGTGCGTTCGTAATTATATAAATACGTAGCGCCTGTAGTCGTCGTCTGCTCCGCCCGTCTGTCTGTCTGTCCATCTGTCCGTATATAACAGAGCAAAAATTACCCAACGAATGGCTTGAAATTTCGTATATATAATCGTTACAGGATTTTGACGAGTCATTTCAAATTTTATGAAAACCGAATCAAAACTTAAAAATATATTATTAAAAGTTTTCTTCATTCTCTTAATTCCTATCATATGCAATTAATTCAATGGTATCCCATGATAGGTAATTATTATAGGTTGTCATGGTTATTATCGCATTAAAATCTATCATACATGATTAATTCAATGATATCCCATGATAGGTAATGACTCTAGGTTGCCATGGTGATTCTGTCAGATTTAAGATGGAGTCCTATTATTTCCGTATTACTGAAATGAATGTATATAACTATAATAAATTTTATATTCATACATTTTTGCATAAGAATGCAACAGCTATTGCACCAAGATCTGAATATTTATATAACTAGTTATAGTACGAACGCACCTCATTTGCCACGTTTGACGTACAATTTCGACTTGTTAGATATCGTGAGCAATCTTCGCAATGCATTATTTTCTAGCATCTTTGCAATTAAAATAGAATTTGAAAAAAACTCTATACATGTAAAAAGAGAAAGATTGACTGTATATTTTTAGGTGCATTCGTAATAAATACATATCCCCCTATAGTCGTCTTCTGGTCCGTCCGTCTGTCTCTCCGCATATAACAGCACAAAAACTACCCAACAGAATGGTAGGGTTGCCAGATTGTAGGTTTTTCGTGTAAGTTGTACGTTTTTTAAGACAATCGCACGGTGTACGTTTTAATTTGCCCCGTACGAAGATTTCTTCCGTTTTTCTACCACATCTTTCTTTCGATAGTTTCAAGAATTTTTTAACCATTTGGGAAAATGGTTATTGTCCTCGGTCAGGGTAGGAAATCAAAAACATATCTGAAGCGTTTAATTAGTTGAATCCCGCATTTTATTCGTTTTCCGATTGGTCTATACAGTAATCTGTATTTTCCCTTTACTTTGAACAGAGATGAATACTTCTGTTGCCACTATGACAAAAAAGTAATAAAAACTACAAAAAAAAAAATTAATAACTCAGAAACAAATTGAGATACAGCTTTCAAACAAATTGCAATTAAAAATGCATGTTTTTTCTCTATACGACGATATAAAAAGTAATACTGTGGGATGTTTAGAAGTTTAAAAATGAAATTTCATTTAAAATTAATTCAGGAATGCTAATGTTTAATCCATGGCGTACGTAATGTATGACCAGCTCCGTAGGAGTTTAAAAATTTACAGTACCGAAAATTGTAAAACTGAAATTTCTTTTAAGGGGTCTCAGGACTCTTAAAATTGAAAAAAAAAAAAAAAAAAAAAAAAAAAAAGAAAAGAAAAGACCATTTTCACCATTTAATATCTTAAAATGTATATGATTTTAAAACACAATTCTAATTGGGATAAAAGATATAAATACGTTCTTTCATTTTTTGTATTCAAAAAATTTTAAGATGCAGAATTAGCACTTACAGAGGTCTCCAAACTGTCGGATATTTGACGGGTAGAAAAGTGATATAACAACTTACGCGCACGATTACAAAATAAATATTGCACCTAGAATGATAATTTTGGTGCCTACTTATACTTCAGATTATAAAAATTACCCTGAACCTAAAAAAATATGTATTTAAAGCATTTTTATATTTTTAATACAAAGTTGTATCTATAGCTAATGCAAAATTTTGAAAATTTCAACAGTATAACCACCTAAAAAATATTTTTTGAACAAGAAAAAGGAAATTTTAGGTTCAGTTTATACAGACTAACATGAAACATGCTTTTGAAAATTTCATGAAAAAATATTCAGAAGTTTATGAGATATCGTGCGCGTTATGCCAAAAACGCCATTTGGAGAAAAATGACTTCAAAGTTTCGGAAACCACTTCAGCTATTGAGCGGGTGTAATTCTAAAAGCTATAACTTCTATTCTAATGAAAATTTCCAGCAAACAATTATATCAAAATGTTTAGAAAATATATGAGTTTAATATCTAAAAAAAATAAAATTTCGAAAATTTTCAAACTTTAAGTGTCCTGAGACCCTTAAAATTTGTTCATGATGGGTCCAGGAATGTTGATGTTTAATCCATGGCGTACATAATGTATGATCAACTCCGTGCGATTTTTTATGTCTTAAATTTTAGTCCTTGATAAAATCCTTTTCCAAATGATCGTTGTAATTTGTTAACTTGCTTTTTTTTCTTTTTAATTTTGATTAAAAATTTCACCTTTCGCCGAAAAAAAAGTTATACACATGCGCGTCAAATTAAAAAACTGCTTGCTTCTGATCAGGATGACAAAAATCTTTGGAGAGTTGTATTAACTGCGCAATCGCGAACTCTTGGGTTGAATTAGATCATCTGAACTTGACATTATATACTATAAATAATCTACATTATAAAACTTTTAATTTAGTATATCTAAAATATGCTTTATGCTTAATGGTTAATCTTTATGCTTAAATACAGACATTTCTTTTTGTAGAGTGCCTATTACTAAAGTTTTCATGATAATCATTGAATTGTAGGATGTTTGCACTTAGTTTCAATTTAAATTTTTCATTCCTAATGGAATACATAACAGCAAAATTAGTAGAATAATGTAATACAAATACAGTTGGAAAATAATGACTAACAAAGAAGGTCTCCATACTGGGCATACTCAGAATATGTTGAAAAAAATGCTAGTGAAAGTACTCATGTGTATAATAAAGAATCAGTTAAAACTAGCGGCGGAATTACAGTAGAAAATCTGTAAAAAAATAAAATACTTTCGAATAATTGGCGTGAAAAGACGAAAGCGGCATGCAATTTGGCGAGCAGCACTTTTCCTCGCCAAAAGCAAACGATTTTAATGAATCTGAAAATTGTTTGTCAATTGATTTTGAGAATATGCGGTATTTAATGAATTTAAACGTAAACCATGAAAGATTTTTTTTTTATTATTATTATTATTACATTTTGTATTATACTTGTTGCTTGTTGCCGATTTGAACGAAATTTTGCATTGTTTTATTCTCCAATCCACAATTTTTTTAATTTAAACGGCTTTATCGGTTATAAAAATAACTTTTAACGCCAGATGAATAATGCTGCCGTAATACATTTCCATACCGAAGAAGTTGTTTCCATAGCAACAAAGTTGAATCGACAGTGCACGATGGGGCATACTTTTGAGTTTGGAACAATTTTAATCAATTTAAATTTTGTTTTAAATCGTAAAATATGATAGTTAAAATTCGTTATAAGTATATATAAATATATATGACAAAACTATAGTTAAAACAAACTAAAAATGACAAAGATAAAGTTATTTAAATTAAACTTATTTAAACAAATTCAACATAAAAAGTTTTTTCCTTAAAGAGTATTCGACAAGCGTATTTTTTTTTTAATTTAATTTCTTCGCCAAACGGTGATAAGTCGCCAAATAAGCGAAATTTTCATTATTTTTTTACGGACGTTCTACCGAGTTTCCGCCAAAAATTTTTTTAGAAACATATATACTAGAGTGGGTCGAAAAAACCGAAATATTTATAATCGAAACGTAATAGCGCGGAAAAGTTGCCTTTTGTAAAAAAGATAAAATACGTAAAATATTACACCGATTGGTTAATATCTTTTACCGCCGCAAGGGGTCCAAATTTCGAAAAAATCGCAAAAAACATACGTTTTTGCAATTTTTTTTAAAAATTATCCAAACATACCTATTTAATTTCTAATAGAACGCAATATAGAACGCGCCAAGATATTAGTAATGTAATATTAACATTTCATTTTTGTGACATCGTTGCTTTTACTGCTGCAACAGGGCCAAAATTTCTAAAAAATATTAAAAATTAAAGTTTTTCATTTTTTCAATTTTCATAACTTTTGTAATGTTTTACAAATTTTTACATTTCTAATAGGCTGGGAAAGGTATTTTATGTTGTTAATTTCACGAACGTTGTTAACCATGATCACTGTAATTCTATAAAAAAAAATATTGCCCAATGATAGAAACACCTGCAGCTACCTGCACGTAAAATTATTCTCGCTACTAGAGGGCCACGTTTCACTTTGTTCATTTTTTTATAATGTACTCCTTTTACTGTATACTTTGATGGCCCTAAAGATAGAAATATCTGCCAGGTTAAAGAGGTGGCAAAGTTTCATCTTTGCGAAGTCAAGGAGGAACATATCTTCATTCATAACATTTCATATTAGAACCAGGTCTCAATTATTTTCGTCATTTGACCCCATCGTCTGGCAAGGCGACTTCTATATGCAGTGACATTATAGATTTTTTGAAGAAAAATGAAATCCAAACTGTAATAATAATTGCAGTCGAATTTCGCGGAACTGTCTTCAAACAGGATGCAAAGTGGTGTTATAGTAGGATTACTTGAGAACAACTTTTAAAAAACCACTTTATTGGCTTCCTTGACCTCACTTCAATGAGCTTCCACTGAGACATCTTTTCAAACATCTTGATGACGAAAAACAGGTTCTCTATCATATTGTGGCCCAATTGGTTGATCTCTTGTGATTTGCGAATTATTACCAATTTCAAAATTTAAGCCAATTTAATCTGATCGCTTAGCTGTTGATAAAGATGATTTGTCAACTGACCAGAAGTATATGTCTGAAATATCGCAAGCTCTTTCAATACGCGTGCATACAATTGACCTTTTTTGCTGAGTCCCTGGACAAATATTTCACTCAAGGTGGATAATTACTGCTATTTCAATTTTGAGACTCTACGTTGGAACAAAGAAACCCTCTTCTTAACTTGTCATACTCTTTGAATACATCCTGAAAAAACTGCATCAGTTGGTTCACAATTAAAATGAATCACTCATGTTTTCCAGAATGTGTGCACTATAGTTAGTAACTTACATTACTTTACAGATAAAGATTATAGTTCCTGTATTTTCACGAAATGACTATTTCGCAAATCATACAAATAGCCTCTTTGGAATGATAGCATATGAAGAGGGGAACATCAGAGCCCCAGCCATAAAGAAAATTGCAAAAGCACGAAGTTCTGTGGATTAGAATAGTGCCATCCGTCACTTTATCATAGCAAACTTCAACATTGAAGTTTAAAATTGTATGGCTTTAGTCTACTGGCAACACTGAAAACTAACGAAACCGCCTGTTATGTTTCTTTATCGACTAACAACGCTGGTGAGTTTAAAATGTTCGATTAAAGATACCAGCTATTATAACTTTCCTTGTCCCACTCAATCACTAGAAAGATGCGTGAAATTAGTCATTGAAGCGCTGATAAAGTTTGTTTACTAGAACAGAGGGAGAATCACATCTGATCAATTTTGGCCTCTCGAGGAATAATGACTTCATCTGAAAGCAAGTTTTATTATAAAATTCATTTATATTAAATACTTCTTCATTTTAAGTTTATTTACCCGTTTCGATTAAACATCTCTATATTTTAATTATTAAAATACTAAAACATTTTGCTCATTTTATATAATTTTTGTGGCATGAATTGGCTGTTATGAAGTAAAACATCAGTAGATGAAGCGATCGTCAAGAAAAATGAATGATTAACTTTATTTTCAAGTCTATTACAAATAGTTATAAAACATTATATATTAATAGATATAAAGTAAAATTATTTATTTCTAGACATATTATAGAAATTATAAAAATTTAGAAAAAAAATGAAAAATTGAAATTTTTACAAAAAATATGGTCTTTTTGGGGCAAATAAAGATATGATTTCATCATAATGAACATTTTCCGGGACATTTCTCATATCTTCATGTAGCTATTGCGTTCTATTAGAAATTTATTGGTATGTTTGGATAATTTAAAAAAAATTAAAAAAAAAACATGTTTTTTGCGATTTTTTGAAACTTTGGCCCCCTTGCGGCGGTAAAAGATATTAACTGATTGATGTAATATTTTAGGAATTTATTCTGTATTACAAAGGGTAACTTTTCCGCGGTATTACATTTCGATTATAGAAATTTCGGTTTTTTCGACCCACCCTAATATATACCCATGGAAGAATAACATTCTGTATTTTTTTTCAGATTTTTCTGAGTATGCCCGTATGGAGACCTTCCTTGTAAGTTGATTACCGAAAACTTTACTGCCACATTCTACATAATTTAGTATGTTATATAAAAGGGCAATAGCGCGATAAAACCGAAACTAATTAACTAATTAGTCAAAATCTTCCAGTTTTTTCTAAGATAAATCTGGCAACCTTACCGAATGGTTTGAAATTTAATATATAGAATTGTTGCAGAATTTTGTCGAGTTATTTCAAATTTTATGAAAATCGAATCAAAACTTAAAAAGATATTAATAAAAGTTTGCTTCATTCTATTAAATCCTATCATACGTAATTAATTCAATGATATCCTATGATAGGTAATGATTCTAGGCACGTTTGACGACGTACAATTTCCGACTTGTTTAAAAATTACACAACTAAGCAACCTGAAAAATATATCTGAAAAAAGTAATGTAGCAATATTTCTCTCACTTATCAGCAATTTGCTCACAAACAAGTAATTTAAATGATGAAATTTCTTATTTATCGTCAAAATAATAGCAGATAAAAATAAGTAGCCTGCGCAAATGAAATACTTACACTTGAATGTTTGAATTCCAAAATACGCCTGAAAATGGCTGAAGTTTGAACAGCTGCGAATAGACAACCAAAAGAACATTTTTATGAATCGAAAATTCGCGAATTATATTATTTAACGTCTTTCTTGCATGCTTTTTTTTTTTTATAATAGATAACTCTCGTGGACGAAAAGTCTAATCTTGCGGAATTTTATAGAAACGAGATTAAAGATTAATATAATTTTTCGTTTTTAACTTATCATAAACTGTATCGAAACATTACAACTAATCTAAAGAAGGATAGATAGATACAAGGTATTGCAACAAAAATAACGAATAAAGTTGGAAACATCTACCTTCTTCCAAAACCAAACCCCGCTCCTTTCCCCTTTATTACATCCTTTTAATTAATTCAACTTGCTTTATGTATGTGAAGATGGAATTTTTTAATAGATTTTTTTGTACTACTTGGTTTTCCCGTCGACCAAAAATCTATCGCCAAACTATAAGATTAAATACCAATAATGATTGATCGTATATGTCAAATTCATTCGACTTTAAGCAAGGTACACGTGTTTACGTCATCAAGTGATTGTTATTTCGACGTTTTATTTGTATTTTTACTTTCTTCTACCTTTACAAGAAGAAAAGTATTGGATTCGTGAAAAATTTCGACTTCCAGTTTTCGACGGATTTATACGTTTTAGAATGCCCAAAACACAATTTGATGGTTTTTAGAAAATGTCTGTCTGTGAGTCTGTCTGTCACTCTGTCACTCTGTCTGTGAGTCTGTATGTGACAAAAATTTTGTGGGCGCTCTATCTCAAGAACTAATGCACGGAATTTCACAAAACTTTATATTTAGTTAGACCTTCATATAAACTAGACTTGATTAGTTTTGCGTGAAAATCGCCCTACAGGTGGCGCTGCTATGCGGCATTTTTCACGATTTCTGCAATAGCTATATCTCAAGAACTACTGCACGGATTTTCATAAAACTTCAGATTTAGTTAGTCTAGGACATAGTTTGGTGCTGATTACTTTTTTGTGAAAATCTCCCAACAGGTGGCGCTGTTATGCTGCATTATTCATGATTATCGCAATAGCTCTAACTCAAGAAAAAATGCATGAATTTTCATCAAACATCAGATCCTGTTAGTCCCTGATATAAATTAGTGCTGTTTAATTTTTGGTGTAAATCGCCCAACAGGTGGCGCTGCTGTGCTGCATTTTCCACGATTCCCGCAAGAGCTGTATCTCAAGAACTATTGCACGGATTTTCATCAAACTTCAGTTTTAGTTAGTTCTTGACATGAATTGACGCATAAATTAGTGCTGTTTAATTTTTGGTGTAAATCGCTCAACAGGTGGCGCTTCTATGCTGTATTTTTGCGATTTCCGCAATAGCTTTATCTCAAGAACTAATGCTTGGATTTTCAACAAACTTCAGATTCAGGTATACCTTGATATCATTTAGTGCTGCTTATTTTTGGAGTAAATCGTACAACAGGTGGCGCTGCTATGCTACATTTTTCAGAATTTCCGCTATAGCTCTATCTCAAGAACTAATGCACGAATTTTCATCCAACTTCAAATTCAGATATACTTTGATATGAATTGGTGCTAAATCGTTGTTATTTCTTGTACTATTTAAATGATTTAATTGACGTGATTTATATAGAAGAAAGTTTTGTGATGGCCACAACATACTAGTTATTAATGTTATACTAATTTATTTGTTCTTTCGTTATTTAAAATAAAAATTATGTCAATTTGTATAATTCGGCGAAATTGGTTGACGAAATAACTTAAGTAGTACCGATTTTCTACTCACTTCCTGATAAGCTAGAATTATAAAAAATATGTTCACAGATGTGTTTGCGATGACAGTGCAACACTTTAATATTTTTAAAACTTAATTATAAATTAGTTTTAAGGCATTTTCGGAAAAACTCTTTTAATTGAGTATCAAATGAGACTCTTCATATTATTCATTGGATAAGTGGTAATTTCTACGAAAAACATTGATCATGTTACTGTTTATTATAAAAAAAAAAAAAAATGCAATTTAACAGATTACAACGACCATATGGAAAAATATTTTTTCAAAGACTAAAATTTAAGACATAAAAAATCGCACGGAGTTGATCATGCATTACGTACGCCATGGATTACATTTTTCGGTACTGTGAATTTTTAAACTTCTGCGGAGCTGGTCATACATTACGTACGCCATGTGGATTAAACATTAATATTCCTGGACCAATTTTAAATGAAATTTCATTCTTAAACTTCCAAACATCCCACAATATTACTTTTTACACCGTCCGTATAGGGAGCCCGTATAGTCCGTACTTTTAAATGTTATTTGTTTGAAAGCTGTATCTCAATTTGTTTCTGAGTTATTAAATTTTTTTTGTAGTTTTTATTACTTTTTTGTCATAGTGGCAACAGAAGTATCCATCTCTGTTGAAAGTAAAGGGAAAATACAGATTACTGTATAGACCAATCAGAAAACGAATAAAATGCGGGATTCAACTAATAAAAATAGCCCAGTGGTAGAGCACGAAAAAAAGGACGAATTCGGAATTAATTAGGGGAAAGCTGGAAATTGTTTTAATCCATTTAGTTTAGGTCTAGAATGAATATGCTATGTTTTCCCCCTCGTACTAGGCGAGCGTTAGGAAATATGTATAGATTTATAGTCAAAAAACACGTTTTTTTGCATACCATAATAATATCTCAAAACAGCTAACTCGGTCAAAAACATTGTCAGTACAAATGTTGTATAGCTTAAAATTCTGATTAAAATGAGTACCTACACTTAATATTTTTGTTGAAAATTAAGGTCACAAATCTACTTTAAAGTTTTAGACCCGTGCTCAGGGGGTTGAACTCAGAATTAATTTGGAGAAAAGTGAAAATTGTTTTAATCCCTTCAGTTTAGGTCTAAAATGAACGTACTATGTTTTTTCCTCGTACTTGGGTCAATGTTAGAAAATATGTACATATTTATTTTCGAAAAACACGTTTTTTTTTTTTTTTTTTTTTTAATTACCTTAACAGTATCTCAAAACAGCTAACTCTATAAAAAACATTGTCAGTACAAATATTGTAGAGCTTAAAATTCTGAATAAAATGAGTACCATCATTAATATTTTTGTTCAACATTAAGGTCGCAATTCTATTTCAAAAAATTTCAAATCAAGAGCTTGAAGCCAGGAGAGACCAAGTTAACTTAACAATATCTCAAAATTGCGGCCTTAATATTGAACAAAAATATTAAGTGTAGGTACTCATTTTATTCAGAATTTTAGGCTCTACAACTTTTGTACTGAGAATGTTATTGTTGGAATTAGCTGTTTTGAGATATTATTAAGTTTACTTGGTCTCTCCTGGCTTCAAAGCTCTTGATTAGCGATTAAGGCAAAATTTTGAAATAAAATTGCGACCTTAATGTGGAACAAAAATATTAATGATGGTACTCATTTTATTCAAAATTTTAAGCTCTACAACATTTGTATTGACAATGTTTTTGATAGAGTTAGCTGTTTTGAGATATTGTTAAGGTAATTAAAAAAAACGTGTTTTTCGAAAATAAATATGTACATATTTTCTAACATTCACCCAAGTACAAGGAAGAAAACATAGTACGTTCATTTTAGACCTAAACTGAAGGGATTAAAACAATTTTCACTTTTCTCCAAATTAATTCTTAGCTCAACCTCCTGAGCACGTGTCTAAAACTTTAAAGTAGAATTGTGACCTTAATGTTCAACAAAAATATTAAGTGTAGGTACTCATTTTACTCAGAATTTAAAGCTCTACACCATTTGCATTGACAATGTTTTTGACAGAGTTAGCTGTTTTGAGATATTGTTATGGTATGCAAAAAAACGTGTTTTTTGACTATAAATCTATACATATTTCCTAACGCTCACCTAGTACGAGGGGGAAAACATAGCATATTCATTCTAGACCTAACAGAGGGGATTAAAACAATTTCCAGCTTCCCCCTAATTAATTCCGAATTCAACTCCCTAACCACTGGACTAAAAGCTTCAGATATATTTTTGATTTCCTACCCTGACGAGGACAATAACCATTTTTCCAAATGGTAAAAAAAAAACATTTCACGGACACTGTTAATGGTGGAAAAGATGCTTAGCAGAGGTCGATTGTCACCACTATATTTCAATAGTATTCTTCGTCTTATTTAATTACAGAATTTCTGGAATTTGATGATCAAAGAATACTACAATTTAGTGGTGGCAATCCGCCAACTGTTGCGCATTTTTACATCGCTACCTTACCTTACACTGCTCAAAACAAGTAAAGGATATTGAGGTTGTGGATGGATCTTGAGGCGGAGGAATTTTTTGGATGATAGATACATGATCGACAGACGTGGTAGGCTATATGAGAAAATAATAACACATGTTCATATTCAAGGCTGGAGTAGCACAATTGAAGTTTATTCCAACAGAGCGAAAAATGTCTAGACCAGGAATCGAACCTGGATACTTGGCGTGCCGTGCCAATGCCTTACCTGTTAGGCTATCCGGACGATACCTGGCTGACATAATTTAATAGTTATGACATAGTTTAATCCAGTTGAAAAAATATTCGTTCCTTTCATTATGACCTAATTACAGATGTTTGGCAGAAAAAAATGCATTGTATTCAGCATTTGGGTACAAAAGAAAAAAACACAATTTGTGCATATGAGAAAAAACTAATAAAAAAAGGTGTTTCCTTAAGGGTGTTCTCAAATCCAAAAGGGCAACTTTCTGACATAAGTTTTAATTTATTTTTGTTCGAAAATGCATGAAACTAGCTGGTGTTGTTGTTCAGAAACTATGTCATTGAGCTGTTTTTTCCATTTTTTTGCAAACGCAATAGACCTTTCAGAAAATAGTTTCAAAGTGGGCGTTTTGAACCGAATTTCCGCGCGAAGGAAGAAAGAGCACTCAAGAGCGGGAGAAAAACGTGTTTGTCACGTGATCAAAATTGCTTATAACTCAATAGGTAACTGATTAATCAAAAAATGAAAAAAAAAACAGTTCAATTCCAAATCGCTTCCATGGCCAGGCTTTCCAATTTTATACCTTTCCGTTAAAAAATGAATTTGTAAATGTGTCAAAACGTTTTGCGCTTGTTGAGCAGAGCAGTTAAGAACAGCCTTAAGAAAATCGTATTTAGTAGGGGGTATGGTTTCCCCGGACGGCCAGCAAATTTGAACATCATGATCCCGATGCATGCCTCCACACCCGGGCCGCGGGTGAGGCTAAATGCAAGAGAAATAGGGTTATAACCAACAAGAAACGAGACTCCAGCTCTGCTCTATCTGATGAACAGACACAGTAATTAATTTCTTAAATAAATTAA
This sequence comes from Maratus speciosus, assembly GCA_963932465.1. Classification (NCBI taxonomy): domain Eukaryota; kingdom Metazoa; phylum Arthropoda; class Arachnida; order Araneae; family Salticidae; genus Maratus; species Maratus speciosus. Next base: position 343,297,703 of record OZ010797.1, read on the forward strand.
TTAAATATACAGTCCTTATTTTACCATTTTAATTTTTTATGAAAGAATGATTATTACAAGATAATGTTTTTTTACTTGTTTGTTCTCCTGTCTGCTTTATCCGACATATAAAATAGCTTCCAGAACAGGTAACTTATTACTTTACACATCATGAGCAGCAGAAATTCGCCTCTCTGGAATAGAAGCAATAAGTTTCTTGCTTCTATACCTGAAAGATGTATCCACATTTCTCTACACTCGATAAAGAAAAACTATAAATTAGTTGCTCTCAAGACTACAATAATATCTCCTCATCTTTTACTGGAATTTCAAGGTGTTTTTAAAAGCATTCAGGGCCGGCAGAAGGTTGCGCTGGGCCCTGGCAAAGCGGTTAGCAAGGTCCAGCGTAATACTGGACTAATAAAAAAAATTTTTAAGGAGGCAGTTCACATTTTCAATTTTTTTTTTTTTTTTTTTTTTTTTTTTTTTTTTTTTCTTTTAATATTGTTCAAATGGGGAACTCACTGATAGAGGTCTGCACGGGCCGGAATTTCCAGGCCCGGGCCCGGCCCGGCCCGAACGAAAGCTATCTTGGCCCGGCCCGGCCCGGTGTAAAAATTGGAAGTTCGGCCCGAGCCCGGCCCGGCCCGTTTGCATTTTTACAGTTCTCGGCCCGGCCCGTACAAAAATCAGTGAAAACAGGCCCGGCCCGGCCCGGCCCGGCTCGGCCCGACACAATTTCTACAAAAAAAAAAGGAAAAGAAAAAAAAATCCTTTTTTCTTTCAACATACAATTAAGATTCTTTTAATGAATACTACATACATATTTATGGCAATATTTTACAGTATATTTTACATTACTATGATGTTCGCAAAACAGAAAACACACAATAGTAAACATTAACGATTACTTACAGTGTTTTAGTCATCGTGTCTACAGACATTTCAAAATGGAAGTAAGGATTCATTAAAAGATTAATGTAGTTCAGAATAAAGGATCAAAAACATGATAACTTTTGAAGCTGTATAAGAAGTAGATTTGTGAAAATATTTCTCTCAATTTTAAGGCTTTTCTCAAATCCGAAGGAGCTACATTTCGACACATTTATGAATTCTTTTCTTTTCGGAAACGCGTAAGATTGGCAGGTATTCTTATTCAGAAGCTATGTAAATGTCGTTTTTTTTTTTCATAGATAAAAGCAATATATCTTTCTGAAAATACTGTCAAAGTTAGCGTTTTGAATCGAATTTCCGGAAGCGATAGCACAGGAAAGGAAAAAAAACGTACAGTCACGTGACAGGAATCTCTGTTATCTCTGTAAGTAATTTATCAAATATGGAAAAAGCTATTCGTTTCCAAATGCCTTCAATAGGCAGGCCTGTCAATTTTATGCCTTTATAGTTAAAATTTTTGTCAGAAAATGTGTCTGAAAGCTTCGCATTGTTGAGCAGTGAATATGAGAACCACCTTAAGGTATATTTCCAAAGATACTGTTAAGAGAAATTCATTATCACTATTAATACTACAAAACACAATGACTGCTCTACACATCCTGATATCGATTAAGACCAGTTCCGTCCCGGCACGAGTCTGCTGAAAAAAATTAAGCTCGGAATCAGACATCTTGTAACTGTACGATGCTGATCTCTACGATGGACATGTTGCATTTCTGTATTGATGTTGTTAAACTCTCATCGGCTCGTGACGCACATTTATACTTCTCGAGAAAATCATATTCATTGAAAATGGCTCGTATTTTATCTGCTTCGGTTAAATTCTTATATCGGGCCGATAGGCCCGATTAATTTTTTTGCCGGCCCGGCCCGGCCCGTTGAAAAAATTGCCCTAATTCTGCCGGCCCGGCCCGGCCCGTTTGAAAATTCGCCTTCATTCCGCCGGCCCGGCCCGGCCCGCGGGCCGGGCCGGGTACGGGCCTCGGGCCAAGCCCGGGCCCGTGCAGACCTCTACTCACTGATGCATTTCAATGTTCAACTAAAAGTACATTTTGAAAAAAGAAATTAACTGTATATTTAATTAAAATTTTTAAAAAACTTTGAATTTTTTAAAATCCCTACTACTTTTTTAAATATTGATATTTTTGCCCAATTTGTAAAAAATATTTTCAAATGTGTATTACACAAGACTGCGCATGGATTTTTAGATACATCTGATATTACATTCAATGTAATTTCTTTACTGATACATATAGTGTAAAACAATGAAATCTAACACATTTTCATATACTTTTATTTAAAAAAAAAAAAAACCCTGAAGGCTAATTCCATGCGGAGATTTATTATAATAAAGAACATGTACAAAAAAATTCAAATTTCTATCTCAAATGTAAAAAAAGCCTTAGCATTTTTAAAACATGAAAGTGAAGAAAATATGAACGTGGAGAAAAAGCCACTTAAAGTTTTAATTTGTGTGGGTAATTGTGCTGGGTGTATTAACAAAATTTACAATATCTCGCGATATAATTGCCGTATGAGTAAAAATGAGGTGTCAAAATATTCACAATTAAACAGGCTTTCATTTAATATATATTTTTAAAAGAATCGATTTTTGGATCAATCTTGAGGTAAATTGTCTCCTTAAATTGTACATATCATAGAATAATACATAATATAGATAATAAAATGTATGAAAAATACCAATACTTTCATATTTAACGGGCATAATTAAATTTTGAAAAACCTTCTTTCCTTTACAATATTTTAAATATTTAGTTTTGCATTCACGGTTTCTTTCAAAATCGTCAAACCAATTCATTCCCTGATAATTATATCAACTTTGCCTGTAGGAAACAAAGTTATTAGTTACTTTTTTCTCATGAAGAAACATTTAAAAACCATATCAAGAGCAAAAATATTGAAAACGTATTTCGAACTGTATAGAAGGATCGGCTTTTTACGTGCACGTGCCAAATATTTCCAAACCAATATCTATCAACAGTGTAACTCGTCAAACTTAGACATAAAATAATTTTACAGCGTAAGATGTTTATACAAAACCCTAAGTTAAAAAAAAAACAGTTGTTTTCATGCATTAATTAAAAAATATTAAAAATTAAAATGCGATTTTTTTGTATATTGGAATAACTATTAAACTAATGAAATTTTAATCTGTAAATATGATTTGTTTATGTGGTACGTACTGTAACAAAGAAATAAAAATACGAATTTTTATTTTAGTAATTTTTTACTTTATTATTTATTAATGCAACATCTGATTATAATTATCCAAGTTGCATTAAACAATGTATCAATAATTTATTGATAATGTTTTTGTTGATGTTCGATGGAGATTTCTCTTACACTTGATTCATATTTTGGGAGTTTAATAAATATGCATAGAAATTGGATCCATTTATCATCTACAGTGACTGTCTAACAAAATTAATTTGAAAATTGCAACTTTATAAATTCATATGGAAAGGCAAAATACATGTTGAAATCGCTGCATAACATCACAGGAAAAGAAAATTATTTCCATGTGTTAATTCATTCAAAAATAGTCTCATTTTTTGTGATACTCTGTCAGTATGGAACAAAATTTTAAAAGAAGAAATTAAAAAAAGAATAATATTATATGTATAATGTTTATAGAATTTATTTTTTCGCGTACCAGAGAAATTGTTTTGCGTGCCATAGGTTCGCCAACCCTGATAGAGAGACTCGGAGCCCCTAACAAGAACCCAACTGGTGCAAGTCCCTGGACAGCTATACCCCGTTTGCCCGGTCCCTGAATGCATTACATATTTTAAAATGTTAAGAACACTAAAGCTTAAATCATAAAACTAAATTAAGAAATATGGTCAACTTACTTTATAGGATCTACTTTACTGTATGACATGTAAAAACTAGATCTTTCGCAAAGATCTTAAAAATTATAATGATAATTTTTTCACACTTGCTTTTTTTTCGTTATGTTCCGCCTGATACACTTCAAAAACGACCTTTTTGGTCGGCGGTGTGTTAAGACGGCGCTATTAATTAACCTTGGAGAGAAGTGTTATGATTTGTAAATTGGAAGATGACGTTGCCAGTTTGATTGGAAACAAAATCAAAAATAAAAATGTTTTGTCATTCACAAAAGTCTAAGAAATATACATGTAGTATAATAAAGAACAACAACTAAAAAAACATGGTGCATGTATCAGATTATTTTTATATTAAGTCTCATGTTTTCCAAAGAGTCATGGTTACGTGTAAAAATAGCTTATTACACATAAGCAAGACCCGAACGATGAGATTTGCAGTTGTATGTGCACGTTTTTTAACACTTTCCAACATAGTTGAAAAGTGTTTATGACTGTCCGTTCCGTGACCTAACTCGCGTAAATATAGTCTGGTTGCCATGAAATGGATATATGTTATTGAGGTTTATTATGGCATGTTCGGTATTAAATGTGTAGCATTTACGGTTTATTTACAGGGACACTCAAAAGAATTCTGTTACACGACGGTCTATGGGGAAAAATCGTTTGCGGTGTATTTTAAGGATATTACACTATTTTAAACATATTAAAATTGATATTTATCACTGAAGTGTTCTACAAGGTTCTTACTGTAAAACGTAGGGAGCATAGAATTTATCGTTCATTTACAGGGAGACACAAAAGAAATTGGCTACAGAAGAAAATGAACAATAATTGAACAATTAGCCCATGAACGATAATTGCTGGAAGTGCGTTTTCAGTTGTGGTATGCGATTTTAAATTTAATTATTTTTTTAAATATTACTTGGTGAGGATAAATTCTATCGACCATATACAGGGCTGCACGAAAGTTTTCAACAACATATACATAGGTATCTATAGACCATATACAGGGCTGCACAAAAGTTTTCAACAACATATAACATATGTATATACAGATCATATACAGGGCTGCACGAAAGTTTTCAACAACCTATACTTATGTATCAATAGATCATATACAGGGCTGCACGAAAGTTTTCAACAACATATACATATGTATCTATAGATCATATGCAGGGCTGCACTAAAGTTTACAACAACATATATATGTGTATCTATAGATCATATACAGGGCTGCACAAAAAAACCGTATACTTTCTAGACTATTCATTGTAATAGCCGAAATTGAGTTTTCAAATACATTATGCGTTTTCCAAGTTGTTCATTTAGACTTCATCTTTCACCTTAGCAAACTGTGAAGTTTTGTTATAATTTTCTGAATGTGTTGGAAATTGTTTCATAATCTATGCTTGACGCGTGATTTTTTTCTTTCTTGTTTTAAGTTTTCCTGGGTTTGTTTTAATTTCTTAGAGAACTCTTCATACAGGATGAGCTGGGGCTACATGTGATGTACAACCTTAGAAGAGATCTAGAGAACACTGCAATAATAAAACAAGAGCGAAAAATCATGGGTCAAGCATAGATTATTAAACACTTTCCGACATTTCCAGAAAACCTTAACAAAAAGGAAACGCATATAGCACAGTTATAAATTCCCCTTCAATAATTTTTTCATCAATAAACGGAAATATGCTCGAGATCTTTTGTGCTGCCCTGTATACCATTTATAGAATTTATACACACCGAGTAATAATCAAAAAATGAGTTAAATTTAAAAACACGTACCACAACTTAAAACGTACTTCCAGCAACTGTTGTTCTTAGACAACACTGTAACAGAATTCTTTTGTGTGTCCCTGTATAGTATGAATGATGAACGCTATGCACACCCTATTCTATAGTAAGCCTCTTGTAGTGCACCTCAGTGATATATGTCAATTTAAATATGTTTGAAATAGTGTAAAATCATTAAAATGCACTGGAAACTCTTTTTCCCCATAGACAACAATGTAAAACAATTCTTTTGAGTGTCCCTGTAAATAAACGACGAAGGCTATACACAGACTATTACAGTAAGCCTCTTGTAGTGCACCTCAGTGATATATATTAATTTAAATATGTTCGAAATAATGTAAAATCGTTAAAATAAACTGCAAACGATTTTTCCCAAAAGACCACAATGTAAATGAATTCTTTTGAGTGTCCCTGTGAATGAACTATAAACATTCTATACTTCATTTTCAATAACAAACATGCCATAATTAACCCCATTAACATATATCAATTGTATGGCAATCCGAGTATATTTACCCGAGTTTCAACTATGTTGAAAAATGTTAAAAATATATATAGCAAACTAGGATCTGTTTACTCACTAAAAAAAATTCGGCAATTGTACGTCAAACGTGGCAAATGAGGTGCGTTCGTACTATAACTAGTTTTATAAATATTCAGATCTTGGTGCATAATAGCTGTTGCACTCTTATGCAAGAATGCATAAATACAAAATTTATTACGATTCTAATATTATAATTCAGTAATACGGAAATAATAAATAGAACCCCATCTTAAATAGGACGTCATCACCATAGCAAACTAGAATCATTACCTATCACGGGATATCATTGAATTAATTAGTATGATAGGATTTAATAAAATGAAGAAAACTTTTATTAATATAATTTGAAGTTTTTAATTCTATTTTCATAAAATTTGAAATGACTCGACAAAATTCTGCAACGATTATATACATTAAATTTCAAACCATTCGGTTTAGTAGTTTTTGCGCTGTTACACTGAAAAAAATGAAGTACTCAAAATTGAATAAATCGATGTACTCATATCGAATTGAGCAGAAAGACCCCCACGGAGGTCACTCACCCCCTTAGGGCACCCCCCCCCCCCTTAGGGCCTATATCCCTAGTGCTGATAATTGGCCGTCATAAACACAGCAAACCAACCAGTCATATCGAATTGAGTATTTTTGGATAAAAAATGAACCTATGGTTTCTCAATTTTTAAACATCACATGTTATCAAACCCAAACAGAACAATAATTTTGTACCCTGTAATGGTTTGTTTCATTTATGGCGGCATAAATGATGTTTAATAATGTAAATATTAAATTATGCACAGTATTTTAAAATAATTGTAAAGTGCTTGGAAATAATGCTCTTGTCATAAAAAATATTCGATTTGGGTATCTTGCTAATAATTTTGCTATTTTTCTTAATAAGTAATCAATTAAACGTTACTTGTTAATAACTTTGAACGAGGAATAAATGTCAGTACATTTTTACTTTAATTTTTAGGGTTAGGGAGCAGTACATAACGATTCATATTTGAACACTACCATGGAATCAAAAATCAGTACGTGTTTCTCAATTTTGAGTACATATGGATCGGAGCTATTTTGAGTATGTAACGTATTTAAAATTGAGGACTTTTTACTCAAATTTGAGTACCCATTTTTTTCAGTGTATATGCGGAGAGACGGACGTCGACTATGGGTGCTACGTATTTATATAATTACGAACGCACCTTAAAAAAAAAAAAAAAAAAAAAAAAAAAAAAAAAAAAAATGTCACTCTAATTTGAACAGGATGTCCATAACTTTAACAACAATGAAGATATTTTTTAAAAATTTCAACAGCTTATCTTGCTTCGTGGGAAATGCCAGGAAATTACGGAAAGTGCTTGAAGTACATAGTAATTCAGCCAGTGACACCGTGCATAATAGTATAGTAACTACATTCCAAAATATGAAGAGTCTAATTCAGCACGGTTTGGACGCACTTCTACCATTTCTCTTGATATCAATACACTTCACATAATGCCTGGTAACCATGTCGAAATTATCGTTAAAATATGTTCAATATTATTAAAATTATGAACAAAAATCTTGGTTCTATATAAAAATATAGTTTAACTATAATTTCTGCAACTTCATGTTCACCTTGTTATTGTATAAAATAGTTAAAATCAAAATTTATGATTTATTTCACTGAAAAGAAGCTAAAAAATCATATCACATCTTATCGGTGATTACATACGGTGCTACATACCAAATTAAAATACACTTTCAGCAGTACACGTGATATGAACACCTTTGAAATAATATCTGAATTAGTTTCAACATTGTCAAATTTATGAACGAAAATTCAGATTTATCTTTGAGCGAGACATCCTGTATTTTTGACTGAAGAATTGGGACTATGGTTTCCTATAATTTTACATACGTATGCATGCGTTGAAATTTTCTGTTAATGCACAAAAGTAATAATATCTTAAATATCCATAACCTACATTCGATATAAATTTTACCTTACATTAACTACAAATTTTACTAAAGAAATCAAGCATTTTAACACTGAAGCAAACATGAAGAAGTTATCAGTGCAAGATAAAACATCTTAAGTAACAAAATTCACAAAAAAAAAAAAAAAAAAAAAAAAGGGATTTAAGTTAATACTTTTTAATGCATATGAAATTGCCACTTTTAAAAAACGATATTTTGAGGATAATTAAATAAAATTGATGGATGTAAAATATTATCTTTTGCTTCTTTTTCATAAATTTATGCAATTGCAAAATTAGTAAATTACTAGTACTTCAAGAGAGAAATTTGACAAATTGATACATTTGCTTCAAATTAAATCCATTTTCTTTTCTTGCGTTTTCAAAAAAACTTTTCAATGGATTTCTTTTCAGAATTAATTTTATTAAAAATTATAGTTTCTCTGCTATTCATGATAAATAAACCATTATTTTTTAATTTATGAGGGGTTTTTTGATAACTTACTCTAATAACAGGGAAAAAACACTAGTTAATTATCATTGTTTTTTAATAATAAAAAAAAAATCTTTAGAAACTTTCGAGAAATAAATTACAGGCGACAACGCTTTCTAGATACCCCATTATTCACATAGTTGCAACTTTACAATTTTTAAACACCAGTAATTTTATGCGCAAATACTGGCATTGTAAAATCATATACTTTCTACGATTAAACTAAACGTTGCTATACGAAAACAGTGGAGAGGAAATCCAGAGGTTGGCAACTGTATAAATTTGCAATATTTAAATTCATAAAATTTCGTAAAACATTCTTTGGAGTAACTTTCTTGGTTGCAGACGATAATCCTTAATTAATAAGTTTTTGAAAATAAAAACTGTTCCATAGAAATTTTATTAAAAATTAATAATTACATTACAGACAACAATATTCAATAAATAATTAGTACATAAATTATTAATTTATGGAATATAAAAATTTATTTTAGATTGAATTACATTAATAAGTTCAATAATCCTTAATAAGCAAACAAATTTCTTGTTTTCACCTTGGCAAAAAATTGGTGGGGAAATAATTATTTCAATATATAAAAAAAGAAAATAAATAAATAAATAAAGAAAGAAAGAAAAATTAAAATCTTTGCTAAGCAAATTATTTTACTAATTTTGATCTAACAATTTTTTCAAAATTAATCCTTGCTAAACAAAATATTTATCCAGTACAATCTCAAAAATATTGCACTGAAAGTTTTCAGAAATGTATTTTGTTCAGGAGATCACTTTTTTTTAAATAAAATTTAAAAACTTACTTCAATTTTACATTAGCATTCTATAAGTAATCCTCCTTTACTTAACGTATTTAGTACACTTTATTTTACTTATTTTTATTTTTTTTTATTTTTTATTTTTTTTAATTTCAGCGAAAACCCTTATTAAGCTAGCAAATAATTTTACTCACTACGATGCCACACATTCTTCAATGAAATGTTTCAGAAATAAATTTTATCCCAACAAAAAGTTTTCTCTGTAAAAAAAAAAAAAAGCGCCAAGTTCTCCTTAATGTTTTGGCCAGAAAAAGTAGTGATATCTGAAGTTCGCACAAGTTAAAAGCCAAACATCCCAAATCTTTCATTGAAAATGGCTTCCTGCGACTTGGCCGTTAATGCCTTCTATAGCATTTCCAAATTAATGATTGGAAATTACGCATTTATGAATTATTTAAATATTAAAAGTGGTATTAGAATGCAAAGAGGCAAATTCACATGAAGACATTTTAAGTAAAAGATTTCTGATGAATACCATTCAGTTTCAACAAACATTAATTTTGATTAAAAATCATTTAGTCCACTTGTGGTTTAATTGCCATTTTGTACGGTCTAAAGCTAAAGTCATTAACCAAAAACTCAAGAAATGAAACAAAATTTACTTACTTCAAATCTCGCAATATGTTACATTATATTTTAATGTATAATATTGAAATCTTGTGCATTGACGAAAGAGATATTTTCGTTTGAACATTTATTATAGTTTGTTTGCATACATTAAGAGGTATTCGCTTTAAACTGTTAAAATCTGATACTAATTATGTCTTAGCAATTAGGGATATTATCTTCTGAATACAAGTGTTTTGTTATTTTTAACTTCTAAGCATTTAAATAGACTGAAGTGGTTTAAATGCTTTTTTTAAATGTGTATTTTTTTCCGTACTTTGTGCCACAGAATGCCTAAAAACCTCAAAAAATGTAGTTGGCTGCAGCTCATTTGTACATACTTTAGAATTTGAAAAACACTCTCGAAGGCATTAACGGCCAAGTCGCAGGAAGCCATTTTCAATGAAAGATTTGGGATGTTTGGCTTTTAACTTGTGCGAACTTCAGATATCACTACTTTTTCTGGCCAAAACATTAAGGAGAACTTGGCGCTTTTTTTTTTTTTTACAGAGAAAACTTTTTGTTGGGATATCACTACTTTTTGTATGTTTTTCAAGTTTGTTTTTCTAAACTATATTAATATAGTATATATATATTTTTTAATTTCGGCAGTTTTATGTTAGCCGGGCTCATATCTCCTCATTAGCATTGTGTTTTTTCACCAATAGCAGTTTTCATTTTTCACATGTGTAAATTAGAAACAATGTTTTGATTTTCAAATAAAATATTTTGGTTTATGTTATTATTTCTTATTTATTTATTTATTTATTTCTATGTTAAATATTCTATTAAATAAAATGAGGGTAATGCATCTATTTTAAATGAGATGACTGAAAAGTATATATCTTTAAATGAAATGAATGCAATATGAACAATGAAAAGTTGGGAACAGTATTCGGCGATTTGCTACTTGCGCCCGGCTAACATAAAAATACCTAAATTTATTTTAATTGAGCTTTACAAATTTATACTTTATTTCTTTTTATATTAAAGTACTAGCCACATCTAGCAAGCAGTATTTACCGTATTAATTCCATGTTAAAAGTTGCATCATGTTACTGTTATTTATAATTTAATTTACTTGCCCATTCTTTCGCAAGGTCGGAAGCTTTTGATAGAAAAATCAAGAACTCTTTACGATAGAAGGTCTACCGGCTCACTGCCATGATCCATTTGAAAATCTATCATTCTTCTCATCTGAGCGTGTTGAAGAATTAGTTAATGTGCCATGGTTTTAAGATTTTAGCTAATTTTATTCGAAACCTGAAAACTAAAATGCGAGGAACCGGATTATAGAAGATTCATTCTAACGTGCATATCGATTAACAGGTTACATATTATAGAATTATAATAATCATAAGGAGAACTGGCAGTTTCAATGCTTTAATAGTTTCCGTAAATTCTCTTTATATAATACAGAAGTTTTAGCGGTGTAAAGATTAACAACATAGTCACAGTAAGTATAATAACAGTACAATATAACAACAATAGCAGATGTTTTGGGCAGTGACGAAACTATCAGCACTTTGGAAATATTAGTACGTTATATCATTAACTATTCAGATGATATGCGGAAAAATAAAAATAGATGGCTCGCATTAATAATTAACTCATTGAAAAATAGCCACTAGCGTCAAATATTCGCCAAGCTTGGCAACATTTAGCAAAGTTTCGCCAAATTTGGTAATATATCATGTCAATTCTCAAATTTGGCGACAAAAAATGTTTTGTTTATTCTGAAGTCATAATGATGCATATGTATTATGTATTATACACATACCTATAATATGTATGATGCAAATATATTACGTATTATATGCATATGTAAAACATGTATGATGCATATGCATAAGTTCATTAACATCAGTAAAACGCACTTAAAGGAATAGTGTTCCATAAATAGTAGGGATAATTGCCAGATTGACCAGAGTGCTGTTGAGATTAGAATTCCGACTTTTATAATAGACCTGGAGGCGTGTGTACACACCGTCACCTCATCGAGTTTACAGCTGAAATTTTAGGATTAGTTAAAACTAGATTAGCATATTTAAATGCAACTGGTCTGTTAAGTCATATCTAACAAAAACATAGCTGTGAAAAAAGGGAGCCAAGTTCTGTAAAGACAATGGCAAGAAAAGAAGTGATATCTAAGTGGGTGCCAAGTTCAAATAAAATTCACTCAAACTTACTTACTGAAGTATTATAGCATTTTTTAAATTGTTTAGAAATAAAAATTATTGATAGCATATTAATAATAAATCTAGAACTTGGCAAGTTTTTGATAAATGTTATGCCTATCAATTTCATGTCTTAATAAAATGGTGATGTTAATATTAATTTCAATGACATTACAAAAAAAATTAATATAGTTATTATTATAAACAAATGACTCATGTTAAAAATTTGATAAACCAATAATTACACAAATACACTCCCGCTCGTCTTTGGTTATCACTCTAGCACTCACCCTCCAGAAACCGCAATGCAAACAGACTAAGATGCCTGACAAAGAGACAGATATACTTACGCTTGTTCTTCGTCATCACTCTAGAGACTGCACCCCTTTAACCCTTTCAGGGGCAAATAACTTTTATTCGTGAAATTCTGAAATGATTGAATCACACCGGAATTTAAAAACAAATTTATTTCAAAATGGGTAAAAGCTTCTTTTCACGTATTTAATAAAATTAAACTTTTTAGTCCTGAATTCTGGTGTCAATGTGGCATTTTGCAGTTAAATTAGGTGGAATATATGTTATTCCACCGCCCTTCAAGGGGAAGGAGCTCACTCAAATTAAGGCTTCCAGTCATGAAATAACAAAATTTGATATAATAATGTCATTATTAAAAATAAATGACTCGTAGGTAAAAACTTGCCAAGTTATAGATTTATTATTAATATGCTATCAATAATTTTTATTTCTAAACAATTTAAAAAATGCTATAATACTTCAGTAGGTAAGTTTGAGTGAATTTTATTTGAACTTGGCACCCACTTAGATATCACTTCTTTTCTTGCCATTGTCTTTACAGAACTTGGCTCCCTTTTTTCACAGCTATGTTTTTGTTAGATATCATTACTTTTTGGAAAGTTACAATATATTTAGACACTTTACTTAATGCTTTTTAATGTGTTTACATGTGACTATTTTATTCACCAAGCAACATTCAATTTTAATTTTAATTTCCTACAACAAACTATTTGGCTGTCAATTTGCGGCAGAAATCTATATTTTAATACTGCTACATTGAATGCATGTTTTGAAACGAAATGTATTGATTCGAAATTTTTATTGTTGCTGAAACAACAATTCCTATTAAATTTCTATATTAAATTTTCCTATTAGCTATATTAAATTTCCTATAGCTGGGCCTGCTTTTTTTGTACTGAAAGTGAAAAATAAAGTTATGTGCTTATGCCTCACACTATGTATCATTCATCCATAGTTGCCGGCAAAGAGACAGTGCAGAGGAAGGACATTGCTCCTCCCTGGATTTTCAAATTTAATTAACTAAATATCCTTTTCTCTGATGATTTTGAAAATAACAAGTGGCAGTGTGATCACAGATTGCACCGAGGGTTTCGTTTAATATTCCTTTAAAAACACTTTATCCTTTTGAAAAATCTGTTAGTTCCACATTTCGCAATAAACAAGCCTCTATCCGAACGAAACTCCGTTTTACATACTATCCGTAGATATATTAGTCGAGGGGATTGAGCCCATAGCACCCGAGATAAGTAGGTGCCCCTGGCGGTAAAAAGTGGAACTAAAATATGTACGGCTATGGTGCATAATATGAAAGAATGGTCAAAGGGGTGTCGGCAAAAGTTGGAAAAGTGCTTCCCGGGTGAAAAGGGCGGAGGTTAGAACAATTGCTTAAAATACACAAGTTAGAGCCCGGGGGAGTAAATAATATAAGACTTTTTGAAAATTTTATGATTTCTCGTGTGGTCTGAGGTATTCAGCTATACGTATGCAAAAAGTCATGTCTCCAACTTAATTAGGGGCTCCCTTAGAAAGAATTGCTTAAAGTACATATGTGGTACCTCAAAGGGTTAAGCGTAAGACTTTTTCAAGATTTTATGATTTGTCGCCTGGCCACAGGTGTTCTGCTATAAATATGCAAAATTTCAAATCTGCCTTTTAATAAGGGGCCCAGTTAGAAAGAATTGCGTAAAATACGCATGTGGAAGCCCAAAGGGTTAAATGTTCAAAATTTTTTCAAAATTTTATGATTTGGTCGCATGATGGTGTTCAGCTATAAGTATGCAAAATTTCACGCCTCCAACCTAAATAGGATCTCACTTAGAAAGAATTGCTTAAAATACGCATGTGGAAGCCCAAAGGGTTAAATGTACGACTTTTTCAAAAATTATGATTTGTCATTTGATGTGAGGTGTTCAGCTATAAGTATGCAAAATTTCACACCTCCAACCTAATTAGGGGCTCACTTAGAAAATATTGTTTAAGATACACATGCGAGAGCCCAAAGGGTTAAATGTACAACTTTTTCAAAATTTTATGGCTTGTCATTTAATGTGAGGTGTTCAGCTATAAATATGCAAAATTTCACGCCTCCAATCTAATTAGAGGCTCACTTTGAAAGAATTGTTTAAAATACACATAGCGGAGCGCAAAGGGTTAAATGTACGACTTTTTCAAAATTTTAAGATTTCTCGTTTCATGTGAGGTGTTCAGCTATAAGTATGCAAAATTTCACGCCTCCTACTTAATTAGAGGCTCACTTAGAAAGAATTGTTTAAAATACACATGTGGGAACGCAAAGGGTTAAATGTACGACTTTTTCAAAATTTTATGGTTTGTCATTTGATGTGAGGTGTTCAGCTATCAGTATGCAAAATTTCACTCCTCCAACCTAATTAGGGGCTCACTTAGAAAGAATTGTTTAAAATATCTCAATTTTTAAAATATATCAATTTGTTGATTTTCTGTAAGCAAGTAAATCCAGAAAAACCCCCTGTACGTAGATAGGTTTACAATGCAAATCTATTGGAATTTGGCGAAATATTAGAGATATCGCCAAGGTGGCGTCACTTTTGGGGACTAATTTTGGTCGCCAAATTTGGCGAGATATCGCCATGTTGGCGAGAAACTTGGCGGTATTTGGCGACAGAACAGCGTCCCCTCCTAAGGCAAATTAAAATTTCGCCTAATAGGCGTGATGTTAAAGTAAAAATGGCCACCCCTAGGTGGGTAATTCATCGATTTTCTCATTTTTTTTATTTTTTTTCTTTAGTTTTATAGTGTAAACGAACTTCGCACGAAATTTGAAGTCTGTAGCTGCAGTAGATATACGAGATCTTTTTGATGAGTGAGTCAGTCAGTCAGTCAGTCAGTGGTAAAATTATCGATTATCAGACATTTTCAAATGTCATTATCTCGGAAACTAATTATGCGTTATTTATAAAATTTTGGATTTTAGGTAATTAGGGTGGCCTTACTACACATTTCGTATAACAAGTACGTAAGTCTCATCGATTTTCAGTAGTAGAGCATCGAAATTTGACGAAAACAGCTCGAAATGGTTCGTGTAAATAACACACGGCTATGTCAGGCGAACTTGGCTGACACACTGCCGTGTGTCTAGATATTATTTAGCTTGTCCTAGTAGTACACTTTGATATTCTATAAGAAAAAGTTTGGGGTACTATTGCTTAAATAAGAAAATACGTGCGGAAAACGGACAAAACGGCGCCAGAGAGTGGCGCCGATGGGATTTGAACCACGGATCTCATGATCAGGAGGCGAGAGCGTTAGCGTCGAGCAAAAGGCCAAGTCAGTTACTCTAAGCTAGTAACTCACTTTATACTGATCATGTGAGATGAGCTCGCTACACACTCCATCCCCAGTGAGAAAGACGTGTTGCTGACGTCTGACGAGCGATATGCACTCGTGAATGATGCTGTCGTACGCATATGTGATGCGTTTGAAGACAGGTTTTGTGCTGTGAGTGTTTCACAGGCTTTGATTGCAAGGGATGATTTATTTGGTGCTGCCATCTGTTGGTTATGAGGGGAGGTGATTGCTGTTGTTGTGTGTTTGTCCGGGTCACCACTTTAGAGAGAGTGACGCCGATGGGATTTGAACCACGGATCTCATGATCAGGAGGCGAGAACGTTAGCGTCGAGCAAAAGGCCAAGCCAGTTACTCTAAGCTGGTAATTCGCCTTATACTGATCATGTGAGATGAGATCGCTACAACGTCATTTTCATTGCATTTTGAGGCAACATAACAATGTAAAATAACGATGTCCCATGGAAACGAATACAGTTTACTAAGCAGGTAGTGTTATATGATACTAACATATCACCACAAAAGAATTTTGGAATGTGGTTGCTTTCCCAAGCTTTAGCACTGCAAACATACTCGCATTTCATTTTTCATGAAAAATGGCGGTCACAACCTTGAACTTTGACATTTTTTACAATGAAGGAAAATTTTTTTCAGGGCTTCAAAATTGCACATTATTCATTAAATGTGATCTACTTCCACATAAAAAAATATCAAGCAAATCAAAATATACAATTATCACACTTTGTCTGACTTTCAAAATAATGGCTGTTAATAGGATATGATGGCACTTCCATTTTGAATGGCGACAACCAAAGTGCTATAAAACTTGCTCAAAATCCCCAGCACCATCGTAGATCTAAGCACATTGATGTGCGGTTTCACTCCATTAGAGAGAAAGTTGAGCGAGATATTTTAAAATTAGAATATGTTCCATCAGCAGAACAAACTGCAGACATCTTGACAAAACCTCTCTCTAGCATTTTGTTTATATAATTATGTGATGGACTTGGACTGGCTAAAAATATAGTTCAAAGTGAAAAGTGACTGTTTACATCTGTCTGTTTTTTTTATTGTATATGATTTCTTTGTAATTTTTTTATGTGTTAATCAAAACTGGCCTTGATATGATGTTAAATTTGAGCAATACCTCGCCAATTCTGGCTGTACTTAGCGACCTTCCCTTTCCTGGCGTAGCTTGTGCACGCATTCGCCAGTACACCCATGTAGTTCATGTTGATATGACATGCGTTTGTTGCCATCCATCTTTAAAGCAATTTTTTCTTTAATTAAAAGGCATAATCCAGATATTGATTGAGTAATCAATTCTTTATTTAACATTACTATCAGAACCTGAAGAAACTGTTAGACATCCAATCTCACACTATAGTTCAGTGGTAGGAGAGCAAAAAAAGGCCGAATTCGGAATTAATTAGGGGAAAGCTGGAAATTGTTTTAATCCCTTCAGTTTAGGTCTAGAATGAATATACTATGTTTTCCCCCTCGTACTAGGTGAGCGTTAGGAAATATTTATAGATTTATAGTCAAAAAACATGTTTTTTTTACATACCATAACAGTATCTCCAAACAGCTAACTCTGTCTAAAACATTATCTGTACAAATGTTATAGAGCTTGTAATTCTGAGTAAAATGAGTACCTACACTTAATATTTTTGTTG
This sequence comes from Maratus speciosus, assembly GCA_963932465.1. Lineage (NCBI taxonomy): Eukaryota > Metazoa > Arthropoda > Arachnida > Araneae > Salticidae > Maratus > Maratus speciosus. Next base: position 343,315,223 of record OZ010797.1, read on the forward strand.
AACATTAAGGTCATAATTCCAGTTTAAAATTTTAGACCCGTGGTCAGGGGGTTGAACTCAGAATTAATTAGAAGAAAACTGGAAATTGTTTTAATCCCTTCCGTTTAGGTCTAAAATGAACGTACTATGTTTTCTTCCTCGTACTTGGGTGAATGTTAGAAAATATGAACAGATTTATTTTCGAAAAACACGTTTTTTTTAATTACCTTAACAATATCTCAAAACAGCTAACTCTATAAAAAAGATTGTCAATACAAATGTTGTAGAGTTTAAAATTCTGATTAAAATGAGTACCATCATTATTAATATTATTATTATAATTATTATAATAATAATATAATTATTAATATGCTATCAATAATTTTTATTTCTAAACAATATAAAAAATGCTATAATACTTCAGTAGGTAAGTTTGAGTGAATTTTATTTGAGCTTGGCACCCACTTAGATATCACTTCTTTTCTTGCCATTGTCTTTACAGAACTTGGCTCCCTTTTTTCACAGCTATGTTTTTGTTAGATATCATTACTTTTTGGAAAGTTACAATATATTTAGACACTTTACTTAATGCTTTTTAATGTGTTTACATGTGACTATTTTATTCACCAAGCAACATTCAATTTTAATTTTAATTTCCTACAACAAACTATTTGGCTGTCAATTTGCGGCAGAAATCTATATTTTAATACTGCTACATTGAATGCATGTTTTGAAACGAAATGTATTGATTCGAAATTTTTATTGTTGCTGAAACAACAATTCCTATTAAATTTCTATATTAAATTTTCCTATTAGCTATATTAAATTTCCTATAGCTGGGCCTGCTTTTTTTGTACTGAAAGTGAAAAATAAAGTTATGTGCTTATGCCTCACACTATGTATCATTCATCCATAGTTGCCGGCAAAGAGACAGTGCAGAGGAAGGACATTGCTCCTCCCTGGATTTTCAAATTTAATTAACTAAATATCCTTTTCTCTGATGATTTTGAAAATAACAAGTGGCAGTGTGATCACAGATTGCACCGAGGGTTTCGTTTAATATTCCTTTAAAAACACTTTATCCTTTTGAAAAATCTGTTAGTTCCACATTTCGCAATAAACAAGCCTCTATCCGAACGAAACTCCGTTTTACATACTATCCGTAGATATATTAGTCGAGGGGATTGAGCCCATAGCACCCGAGATAAGTAGGTGCCCCTGGCGGTAAAAAGTGGAACTAAAATATGTATGGCTATGGTGCATAATATGAAAGAATGGTCAAAGGGGTGTCGGCAAAAGTTGGAAAAGTGCTTCCCGGGTGAAAAGGGCGGAGGTTAGAACAATTGCTTAAAATACACAAGTTAGAGCCCGGGGGAGTAAATAATATAAGACTTTTTGAAAATTTTATGATTTCTCGTGTGGTCTGAGGTATTCAGCTATACGTATGCAAAAAGTCATGTCTCCAACTTAATTAGGGGCTCCCTTAGAAAGAATTGCTTAAAGTACATATGTGGTACCTCAAAGGGTTAAGCGTAAGACTTTTTCAAGATTTTATGATTTGTCGCCTGGCCACAGGTGTTCTGCTATAAATATGCAAAATTTCAAATCTGCCTTTTAATAAGGGGCCCAGTTAGAAAGAATTGCGTAAAATACGCATGTGGAAGCCCAAAGGGTTAAATGTTCAAAATTTTTTCAAAATTTTATGATTTGGTCGCATGATGGTGTTCAGCTATAAGTATGCAAAATTTCACGCCTCCAACCTAAATAGGATCTCACTTAGAAAGAATTGCTTAAAATACGCATGTGGAAGCCCAAAGGGTTAAATGTACGACTTTTTCAAAAATTATGATTTGTCATTTGATGTGAGGTGTTCAGCTATAAGTATGCAAAATTTCACACCTCCAACCTAATTAGGGGCTCACTTAGAAAATATTGTTTAAGATACACATGCGAGAGCCCAAAGGGTTAAATGTACAACTTTTTCAAAATTTTATGGCTTGTCATTTAATGTGAGGTGTTCAGCTATAAATATGCAAAATTTCACGCCTCCAATCTAATTAGAGGCTCACTTTGAAAGAATTGTTTAAAATACACATAGCGGAGCGCAAAGGATTAAATGTACGACTTTTTCAAAATTTTAAGATTTCTCGTTTCATGTGAGGTGTTCAGCTATAAGTATGCAAAATTTCACGCCTCCTACTTAATTAGAGGCTCACTTAGAAAGAATTGTTTAAAATACACATGTGGGAACGCAAAGGGTTAAATGTACGACTTTTTCAAAATTTTATGGTTTGTCATTTGATGTGAGGTGTTCAGCTATCAGTATGCAAAATTTCACTCCTCCAACCTAATTAGGGGCTCACTTAGAAAGAATTGTTTAAAATATCTCAATTTTTAAAATATATCAATTTGTTGATTTTCTGTAAGCAAGTAAATCCAGAAAAACCCCCTGTACGTAGATAGGTTTACAATGCAAATCTATTGGAATTTGGCGAAATATTAGAGATATCGCCAAGGTGGCGTCACTTTTGGGGACTAATTTTGGTCGCCAAATTTGGCGAGATATCGCCATGTTGGCGAGAAACTTGGCGGTATTTGGCGACAGAACAGCGTCCCCTCCTAAGGCAAATTAAAATTTCGCCTAATAGGCGTGATGTTAAAGTAAAAATGGCCACCCCTAGGTGGGTAATTCATCGATTTTCTCATTTTTTTTATTTTTTTCTTTAGTTTTATAGTGTAAACGAACTTCGCACGAAATTTGAAGTCTGTAGCTGCAGTAGATATACGAGATCTTTTTGATGAGTGAGTCAGTCAGTCAGTCAGTCAGTGGTAAAATTATCGATTATCAGACATTTTCAAATGTCATTATCTCGGAAACTAATTATGCGTTATTTATAAAATTTTGGATTTTAGGTAATTAGGGTGGCCTTACTACACATTTCGTATAACAAGTACGTAAGTCTCATCGATTTTCAGTAGTAGAGCATCGAAATTTGACGAAAACAGCTCGAAATGGTTCGTGTAAATAACACACGGCTATGTCAGGCGAACTTGGCTGACACACTGCCGTGTGTCTAGATATTATTTAGCTTGTCCTAGTAGTACACTTTGATATTCTATAAGAAAAAGTTTGGGGTACTATTGCTTAAATAAGAAAATACGTGCGGAAAACGGACAAAACGGCGCCAGAGAGTGGCGCCGATGGGATTTGAACCACGGATCTCATGATCAGGAGGCGAGAGCGTTAGCGTCGAGCAAAAGGCCAAGTCAGTTACTCTAAGCTAGTAACTCACTTTATACTGATCATGTGAGATGAGCTCGCTACACACTCCATCCCCAGTGAGAAAGACGTGTTGCTGACGTCTGACGAGCGATATGCACTCGTGAATGATGCTGTCGTACGCATATGTGATGCGTTTGAAGACAGGTTTTGTGCTGTGAGTGTTTCACAGGCTTTGATTGCAAGGGATGATTTATTTGGTGCTGCCATCTGTTGGTTATGAGGGGAGGTGATTGCTGTTGTTGTGTGTTTGTCCGGGTCACCACTTTAGAGAGAGTGACGCCGATGGGATTTGAACCACGGATCTCATGATCAGGAGGCGAGAACGTTAGCGTCGAGCAAAAGGCCAAGCCAGTTACTCTAAGCTGGTAATTCGCCTTATACTGATCATGTGAGATGAGATCGCTACAACGTCATTTTCATTGCATTTTGAGGCAACATAACAATGTAAAATAACGATGTCCCATGGAAACGAATACAGTTTACTAAGCAGGTAGTGTTATATGATACTAACATATCACCACAAAAGAATTTTGGAATGTGGTTGCTTTCCCAAGCTTTAGCACTGCAAACATACTCGCATTTCATTTTTCATGAAAAATGGCGGTCACAACCTTGAACTTTGACATTTTTTACAATGAAGGAAAATTTTTTTCAGGGCTTCAAAATTGCACATTATTCATTAAATGTGATCTACTTCCACATAAAAAAATATCAAGCAAATCAAAATATACAATTATCACACTTTGTCTGACTTTCAAAATAATGGCTGTTAATAGGATATGATGGCACTTCCATTTTGAATGGCGACAACCAAAGTGCTATAAAACTTGCTCAAAATCCCCAGCACCATCGTAGATCTAAGCACATTGATGTGCGGTTTCACTCCATTAGAGAGAAAGTTGAGCGAGATATTTTAAAATTAGAATATGTTCCATCAGCAGAACAAACTGCAGACATCTTGACAAAACCTCTCTCTAGCATTTTGTTTATATAATTATGTGATGGACTTGGACTGGCTAAAAATATAGTTCAAAGTGAAAAGTGACTGTTTACATCTGTCTGTTTTTTTTATTGTATATGATTTCTTTGTAATTTTTTTATGTGTTAATCAAAACTGGCCTTGATATGATGTTAAATTTGAGCAATACCTCGCCAATTCTGGCTGTACTTAGCGACCTTCCCTTTCCTGGCGTAGCTTGTGCACGCATTCGCCAGTACACCCATGTAGTTCATGTTGATATGACATGCGTTTGTTGCCATCCATCTTTAAAGCAATTTTTTCTTTAATTAAAAGGCATAATCCAGATATTGATTGAGTAATCAATTCTTTATTTAACATTACTATCAGAACCTGAAGAAACTGTTAGACATCCAATCTCACACTATAGTTCAGTGGTAGGAGAGCAAAAAAAGGCCGAATTCGGAATTAATTAGGGGAAAGCTGGAAATTGTTTTAATCCCTTCAGTTTAGGTCTAGAATGAATATACTATGTTTTCCCCCTCGTACTAGGTGAGCGTTAGGAAATATTTATAGATTTATAGTCAAAAAACATGTTTTTTTTACATACCATAACAGTATCTCCAAACAGCTAACTCTGTCTAAAACATTATCTGTACAAATGTTATAGAGCTTGTAATTCTGAGTAAAATGAGTACCTACACTTAATATTTTTGTTGAACATTAAGGTCATAATTCCAGTTTAAAATTTTAGACCCGTGGTCAGGGGGTTGAACTCAGAATTAATTAGAAGAAAACTGGAAATTGTTTTAATCCCTTCCGTTTAGGTCTAAAATGAACGTACTATGTTTTCTTCCTCGTACTTGGGTGAATGTTAGAAAATATGAACAGATTTATTTTCGAAAAACACGTTTTTTTTAATTACCTTAACAATATCTCAAAACAGCTAACTCTATAAAAAAGATTGTCAATACAAATGTTGTAGAGTTTAAAATTCTGATTAAAATGAGTACCATCATTATTAATATTATTATTATAATTATTATAATAATAATATAATTATTAATATGCTATCAATAATTTTTATTTCTAAACAATATAAAAAATGCTATAATACTTCAGTAGGTAAGTTTGAGTGAATTTTATTTGAGCTTGGCACCCACTTAGATATCACTTCTTTTCTTGCCATTGTCTTTACAGAACTTGGCTCCCTTTTTTCACAGCTATGTTTTTGTTAGATATCATTACTTTTTGGAAAGTTACAATATATTTAGACACTTTACTTAATGCTTTTTAATGTGTTTACATGTGACTATTTTATTCACCAAGCAACATTCAATTTTAATTTTAATTTCCTACAACAAACTATTTGGCTGTCAATTTGCGGCAGAAATCTATATTTTAATACTGCTACATTGAATGCATGTTTTGAAACGAAATGTATTGATTCGAAATTTTTATTGTTGCTGAAACAACAATTCCTATTAAATTTCTATATTAAATTTTCCTATTAGCTATATTAAATTTCCTATAGCTGGGCCTGCTTTTTTTGTACTGAAAGTGAAAAATAAAGTTATGTGCTTATGCCTCACACTATGTATCATTCATCCATAGTTGCCGGCAAAGAGACAGTGCAGAGGAAGGACATTGCTCCTCCCTGGATTTTCAAATTTAATTAACTAAATATCCTTTTCTCTGATGATTTTGAAAATAACAAGTGGCAGTGTGATCACAGATTGCACCGAGGGTTTCGTTTAATATTCCTTTAAAAACACTTTATCCTTTTGAAAAATCTGTTAGTTCCACATTTCGCAATAAACAAGCCTCTATCCGAACGAAACTCCGTTTTACATACTATCCGTAGATATATTAGTCGAGGGGATTGAGCCCATAGCACCCGAGATAAGTAGGTGCCCCTGGCGGTAAAAAGTGGAACTAAAATATGTACGGCTATGGTGCATAATATGAAAGAATGGTCAAAGGGGTGTCGGCAAAAGTTGGAAAAGTGCTTCCCGGGTGAAAAGGGCGGAGGTTAGAACAATTGCTTAAAATACACAAGTTAGAGCCCGGGGGAGTAAATAATATAAGACTTTTTGAAAATTTTATGATTTCTCGTGTGGTCTGAGGTATTCAGCTATACGTATGCAAAAAGTCATGTCTCCAACTTAATTAGGGGCTCCCTTAGAAAGAATTGCTTAAAGTACATATGTGGTACCTCAAAGGGTTAAGCGTAAGACTTTTTCAAGATTTTATGATTTGTCGCCTGGCCACAGGTGTTCTGCTATAAATATGCAAAATTTCAAATCTGCCTTTTAATAAGGGGCCCAGTTAGAAAGAATTGCGTAAAATACGCATGTGGAAGCCCAAAGGGTTAAATGTTCAAAATTTTTTCAAAATTTTATGATTTGGTCGCATGATGGTGTTCAGCTATAAGTATGCAAAATTTCACGCCTCCAACCTAAATAGGATCTCACTTAGAAAGAATTGCTTAAAATACGCATGTGGAAGCCCAAAGGGTTAAATGTACGACTTTTTCAAAAATTATGATTTGTCATTTGATGTGAGGTGTTCAGCTATAAGTATGCAAAATTTCACACCTCCAACCTAATTAGGGGCTCACTTAGAAAATATTGTTTAAGATACACATGCGAGAGCCCAAAGGGTTAAATGTACAACTTTTTCAAAATTTTATGGCTTGTCATTTAATGTGAGGTGTTCAGCTATAAATATGCAAAATTTCACGCCTCCAATCTAATTAGAGGCTCACTTTGAAAGAATTGTTTAAAATACACATAGCGGAGCGCAAAGGGTTAAATGTACGACTTTTTCAAAATTTTAAGATTTCTCGTTTCATGTGAGGTGTTCAGCTATAAGTATGCAAAATTTCACGCCTCCTACTTAATTAGAGGCTCACTTAGAAAGAATTGTTTAAAATACACATGTGGGAACGCAAAGGGTTAAATGTACGACTTTTTCAAAATTTTATGGTTTGTCATTTGATGTGAGGTGTTCAGCTATCAGTATGCAAAATTTCACTCCTCCAACCTAATTAGGGGCTCACTTAGAAAGAATTGTTTAAAATATCTCAATTTTTAAAATATATCAATTTGTTGATTTTCTGTAAGCAAGTAAATCCAGAAAAACCCCCTGTACGTAGATAGGTTTACAATGCAAATCTATTGGAATTTGGCGAAATATTAGAGATATCGCCAAGGTGGCGTCACTTTTGGGGACTAATTTTGGTCGCCAAATTTGGCGAGATATCGCCATGTTGGCGAGAAACTTGGCGGTATTTGGCGACAGAACAGCGTCCCCTCCTAAGGCAAATTAAAATTTCGCCTAATAGGCGTGATGTTAAAGTAAAAATGGCCACCCCTAGGTGGGTAATTCATCGATTTTCTCATTTTTTTTATTTTTTTCTTTAGTTTTATAGTGTAAACGAACTTCGCACGAAATTTGAAGTCTGTAGCTGCAGTAGATATACGAGATCTTTTTGATGAGTGAGTCAGTCAGTCAGTCAGTCAGTGGTAAAATTATCGATTATCAGACATTTTCAAATGTCATTATCTCGGAAACTAATTATGCGTTATTTATAAAATTTTGGATTTTAGGTAATTAGGGTGGCCTTACTACACATTTCGTATAACAAGTACGTAAGTCTCATCGATTTTCAGTAGTAGAGCATCGAAATTTGACGAAAACAGCTCGAAATGGTTCGTGTAAATAACACACGGCTATGTCAGGCGAACTTGGCTGACACACTGCCGTGTGTCTAGATCTTGGTAGAAACCACCTGAAGACCTAATTTTAGTGGTTAACTGATAGGTTTACTATTGTATTTTCCTGCATACAAAAGTTTGGAAACATGGAGGAATGGGTGCAGGGAAACACAATGGAAAATCCACCAATTAACTCGTAAAATCGGGTCTGTAGGTGGTTTCCACAAAGATATGACTTGGCAGACCAGTTACATTTCAATACGCGAATCTATATTTAACTAATACTAAAATTTCAGCCGTCAACTCGATGAGGTGATGATCTGTGCAGACGCCTCCCGGTCTTTAATAAAATTTGTTTCAAGGAAGTAAAAGATAGAAAGATGGACAGATAAACAGAAAGATTTGCCTTATTAAGATTTTTGTAAAAGCACATAAAAATTCATTCAGCTTGAAATCATGTAACACCTTTATAACTCAGGCTAATTTTCTGTAATCGGGTTTTGGCGACCAACATATCTTATCTATAACTATAATCTTTATTTTACATATTTAAAATTAACAATAAATTAACAGTAAGTATGCTAATAATACAATATAATAACATTAGCAGCGGACTTCGGACGCCGCATCTGTCGCACATCGTTAAAGACAGTTTATTAGTTACACATTTCATTTAATTAAAAGGAGATTTTTAAACTTTCATATGGAATTAGGATATTTTCCACTATAGGGACCTTGGCATTTTTTAAAAATCTTGGCGCAATTCGGACTTCAGAAACTGAGATATGTTGCCAAATGATATAAACAACTATGAAAACAAACCTGATGAACTTGTATTTTATTTATATATGTATTTATATACATATAAACATTTACACATGCATAAAATATTATTTTTATATACAAATTATTTATGTTGGTATATAAAAATAAATAAACGGGTTCCTTACATTAAATAAATTGTACACATATGGAAAAAAATTGCTTGTGTATATGACACAGTAAATAGGTTGCCAGAAAATACGTTATTATAAATTTCTTTTCTCGTCAAGGCTATTTTCTCTATTTCGCCAAGGCTACTATATCAGAAACGTACCGAATTGCTGTTATATTTTGTTAAATGTTTTATTGTTTTAATATCGTAAATATATCATAACCTATACTGATTAAAATTTTTATGTATATTCATTTTTTCTATTTAACAAACATCTTTGAAAAAGCATATATATAAAATGTTATTCCGCTTGAAATCACGTGATCCCCTTCAAAACTCTGTAATCGAGTTTTGGCGACCAACATTGGCACAATTGAATGTGCTAAGGAACTGTTTACGGCCAAATGAACACCCCCTGTTTGAAGGGTTTAGAGGCGGAAATTCTGTGTTTTCAGATTTTTCTGGTTAATTGTGCTACAAACCCGACTTACTTGTGAAATTTCATGATTCTACGACTTTTAGAAGTACCTTAGTTATTTGATGATGCGAAGTGAGTCAGTGACAAAAAAGCGCTTTTTCGGAATTTAATATTTCGAAAACTACTAAATATAGAAACATGAAATCGTGGAACCTTAGTTCAGTTTGACCATACGAACATGTGTATGAAAGAAAAATTTCTATATCTCTCCCTAAAACGACGTTATGAGGGGGTGAAAAGTATGCCGAAATGGTTCAGGAAAAGGTAGCTTACGGCTTGTGCGAACTTGGCGGACGCACTGCCGTGCTCCCAGATCCAGAAGATAATCCTTTCTAAACAATATAATCTATAATACGAAGAAATAAAAAATATTTTATAAGAAATAAAACTAAAAAACTTACTTAAGTTTTATGTGATCATTCTCTATAAATACTTAATACTTTTCTTTCATGTATTTAATACATCATTTAAAAAAAATTCCATATAAACTCTATTAAACTGCTAGTACGATGTAACATTTTCGAGATAAGAAATCTTGATATCTCTCTATGATAACAGGTCAGCAACAGAAAGCGATAAAGATTAAGAAATTAGTGACTCAGACTAAAAATATCCTTTTAACTACTTTATTAATTCTAACGTTATATAGTATACGAAGTACTAAGCGAAGTTTAAGTCGAAGGAATAAAGTTAAGACATTTTTCCGTTGGTCGAGGGTAGGTGATAAATCGTTAAATATTTTTTAAAGTTATAACTGTATAAGTGTTCCAACAAAAATAGAGTCAAACCGCGCTCGGTAAAATACGCCAACTGGCTGTGAAACTGCAACAACGTAATATTTTAAAAGCTAAAAAGTAGAAAATAAAAAATAAAGTGTAATATATATTTTTTTAAATATGCTTTTATCAGTTAATATTTTAGTGTTAATTAAATTATGATTAAACGTTGGCTGATATACCAATTTAGAAATCCTGAATTAGTTTAAATAGCGCTTTTTTCTCTACGTGTATGAATTTGGCGAAACTCGTAAATCTTGCCGCGTTAAACAGATTTACGCATTAGACAAAGTTTGCCTTAGACCGAAATTACTGTACTTGTTTTACCTTTTATTCAGACATTAATGTACTTTAAAACACACTAAAAGATAATGCAGATGTATATACAAGTTTAAAAAATATTTTCACCTTCTTCTATCCTGAGGTATCTTCAATTACTAAAATTTGAAAATTTTGAATTTACTAAAAGTTGAAATAATTTTTTTTTTAAACTTGTACTGGATGACAATTGATGTTAATACAGTTTTTTCAAATATTAATTAATTAATTTTAGTTTTGCATGGGAAACAAAATGGCGGCCATTGGTTGTTGAAGATCAATTAAAGTATTTTCAATAAGGGGTTACCATAGGAGGGGGGGGGATGTTCTGTTGCCAAATACCGCCAAGTTTGTCGCCAACTTGGCGATATATCGCCAAATTTGGCGGCCAAAATGAGTCGCCAAAAGGGACGCCAACTTGGCGATATCTCTAATATTTCGCCAAATTCCCATAGAGTTCCATTGCAAACCTACTTGCTTATAAAAAATCAACAAATTGAGATATTTTAATGCAACAAAAACTAATATTAGCTTAAGGGATTATATTAAATTTTTCTTTGATGACCTAAGTAGGAATTGACTTTAAAAACAAAATTTTTATATTACTTGTTATTCTAAAAACCTTAAATCCATTCGTCTAATCTAATAAAACCCATTAAATTACTTTTTTTTCATTTTATTCTGAAACTAAATTATTTTTGTTTCGAATGTATTTAATATAATTTGTTCTCCGATGTTCTATTTCTCATAATTCCTTGCCAAGCCCGCCAACATTTGTTTGCGTTATAAAACTGACGCCGAGACTAAAAAGTTCATCATCGACGTCACGCGTACTTCCACCCTTCCCGCGGAGCTAAGTCCTATCGTAGCCTGCCTCTCGTCGCGACCTCCCGGCTACTTTTACGGGGTTGGTTCTTTAACTTGTAATGTATTCGTACGCGCGTCTTTTTCGCAAGTATTTAACCTGTTGCATTGGCTGGGAGAGAGATAATATTACAATTATTGATTTACTTAAATAACCCGTGTCACCTGGAGAGCTTTGTTTACTGTATCTTCGTCATGCTGTTCTAATATTTAACATCTAGTGGTTTACATTTTACGACGTAGCAACGACCCGAATATGGGTAGCATCTAGTGGAGTTGGTGCATTTTATGATCATCTAATAAATATTTGATGAATCTAAAGGCTTCAGTTATTATTTTCCGGGAAACTACAAAAGGACGTCGACCTGATCTTCCACTCTTAACCATGATTTTACAACTGCAAAACTTTGATTTCTCGGTTGAGTTAGATAACGAATGTATGGCTGCTGCTTAAGACCGATATGTTTATATCATACTAGTGAAAACGTATCATATATATATATATTCATGCGTTAGACTTATCATTTAAAATGCTTGGATACAGTAGGTTCCACATAGTGTTGCCAGGTCCAGTGTCATAAAAAGTGGAACAGGGAGACAAAAAAAGTGAGAGAGCGTCTTCTAAATCGGGGCGTAAAATTAAGGAAAACTATGAAAACTGAACCTGTCTATAAAGGAGTCGGTCTTAAACGTAAAAATTTCATTGTCTTTACGGTAGGAGTATCACACAAATTTACCTGCTAAGACGAAAGTCTGTTTAAAACGAATGTTTCTCCTTCTCTTGCGATTTCGTCTTGGCAGGTTTTATTATACTGAATAAACACAACATTATACAGTAAAAACTCTGAAAACGAAATCACTAGCGATTGAAACAAAATTCTAATTTAGCAGGTATAATTGTAAGATTATTCCTATCGCACTCACAATAAAATTTTTACTTTTAAAACATAATTCTCTTATAAACAAGCTCAATTTACAAAAAGTTTACTGAACAAAATACAATAAAACCTGTAAAATCAGAATCGCTAGGAACCGCAAAAAATTTCTTTTAGACAGATTTGTAAATATTTATCTGGTAGGAACTATAAAAATTTTTCGTTATTAGATTGGTTCTGCCTTTACAGGTTTTTCAATATTAAGACTGCTAGTCAACTCAGCTCCCGAATTCCTCTCACTAATGGCTAAGACTATGGGCGTAGAATGCATTCGTTTATTTAAAATATCTCCTCGGGGAATTAATGTTTTTAATTACTTTTTTCTTTGTACTCTTCTTAAAAGATGTTTATTTTTTTCCCCCCTTAGTTCTCAAATTATTTCTAAAATCCTTGCTTAATTTAATATTTTATGTGTTAAAAGCTGACGAACAGCGAGTAAGATTTTAACACTTTATATAAAATTGAGTATATATTTTAGAAATATTTTGAGAACTAAGAAAATAAAAGGGGCATCCTTTAAGAAGAGCATAAAGAAAAGGGAAGTTAAAAGTGTTAATTTCCAGAGGAGATATTTTAAATATGCGTAAGCATCAAACGCGCATAGACATGACATATAAGTGAGGGGAATTCGGAGGCTGAGTGACTTGCAGCATTAAGTTCAAGCCGATGCAGAGTAAAACATAAAAAGGAAAAGAATTTATGCATTACGAAAAATCGGAATTTTTGGCGTCCCGCGCAGTGGTTACGCGAGATAAGCCTCAGAGCCTCTGAACATTTCGCGTAAATCGGGACACTTGGCGACATAAGTTCCACCACATAGCATCAGTGAGCTCAATGGAACACTTTATTTTCGTTGCGCCAATAACGAAGTGTTTAAACTGAATCTTTACCTTTATATATCTTAAAATTAAATACCAATAAATTTAGGGAAAATGTAAATTCCATAATTGTTTCACCACTGGAAAACAGTCGCTGGAAAATTTACCTTTTGTTTCCAGATATCTGATAATCTCACTCGTGGCATCTCGCGCAGTGGTTCTGTGGAATGGTCCTTTTAAACTCTTGAAAGTCTGGTCACCTGGCAATATTGTAGTTATATCGCTATTAGTTATAAATAAAAATGCTCCATGGAGACTATCTTTGAAGGAATTCGTGTTTTAAATCTAGTAAAGAACGAGGCAAAAAATAAAGATAAAAAATTTCTATTTATTTACAGATTATATTAAATATAATTTAAATTACAGCTTATCAGGCAAATACTTTAACCCTTCTCGGAATCAGAGTGATATCACATGATGACATCTTGTACTTTTCCTTATCGATGTAACAAAATTCCTCCTGAAAAATAAATGGAAAAAGTAGGAATACATTATTTTTTATTTATTGGCAACAAGTAAGAGAAAGATGCATTTGATTCAGACAACCTCTCTCACTCACTCTCTCTCAAACACACACGTTTTCTCTTTCAAACACACATATTCTCTCTCTCTCTCTCTCTCTCTCTCTCAAACATACACATTATTTCCTTCTCTCTCTCACTCGCTCATTCATATTAACTAAATCCAGCCTTACACGAAAAATATCATGATGAATACAATGCAGGAGTCGATCCAGGCAAAAGATAGGACCTATTTAGTTGTCTTCACAAAAACTCCTTGAAATTATTAATAACAGCTTGTTTCGAATTTGAATACTGTAGAGTGCCGATTATCCGAACAAGTCGAGACCAACCCTAGTTCGGATAAACGGACAGACAATTTAAGGGATGTTCCTGACTATACTAAAACCGTCACACTTTATCCAGGCTTACGGTAAGTCCGCCAGTTAGTGCTAGCGTGTTTAAAAACTGCTTTTATTTATTAGATGTAAATTTCCAACTGGGCGAAAAATGTCCGGAGTGTCCGAAAAATGTCCCAGTTGGAAATTTACATCTAATATGATTTGTTTACCAATTAGAATAATTGTGTGAAAATTAAAATAGTGCTTTTATTTAACTTTTATCATTTAAAATTTCAATCAAAAATCAATTTCTGAAGTCCAGATATTATAATTTAAGCAAAAAAGCTTTCGATTGTTGCTTGCGTCAAAGAAGACGTTCTTTCCAATGCTGCCATATCTCGAATTCTTCTTAAATACGTCAGTTGAATAGGATCAGAGTTCTTCTGCCGTTCGAGCCATTTCATAGCTGTTTCCAAACATTCAAAGGCTTCGTTATGTGATGGACCTGGGTCATTTTCAAAGCATTCATTTTCATTTCGTCAATTTCTTTTTCATCTTAAATCTCATCCGCAATCTTATCATCATTTAAAAATTTTTTTTGAGAGAATATAATAAATGGATGTTGTTCGGATAAATGGAAGTTCGTTAATCTTTTTTTTTTTTAGAGAAATATGCTGTTCGTATAATTGGAAGTTCGGTTAATTGGAGTTCCGATAATCGGCGCTCTAATGTAACTGAATTTCACCTTTCGTTACAAATCCCCCCCCACCCCCCCCCCCCACGAAAAAAAAACCCCATCAACCTTTACACTAATAATAGACAATATACATTCTAAAACGGAAACCTGTCTAAAACAGATTTCTCCCCATACCTTGTGATTCTGTCATAGCAAATGTTACTGAATATGTAAAAGGGAAGGCGAAGGGGGAAAAGGAGAGGAAAAAAATATACTCACAGAATCTTTCGTAGTTTCTTCGGATTCAGATTTATCTTCATCTTTCCTAATTTTCACTTCTCTAGCTCTAAGCACAGTACATGTTTCAGGAGAATTATCTAATTTTGATTCTCTATGCTGTAACCTAAAAAGATAAAATACAAGAAATATAATCTGCCTGTGCTAACTTTATTTGAATAATGATTTAAATACAGTTCATAAATGTCAAAATCATTAACCATTTTTATAGATACGCCCCCCAAAAATCAGAGTCGTCCCTAGCGTAAGCGAGTTTCAAAAAATTTCCCAAAGATTTAAATTTTGTTCTAACATGTATCATAAAGTTACTAAATTGAACAAATAAAAAATATATAGTATTTGATAAAACTAGAAGTCATAAAATATATATTTATTTAACATATTTAAGGTAGTTCGGGGTAGGGGCGGACACAGCTTTCCATTTAGAAGGGGGGGGGGGAGGGAGGTCATATCTTTCTGTAAGAAAGGGAAGGGGTCACAACTGTAATATCAATTCTTATATCATAAGTTTGCTACAATTTTAAATTGGCTGTTTCATGACACATTAACGAAGTTATATTTTCATTCGTAAATTCATAAAAATTGCAGATATATTCGCAAATGCATAACATTTGGAAATATATTCGTAAATGCATAAAATTTACAAGTTCTATTCAGATACCAAGAAATCGAACAGAGTTTCCCTTTTCTTATAAAGTCGAAAGATTTTCCCAAAAAGTTTGTTGTAAAATCTATCCTTTTAATTTGATTTTCGTGACTCGACAGTCACGAGAAAATGATCAAAAGGTAGCAATTAGTTATAATTGAAGCCAGTGGCGTAGCTACATATTCAGCGCCCTGGAGCAAGTAAAGTTTGTGCGCCCTCTTGTCACTCAAAGAAGTTCAGCGTAATTTTGTTTTGAAGTTACATATATATATATATATATCAGTGGCGTGGCGTGAAAATTTTCGGTGGTCATCGCAATTATTTAAGTTTGTGGTGAAAAATTATTAACTCTAAAATTCAGTGGTTGAATGTTCAAAAAAGAAACTTTAAATCTTACCTTCACTTATACATGAACTCCAAATGTTCTGCTAAAACTGGATCGTAGAGTTTTAAAAGCTTATTAAGAGTTTTAAAATATTGCTTGGTCATCGCCGCATCCAGCGATGACCGGACGCCACGCCACTGATATATATATATATATATATATATATATATATATATAGTAACTAGCTGACCCGCCCGGCGTTGTCCGGGCTCGTTATAATAACGTAAACAAAACTCAAGTTTGTATGATTTTATATATTCATAAAGTAGTTCAAATGAATCTGTTTTTAGGGATGTCCCACTGCCTTCGGCAGCGTCTAGTATATTCCCGATAAACCTCTTTCTGAACGAACCTGTGGCCTGGGTCCCCGCTACCAAAGGCAGTGTATGCCAGGAGTGTTCCGTACGTGCCGGAGGCAATCGAAAACCAAGATGAATGAGTAAACACCATAGTAATCGAGCCCATAGAACCCGAGATAAGAATGCGAATCCTGGCGGTGGAACTATAAACTTTAAAACAATCGTAAGCTAAGTAATCGTTCTAAATTGAATGGACCTATTTCCGTTGAAATAGAAACCACAACAACCGAGAAAAGAATACGCCGTTAATGTTCTAAAATGGTGGTAACAGAAGTTTAAGATAAACTTCTATAATGCAGAAAGTAGCTGAATAGTAAACTAAGGTTAATTATCGAATTAACGTTGAAATAGGGTACATTGAACCCGGAAAAGAATGTACCATTAAGGGTGTTCTCAAATCAAAAAGGGCAACTTTCTGACATAAATTTTAATTTATATTTGTTCGAAAATGCATGAAACTAGCTGGTGTTGTTGTGCAGAAACTATGTAATTGAGCTGTTTTTTCCATTTGTTTTTTGCAAACGCAATAGATCTTTCAGAAAATAATGTCAAAGTAGGCGTTTTGAACCGAATTTCCAAGCGAAGGGAGAAAGAGCACTCAAGAGCGGACGAAAAACGGGTTTGTCACGTGATCGAATTCGCTTATAACTCAATAGGTAATTGATTGATCGAAAAATGGAAAAAACAGTTCGATTCCAAATCGCTTCCATGACCAGGCTTTCCCATTTTATATCTTTCCGTTAAAAAATGAATTTGTAAAAATGTCAAAACGTTTTTCATTTGTTGAGCAGAGCAGTTAAGAACAGCCTTAATGTTCGAAAATGTTGGTAACTGAAGTCTAAGACAAACTTTCATAATACTGAAAGTAACTGAATCGTAGTCTAGGTTGAATGAACCAATTCCCGTTGAAATCGGGCCCCTAGAACCCGAAGAAAGAATGCACCCCGAAGCAGTGGAAGGTGCTTTTCGCCCCCACCCCCTGTAAATTTAACTAATTATCTTTAACATTAACGTGACATTTAATTTACGGATAAAATCCCATCCCCTCTAATGTTAACCACTTACCTTTAACGGTAGCGCGAATTTTAATTCATGGCTGTAGTGAGTAAACGTAAGTTGATGCCGAAAAAGAAGATTAATATTTGAAAAAGGTGGTAGCTGGAGTAGAAAGAAATTTTTTAGTGGTTTATAAAGTAGCCGGAGGACCTTAGAACTATGCTAAAGAAAATTGCAAGACTATCGGATAATTTTTAAAGAAACTGCACCAAGGACCCTAAGAGGGCGATTAATATTCAAAATTGGTGGTAGCTGAAGTGTGAGTAATTTTTTTGTTATTCATGCAGTAGCTGGAGGACCTAAGAAATTGTTAGGAAAAAATCCTAGTGAATCGGGCCATTTTTAAGGGAACTATAATAGCCTACTGATAAGGATATAACTGATATACCATAAGGAGCCTACTGATAATTGAGAGCAAGGCCTAAGATGGAAACATGATAAAAGACCCTAGTACTTAGCGCTTTAGATTTTCAATTAGTCGAAATTAAGTATAGGGTATAAGTATTAATCATTAGACATTTTTTTTTTCAAAGAAGTGCTTAGAAAAGAGCCCTAGGGTCCCAATAAATATATGAAGGTGTTGGCTCGTGGAGAGAAGCCCAAGACTCTATTTTGAAGTTGAGAATTTGACACAATTAGTGGGTGAAAAATGCATGGTGCATAAAAAGTTACCCTAGGGGGCCAGTGTCTTAACTGAAATGTAGAAATGAAAAAAAAAAATTAAATGGAAAAAGAGTCCCAAAAACTAATGTCGGATTAAAAGGGAGCAATTTATTAACAATTTAGGGTACAGAAACTTCAAGTGGACTCATATCAAGCCCCAGGGGTTCAGGGTCTCATCTGGAATGTAAGCTGGGCAAGGGCATCAAGAAGGCGATTAATATTCAAATTTGGTGGTAGCTGAAGTCTAAAAAAATTTTTATATTGTTCATGTAGTAGCTAGATTTCCTAAGATGTTGTCACAAAAAAAAGTTAGTGAATCAGACCATTTTTAAAGGAGATATAATAGGAGGCCCAAAAGGGGCCAAATGATAGTTGAGAGCAGGGCCCTAAGATGAAAACATGTTAAAAGGTTCTAGTACTTAGCGCTTTAGATCTCAATAAGTCGCAATTAAGCATAGGGTATGTATTAATCATTCGAATAAAATTTTAAAGAAGCGCAAAAAAAAGTGGGGGAAATTCTTAAAGAAGGGCACTAGGTGCCCAATAAAAATATGAGTGTGCTGGCCCAGGGAAAGGAGTCCAAAATATGAGAGGTGCTGGCCCAGGGAGAGGAGTCCAAGTCTCAATTTTAAAGTTATGCCTTCAGAGATTGACAATATTAGGGTGTGAAAAACGCATGGCGCTCAAAAATTTCAAGGGGCCCGGAGTCTTAACTAGAATGTAGAAACGGAGAATAACTAAATGGGAAAAGGGCCCCCAAAACGAAGAAGATCAGATAAAGGGGGGTGGGGGACAAGTTTTGAGCAATTCAGGGCATACAAATTGAAAGGTGCTATGTGGGGGGGGGGGGGGGGCAGTCATAAAAAATTTAAAGTCTGAGCTTCAGGTGTATCAGAACCTGACTTGGACTACCCTCACCACCCAAATTTTCAGACTTCTACGTGCAGTATATTTCGCTAGCCACCACACACAGAGCGAAAGTTTCTTTTATTAGTATAGACTAGCTGACCCACCCGGTGTTGACCGGGCCCATGAAAATATTCTTAAATGAACCTGAAATTTGTATGATTTTATTTCTTAAGGCTGTTCTTAAATCCAAAGGGACAATTTTACGGCATACGTTTTAATTAATTTTTGCTCGAGAACGCATGAAACTGGCAGGTGTTGTTATTCAGAACTTTGTAATCGAAAGACGTTTTCCGTATTTTTTGTAAACACAATAGATCTTACAGAAAACACTGTCAAAGTTGGCGTTTTCAACGGAATATCCCAACGAAAGCAGAAAAACCAGTCAACGAAGGGGAAAAAAAGTCTTGTCATGTATCTTTAACACGATTTTGTCTGAAATACGTCCTCGATGACTGCGTGAAAAATCGGTTTAAAAAATAAAAAATCCCTGCCGGCCCGGCCTACAGGCAGAGGTAGATTTCGAAGTTAAGTATTCTAATTTCACCAACAAAAACTAAATCATTATTAGATATAAATCCACTTTAACAGTTTTATCTGTCTGCTTTTGACGAGTTTTTATTTCCTTTTTATAAAATAGCTGGTTTTGTCAGAATCATGTTAAGGCGATATTAAAAAAAATATATTTTTCCATACTCGATAACTCGAAATTTTCTGGCACATTTTCAGATTCATTTTTAATAATTAAAAAAAAAAAAAAAAAAAAATGAAATATGCTGACGTGATTTTTGAAAAGATTTATAAGCGACCTGTGTTTTTATTTTTCTTTCAATTAATTAAAACTTGATTAATAGACAATTATTTTCTCAGTAGGGCAATATTTTTCGTTTCTAACACAATCGCTTCGGGAAATTCTGTTCAAAATGCCCACTTTGACATCATTTTTTGAAATATATTCTGCCTCTATCAAAAAATCGATCATTACTGTACATTATATAGTTTCTGAATAAGAGAATCTAGCAGTTGGATGCGTTTGAGAGCAAAAATGAATTTAAAAATAAGTAAGAAAATAGACAGTTTGGATTTCAATGCACCCTTAATAAGATGATTTTTTTCTTTAACCGCTATGTACTTTTAATTTATTTTTGCTGTAAGAATCGGCCCTATCAAAAACTTGTCTATATAAATGTTGAAGAAAATATTAGGAAGATATATGATAAATTCATGGAGATTTTATATCTTGTGAATTGACGGAGTTATGATAATTTTTCTTCTTCAACCCCCTTTTTTGTTTTCGTTTTTATTATTATTTTTTTTGCGGTACGAATTGGTCCTATCAAAAACTTGTGAATATAAAAGTTGTAGATAATATTAAGGAGATGTATAATAAAATTATTGGATTTGATATCTTGAGAATTGATTAAGTAAGGAATTTTTTTCTCCCAAAAACCCTATTTTTTGCGCCCCTTGAGCCTATTTTAGACTTTATCAAAAATTTGTGATGCATGAATTTTTGGCGCTATTTTTAGAAGTAATAAAAAATTTTAAACTGATTTGATATGTACAAAAATTAAGAAGTTATGGGTTTTTTTCGGTTTTCACAAAACCCCTCCCTATTTCCATCCCCTTTGTCCGCTTTTGCCCATTAACGAACTTGACCGAGATTTTATGTCCCTTGATTTTATGTATCAGTTTGGAAGAGATTTGTGCAGAATTGCGGAAGTTATCGTGTCCAGAAGAAAGTGATAACACAATTGCTTCGCGAAATTCCGTTCAAAATGCGCACTTTGACATCATTTTTTGAAATATATTCTGCCTCTATCAAAAAGTTGATCATTGCGGTACATCATATAGTTTCTGAATAAGCGAATCTACCAATTAAATGCGTTTGAGAGCAAAAATGAACTTAAAAATGAGACAGAAAATAAGCAGTCTGGATTTGAGTGCATCCTTAATGCAATGATTTTTTCAACACAATCCGCTTCGGGAAATTCGGTTCAAAATGCCCACTTTAACAGCATTTTTAAAAATATATTCTGCCTCTATCAAAAAATCGACCATTACGGTACATTATATAGTTTCTGAGTAAGAAAACGTACCAATTGGAAGCCTCTGAGAGCAAAAATGAATTGTAAAATGAGTCAGATAATACGCAGTTTGCATTTGAATACACCCTTACTTAGATGATTTTTTTCTTCAACCGCTATGTATTTTTAATTTGTTTTTGATGTAAGAATTGGTCCTATCCAAAACTTGTCTATATAGATGTTGTAGACAATATTAAGAAGATATATGATAAATTCATGGGGATTTTATATCTTTTGAGTTGACGGAGTTGTGGATTTTTAGGTAGCTTTCATTACAAAAAGCTACCTATTGCAGCCGTTCGGAGGAAAGCGATTTCAAAAAATTTTGGTATATTTTCATCGATCATGACCCCCAGACCCCCAAACCACTCTCCGTTCAAAAGTTGATATATATATATATATATATATATATATATATATATCCATATATATATATATATATCTGATCTTTGTCATACTGTAACTCTCGTATTTTTGAACCGATTTGGATGAAACTCGGTGTGTACAAAGTACATACTAATGTCTCGACCGAGTTCGTTGGCCAGCTCCATCCGCCCTCTTGTTTCAAAATGGCGGCCATTTAAAAAATTTTAAAAGATTTAAAATTTGAAATGTGGTACCAAAAAATTAAAAATTGAAAAATATTTTTTTCTTATGCATTTGACCTTGATACAAAGATTACGGATCAGTTTTTGTTTTGTTTATATCTTAAAAAATGGCTGAGTTATAGCACTTACAATTTCTAGCGTGGCTGTCATTTTGAAACGACCTGATTTTTGTCATGCGATAACAGGCGTATTTATGAACCGATTTGAATGTAACTTGGTGTGAACATAGTACATACCAATGTCTCGACCGAGATCCTTGGCCAGCTCCATCCGACATTTTGTTTCAAAATGGCGGCCATTTAAAAAATTTTAAAAAATTAAAAATTTGAAATGTGGTACCAAAAAATTGAAAATGGAAAAATATTTTTTTCTTATGTATTTGACCTTTATACAAAGATTCTGGAGCAGTTTTTGTTTTGTATATATCTTAAAAAATGGCTGAGTTATAGCACTTTGAATTTCTAGCGTGGCTGACATTTTGAAACGTCCTGATTTTTGTTACGCGATAACAGGCGTATTTATGAACCGATATGGATGTACCTTCGTGTGCACATAGTACATACCAATGTCTCGACCGAGTTCGTTGGCCAGCTTCATCCGCCATCTTGTTTCAAAATGGCGGCCATTTAAAAAAATTAAAAGAAAATTTAATTTAAAATTAGGTATAAAAAATTGGAAAATGAAAAAGATTTTTTCTGATGTGTTTGACCTTAATACAAAGATACCGGAGCAGTTTTTGTTTCGTCTATATCTTAAAAAATGGCTAAGTTATAGCACTTTGAATTTCTAGCATGGCTGATATTTTGAAACGATCTGATATTTGTCACGCTATAACACACGTATTTATTAACCTATTTGGATGTAAGAAGGAATTTGGATAGTATATAGCAATGTCTCGACGAAGTTCGCTGGCCAGCTTCATCGGCCATCTTGTTTAAAAATGGCGGCCATTTAATTAAAAAAAAAATTATATTTAAAGTTAGGTGCAAAAAATTAGAAATTGAAAAAAGATTTCTTTCTTAAGTATATGACCTTGATATAAGGATTCCAGAGCTTTTTTTGTTTTGTCTTTATCTAAAAAATGGCTCAGATTTGAATTTCTTTATGTGGGTGAAATTTTGAAAAATCTGATTTTTTGCCTGCGCAGCACTCGTATATATCAACCGATTCCGATATGAGTGAGCATGTGTACAGGAATTTCTGAGGTCTCGACCAAGTTCACGGGTCGGCCTCATCCACCATGTTGTCTTAAAATGGCAGGCACTTCAAGATATCGCCGAATTTGGCAACCAAATATAAGTTACTTTAAATAAAAGCATCTTGGATAAAGCTGACTAATTTCGCGAAATTCTCATTCATAAGGATTTAGTATTGACAAAAATTAGTATTGAATCTTCTATAATCGATTTCCACCAAATTGAACTTCGTGTGTTTGAATAACATAGGCTAGCTTTTTAAAAATAAGGAATATGAAAGCTACCTCTTCCTCCCGGCACTGGCCGGAAGGACTTTTTTCTTTTTCTTCCATAATAATTCTTATATTAATTTTTTTTTTTTAATACTTACAGCTTTAATTCATAATAATTGACGGTGGAAGGTTATGTTTAATTAATGGTTATATATATATATATATATATATATATATATATATATATATATATATATCACCTATGTCACACTGTAACTCTCGTAATTATGAACCGATTTCGATGTAATTCGGTGTGTACATAGTACATACCAATGTCTCGACCGAGTTCGTTGGCCAGCTTCATCCGCCGTTTTGTTTCAAAATGGCGGCCATTTAAAAAATTTTTAAAAATTTTAAATTTTAAATGTGGTACCAAAAAATTAAAAATGGAAACATATTTTTTTCTTATGTATTTGACCTTTATACAGAGATTCCGGAGCAGTTTTTGTTTAGTCTATATCTTAAAAAATGGCTGAGTTGCAGCAATTTGAATTTCTAGCGTGGCTGACATTTTGAAACGTCCTGAATTTTGTCACGCGATAAAAGGCGTATTTATAAACCGATTTGGATGTAACTTCATTTATACATAGTACATACCAATGTCTAGACCAGGATCGTTGGCCAGCTTCATCCGCCATCTTGTTTAAAAATGGCGGCCATTTAAATTTTTAAGAAAAATTTACATTTTAAATGTGGTACCAAAAAATTGAAAATTGAAAAAATATTTTCTTCTTATGTGTTTGACCTTGATAAAAAGATTCGGGAGCAGTTTTTGTTTCGTCTATATCTTAAGAAATGGCTGAGTTATAGCATTTTGAATTTCTAGCGTGGCTGACATTTTGAAACGTCCTGATTTTTGTCACGTAATAACAGGCGTATTTATGAACCGATTTGGATGTACCTTGGTGTGTACATAGTACATACAAATATCTCTACCGAGTTCGTTGGCCAGATTCATTCGCCATCTTGTTTCAAAATGGCGGCCATTTAAAAAAATTTAAAAAATAAAAAAATTAAAATGAGATACCAAACAATTGGAAAATGAAAAAGATTTTTTTCGTATGTGTTTGACCTTAATACAAAGATTCCGGAACAGTTTTTGTATCGTCTATATCTAAAAAAATGGCTGAGTAATAGCATTTTGAATTTATATTGTGGCTGACATTTTAAAACGACCTGATTTTTGTCACGCGATAACAGGCGTATTTATGAACCGATTTGGATGTAACTTGGCCTGTACATAGTACATACCAATGTTTCGACCGAGTTCGTTGGCCAGCTTCATTCACCATTTTGTTTCAAAAGGGTTGCCATTTAAAAAAAATTATATTTAAAATTTAAAATGAGGTATTAAAAAATTGGAAAATGAAAAAGATTTTTTTTATGTGTTTGGCCTTGATACAAAGATTCCAGTTTTTGTTTCTAAAAATTTGTTCTTTTGTTTATATCTTTAAAAAAAAAATGGTTGAATTATAGCACTTTGCATTTCTAGCATGGCTAACATTTTGAAACGATCTTGTATTTGTCACGCGATAACACACGTATTCGCCTATTTCGATGTAAGAAGGCATGTGGATAGTATACATTAATACCTCGACCAAGTTCGCTGGCCAGATTCATCAGCCATCTTATTTCAAAATGGCGGCCATTAAATTAAAAAATATATATATATTTAAAGTGAGTTGCAAAAAATTAGAAATTGAAAAAGGTTTCTTTCTTAAGTATTTGACCTTGATATAAGGATTGAGGAGCATTTTTTGTTTGTCTTTACCTTAAAAAATGGCTCAGATATAGCAGTTTCAATTTCTATTGTGGGTGACATTTTGAAAAATCTGATTTTTTTGCATGCGACAGCACTCGTATATATCAACCGATTCCGATGTGAGTGAGCATGTGCACAGCAATTACTAAGGTCTCGACCAAGTTCACTGGTTAGCCTCATCCACCATGTTGTCTTAAAATGGCACGCACTTTAAGAAATCGCCGAATTTGGCAGCCAAATATAAGTTACTTTAAAGAAAAGCAGCTTGGATAAAGCTGACTAATTTCGCGAAATTCTCATTCATTATATTGATAAAAATTAGTATTGAATCTCCTATATTCGGTTTCCACTAAATTGAGCTTCGTGTGTTTGAATGATATAAGTTGGCTTTTTTAAAATAAGGAATATGAAAGCTACCTCTTCCTCCCGGCACTGGCCGGAAGGACTTTTTACTTCTTCAAACCCCCTTTTTCTTTTCGTTTTTAATTTTTTTGCGGTACGAATTGGTCCTATCAAAAACTTGTGAATATAAAAGTTGTAGATAATATTAAGGAGCTTTATAATAAAATTAATTGGAATTGATATCTTGAGAATTGACGATGTTACGAATTTTTTTCTCCCAAAAACCCTATTTTTTGCGCCCATTTTTAACTTTATCAAAAATCTGTGATACATAAATTTTTGGCCCTATTTTTAGAAGTAATAAAAACTTTAAACTGATTTGATATGTACAAAAATTAAGAAGTTATGGGGGGTTTTCGGTTTTCACAAAACCCCTCCCTATTTCCATCCCCTTGGTCCGATTTTGCCCATTAACGAACTTGACCGAGATTTTATGCCCTTTGATTTTATGTATCAGTTTGGAAGAGATTGGTGTAGAATTACGAAAGTTATCGTGTCCAGAAAAAAGTGATATATATAGATAGATAGATAGATACATAGATTATATATATATATATATATATAAGTTTTTTACTGAGGGTGGTTTTGGGTTCTAGGGGTCATGATCGGTGTAGATCTGCAGAAAATTTTCAGAAATTCCAACATAGGAACGATCCCAATAGGTAGTATTTCATACGAAATCTACCTAAAAATAAAAACAGTCCTGTTCTAACATATATACAAAATAGGTAACCGCCGTTCTGATTATCACATTTATAGACAATATTGAAACAGTCCCATTTTCATATTAAAATGCAATTTTTAACAAAAAAAGAATGTTTGAATTACATTTTCTTTGCCGAAAATATTCTTTATAAATACTTTCGCACATCAAGCGCAAAAATCAATGTATTACACATTTATACAGGGGAAATTACAACCACAGCATTGTACGAAAACACGAAGCCTACACATTTGAAACAAATAATAAATGATAATAAAATACGTATATATATATATATTTTTTTTTTTTAAAGCGAGGCCACGCTCTCAGACAGGATAAAAATTTTTGAGGTAGACCATGTCGCTATTGGTCACAGAGAAAATTACAGAATATATATACGTTAGGTTTTAAAAGATTTAAATGGTCCTCTGAAGCAAAGAAACTTTCAAGAAAAAACCAACCAATTCTTCTGCCTTGCAAAAAGAAGTAAAAAGCATTAATAAAAAATGCTTCAAAAAAGTTATCTTTTAAAAAATTATTAAATGATTTAAGATTTTTCCTATCTAATGTTTATAGCTAATTTTAAAACTATTAGCTTTACCTGAGGGAGGGAGTAGCTTTACCTGGTTTAGGGCGCACCAACCCGCAGGTCGGTTGCCCGGCGGGCCAGTCTGCCTTATTTAATCCTAAAATTCAGCGATTAAATAAGGTTTAATGCGGAAAAATACTGCTACAAAAAAGTGGTATAATTTTGCATACGCTATAATCAAGCCCTAAGGAACAATGAATTTGGTACTTAACTTTTTTCCTCTTTTTAAATCTTATCGATTCTGCATTTGACATTTGCAATATTTTCAAAATCTCCAAAACAATACTCACAAAATTTAATGCTTCCCATCACCCCCATCCCGTCTAAATTTTGTCGCCATTGGCTGATGTGGAATATGTTTAAATCGAGCTCTTATTATTGCTCTGTATTGATGCATAGTTAGTTTCCACGAAACAAACAAACAAACAAAAAACCTTTCAAAATTTTCGTTTTCTGGTTTTCGTCTGTAAAATGGTCAATAATTTTCTTCAAATTGCAGGCTATTTTTTTTTTTACAAATCGTAAAATAATTATCATCGTAAAATTACTAGTGTTACATCCAGGCGCGGATCCACGGGGGGGGGGGGGGCGATCGGGGCGATCGCCCCCCCCCCCAAAATAAAATAAATCCACCTATTACCGCGAATTTCGAAAAATGATCGCTGAAAAAAAATCAATTTCGTCAATCGTTCGCAGATAAAAGGATCGCAAAAGGAACGCGAATTTCGTCAACGGATCGCGCAAAAAACCCCAATTTCGTCAAAAGATCGCGAAAAAATGCGAATTTCAACAAAGGATCGCAAAAAACGCGAAATTTCGTCAAAGAATCGCGAAAAAACGTGAAATTTCGTCAACGAAGCGCGAAAAAATGCGAATTTCTTTAAAAAATCGCGTATTTCGTCAAAGGACCACAAAGGAATGCAAATTTCATCAAAGGGTCGCAGATAAAAACGCGAATTTCGTCAAAGGATTGCAGAAAAAACGCAAATTTCACCAAAAAATTGAGGAAAAAAACGCTAATTTCGCGAAAGAATCGCGGAAAAAATGCTAATTTCGTCAACAGACCTCTGAAAAAATAAGAATTTCTTCAAAGAATCGCGAAAAAAATACGCGAATTTCTCCAATTAGAACCGGGAGGAGATTCCCTAAGCGCGCATCCACGGGAGTGGGGGGGGGGGGGGGGTTCGATCGGGGCAAAGAAGGGAAGAACAAATTTACCAAGTCGGTTTTTAAGAAATCAACACACCACAAACATTTTAGCTTTTAACTGACTAGGATTAGGACATAATCCTTTTTTTGTTCATTCATCAAATACCCCTTGAAATTTACCAATGTGGGTGGCAATAACAGGACATTTTTTACACATTAGTGGCTTTCTTCAGAAAACATTAAGATGATTGCATTTTTCAAAGGACCTTTTTTTTCTTGTTTCTTTCTTTCTTTGGAAATTGCTATGATTCCCGTTCTTTTCTTAAACAATAAAGAACTCTTCAAAAATATCGTTATACAGAAATTAGAAATGCAGCTTCTTTGAAAGAAGGAAAAGTTTCAACACCTTAAAGGGATCCGCATAACGTTGTCAATTTCTGTTATAGAGATTCAACAAAAGGTACACGGAGTGGCATCATCCCCACCTCAACCCATAGTGTCAAAAATTATGGCGCCATATGCCTTTTGACAGGACATAATCCTATTTTGTTCACTAATTGCCGAAACCTCAGTGAGGTTTACCATTGACACCCGGAAAGTGTTTGGTTTCGTTTGCTTGTATGTCTATACCGCGAAAACTGCCGTTAAAAGCGTTGGATTTTATATCTTGGGGGGGGGGGGGCGAGCGCCCCGATTGAAACCCCCATAGATGCGCGCCTAGGAGAATCTCCCCCTGGAGCTAATTGTGCGTTTTTTCCGATGCCCTTTGCGAAATTCGCGCATTTTTTCGCAATTCTTTGACGAAATTCGCATTTTTTTCGAGATGTTGACGAAATTCGCATTTTTTCCGCGCTTTTCCGAAAATTAGCGTTCTTTCCTTAATTATTTGGCGAAATACGCGTTTTTTAGATCCTTTGGCAAAATTCGCGTTTTTTCTGCGATTCTTTGACGAAATTCGCGTTTTTTCCTGCAATCCTTTGACGAAATTCGCGTTTTTTCTGCGATCCTTCGACGAAATTCGCGTTTTTTTCTGCGATCCTTTGACAAAATTCGCGTTTTTTCTGCGATCCTACGACGAAATTCGCGTTTTTCTACTATCCTTTGAAGAAATTCACGTTTTTTTAGTGATCCTTTGACGAAATTCGCGTTTTTTTTCGAGATTCTTTGACGAAATTAGCATTTTTTCCGAGATCTGTTGACGAAATTTGTATTTTTTACGCGATTATTTCTCGAAATTAGCGTTTTTTGCGTAATTCTTTGGTGAAATTCGCGTTTTTTTGCGATCCTTTGGCGAAATTCACATTTTTTTCTGCTATCCTTTGACTAAATTCACGTTTTTTTCTGCGATCCTTTGACGAAATTCGCGTTTTTTTTCGTGGTCCTTTGACGAAATTCGCGTTTTTTTCCGTTGTCCTTTGACGAAATTCGCTTTTTTGCGCGATCCTTTGACGAAATTCGCGCTTTTTTCCTGCTCCTTTGACGAAATTCGCGTTTTTTTTCGTGGTCTTTTGACGAAATTCGCGTTTTTTCCGTTGTCCTTTGGCGAAATTCGCTTTTTTGCGCGATCCTTTGACGAAATTCGCGCTTTTTGCTCGCTCCTTTGACGAAATTCGCGTTTTTTGCGCGATTTTTTGACCTGCGAACGATTGTCAAAAATGATTCTTTTCGGCGAGCATTTGTCGAAATTTGCGATAATCGGTGAATTTATATTTTTTGATCCAAGGGGTGGGTGGCGATCAGGGCGATCTCCTCCCTTCCTTGGATCCGCGCCTGTGAAGAGGTATACACACCACTTAGATGACATTTTTGACTTTCAAGGATGTTAAAGCCCCTTCAGATTTCTGAAGGGGATCCTTTTTCAGAGATTATCCTCTTTCAGAAATCTGATATTAAAAAATATATGTGATAGTTATGTTTTTCAGCTTTCTATAATTGGTTCTTATGTATTTTTTAGTGCTGAATCCCAAAATGACCTTCATTTTTTACTACACCATAACGTCAGTTTTTTTCACAAATCGCAAATTTTTAAGAAGTCGAAATATTGCGAAAATCTGCTACTATAAAATAGACGTAACTTTTTTTCATAATAATTCATTCATTTTTTTTGCTCATACATGGATTTTTATAGTTAAACATGTAAAATATTGTGTATTTAAAATCTTTATAATTTTATTCCATGCGTGGAAGTTTCTTTGAACCGCTCATGCTCTGCTTCCCGCTTTTCTTTTAATCCTCTCTATGGGGTTCATCTCGGTATTCTCTTTTACTTTGGCGGCTGATAAGGCTGGAAAATTTGTCGCAGATGCATTTAAAACATTTGCTTTCTTTTGTTAAGGCTTTGACAAATTGCTTTGTGAGATTTTCGCTATTTTTTACTTTTTAACTTTGAAACTTACGATTTGCGAAAATCGTGACTTGATGGTTAATAATGAAGGTCATTTTCGGATTGAGTGCTAAAAAATACACCAAAATCAATTATCAAAAGTTAAAAAACACAATCATGGCAGGCTTGTGTTATTAATGTTGTTCAGTATAACTAAAAGAACAAAAAATAAGATAAATAATTACCATAGTACAAGAGTAAAAAGAAAAAGAAAAAATAAGACATTTAATAAATAAATTCTGTTATAACGTTTTTAATTTTATGACCTAAAAAGTAACAATAAACCATATTTTGAGGAGATGGCGGGATTATATAAAAAGGGTGTTGGATAACCGAGTGTTTCGGTTAATCGGATTCGGATAATCAAGAGTCTGTAATATTTTCAAATTGCATTAAATATTTCATATTCATTTAATAATTAACTGCACGGAATGATTTGAGCAACAGAAGTTATGACTACGTTGATTATATGTCACTCGGTATCGCCCCCCCAAAAACGATTCTCTGGATCCGCCCCTGGTTACATCGTACATATAGGTTTCTCAGCGGTGAATTCTTTGGCTACCATTATTTCTGTACAGTAATCAAATTTCTAAAACATTTTAATAGAAATGCACCAGAAAAAGTATATTTTGGGAAAAGTGGTAGCCAGTAAAGTGACCGATGAGAGCCCTGTTAAATAAGTTTTGATTACTTTAAGATCTGAAAATCTTCAACACTCGTCTACAGAAAAGTTGCAGGAAAAAATCAGGCATGCTGAAACGGTGTTGAAGAAGTTACTTGAGACTGCAATATGGTATGAATTAAAATGTCCTTAATAGACGTCATTTCTTTCAGCTGCTTTAAATGCTTTAGATCGACATGCTTTAAATCGAAATAGTTGAGGTTAAACACAAGGCAATATATTTTAGGAATACGCTGATTGTAACAAGATGTATCTATAATGATTAATAATATGATTAATAATGAAAAAAATATGTAAATATTTTTAAATAAAAATTTCTTAATTAAGAAATCTTTATTTCGCTTTGCCTGATTTTTGAAGCTATATCACATATATTAAAAAATGAAAAACGTTGGCGGATTTCTGGCGCTTAAAAAAAAAAAATTACGCATTTTCATTTTAATTACATTTTGTGGGTCAGAAATATTTGTGGTGTTGAGCGAAGTTTTTTTTTTCTTTTTTAACCATTTGGAAAAATGGTTATTGTTCTCGTCAGGATGGGAAATCAAAAGCATATCTGAGGGTTTTTATTGGTTTAATCCGCATTTTATTCGTTTTCTGATTGGTCTATACAGTAAACTGTATTTACATTTACTTTCAACAGAGATGGATACCTTCTGTTGCCACTATGACAAAAAAGTACTAAAAACTACAAAAAAAAAAAATTAATAACTCAGAAACAAATTGAGATACAGCTTTCAAACAAATTGCATTTAAAAGTACATTTTTTTCCTCTATACGACGGTGTAAAAAGTAATATTTTGGGATGTTTAAAAGTTTAAGAATGAAATTTCATTCAAAATGGTCGTCAGATTTCTTGGAAATCTGATGATGGAAAAGCCTTTTCCCGAACAGCCAATGAAATGCTTGGATAATACATAAGTTTCAGGTGGATAATACGTACGAGTCGCAGGCGATTTTTGTCGCTTGTAATTATACGTGTAATTCATGGCGTACGTAATGTATGATCAACTCCGCGCGATTTTTTATGTCTTAAATTTTAGTCTTCGAAAAAATCATTTTCCAAATGGTCGTTGTAAATTAATAAATTGCTTTTTTTTTTTTTTTTTTTAACCATTTGGAAAAATCGTTATTGTCCTCGGTCAAGGTAGGAAATCAAAAACGTATCTGAAGCGTTTTGTTGGTTAAATCCGCATTTTATTTGTTTTCTGATTGGTCTATACAGTAATCTGTATTTTCCCTTTACTTTCAACAGAGGTGGATACTTCTGTTGCCACTATGACAAAAAAGTAATAAAAACTACAAAAAAAAAAATTAATAACTCAGAAACAAATTGAGATACAGCTTTCAAACAAATTGCATTTAAAAGTACATTGTTTTCTCTATACGACGGTGTAAAAAGTAATATTGTGGGATGTTTAGAAGTTTAAGAATGAAATTTCATTTAAAATTGGTTCAGGAATATTAATGTTTAATCCATGGCGCACGTAATGTATGACCAGCTCCGCAGAAGTTTAAAAATTTACAGTACCGAAAAATGTAATCCATGGTGTACGTAATGTATGATCAACTCCGTGCGATTTTTTATGTCTTAAGTTTTAGTCTTTGAAAAAAATCATTTTCCAAATGGTCATTGTAATTTGTTAAATTACATTTTTTTAAGAACTTCAATATGTGTATTTTCATATATAACATATTTTCATTAATATGTATTTTCATTTTCAACCTTAATGTGTGTTTTCAAATGTGTTACGAGTTTTCTAAAATGCTCACTTATATATTTTCTTATCTATATAAACGGCAAAGTTTTGTGGAAGCTTTCTGGAAATGTTGGAAAGTGTTTCATCAGTGTTGAATTCAGACACATTTCTCCGGGAGGGATTTCTGTGGCTCCGGGGGGGGGGGGGGGGAGGGAAGGGGGGACATTAGAGAGATCCGGGGGGTAATTGCATTTTTTGACCATTGAAAACACAAAATCTCATATATTCCGGAGGGACATCTCATTGCTCCGCGGGGGTGGGGGGGGGGGATTCAACACTGTGTTTCATAATCTATGCTTTGGTGCTTGTTTTTACTTTCTTATTTTCATATTTCATTGTGTCGCCAATCAACGATAAATCAAATAATGAAATATTCATTATTTCTTTACAAGCGCATAGGTGAAATTCTGCAGTTTTTTTTTTTTTTTTTTTTTAAACAGGTATACCCACATGAACAGGGCATTTTTTTTCCCGCAATTGTTTGAATACGCTCTTATGGAGATCCTTGCTAGAAGTAACAATCGGAACAGTAACTGCAAACCGAAACTTGCGTGGAGTTTTGGCGTTGTTAACTTATGTTCCGATTCCGAGCCGCGGAACAGACAATAGAGTCGTATCTTTCATGCGCAACTTCCAATACAACGCCAACGCCACCTACCTCAAAAACACGAGTCTCGCGTACTGCTGTTGAACTGCGAACAGCTCATAGTGACGCTGCAATGAAACTTTGTATGGAATCTAAACTGAATCGGTACAACTCAACTGACATACATGCATTCGAGTCGATTTGATTTCATTTGAGTTGATAATTGCGCGGATTTTAAACAATTTATTTTCTGCAATTTATTATTGTTCATCGACTGCAAATTATACGGATATTTACATACAGTAAGTAAGAAAAACAAGTGCATGAAACTGTTTTTTTTTTCTTTTTACTATTTATAAATCTAGCGATTTCATATTCTAAATACAGTCTAGAAAGTTAAAGAGTAATTATTTTCAAGAGAGTATTACTAATTATTCAGAGTAAAGAAAAACCATAGTAATTTTTATTCAGCGCCATTTTGTTTAAATTTAAATGATGATATAGATTAGATATGTTAAACTCAATCCCTTTATTGACATATATTCACGGCGATATAATAAATTTATGAACTTGGTTTTGTTTAAAAAGGGATAAATAATGCATTTCAAATTTAAATTATTATGTATTTTATACAAAAAATTTATAATAGTATATTGTATATTAGTATATATATAGATGAATATACAGTATTGGGATATTTGGTGACAGCACCCCCCCCTCCCCCCCCCCAAAAAAAAAACTAGCCATTTAATTCAGTTGTATGAAAAATATACATTATAAAGATGTTATGTTTAAGCAGGGCTATAATTATCTAAATTTTTTTTTTAAATATATACAGAAAAGTTTGTATTTTTAGCTCTAAAAATGCCAAGAGCGTGACAATTTCTACACAATTTTAAATATGAAGTGCAGAGTAAAATACACATTAAATCATAAAATCTGTATTAAGTTAAAGGTTTATTTGTAAATAGTTGTACAAAAGAAAACAGTATAATATATTCAACAAAATTCTTACCAGAGAAGCGATTTTTTTTTAAACTGGTATTACACCACTATCAGTTTATTTAGGGCAAACAAACCTGTACTTTCCACAAAATTGTTAAAATTTGTAACATATTGCTAAGTTTATCTTTTATTACTACAATTCACATCATTTAATCAGAAAAAGAAGGAAGCCATTTTTTCTGAAATTTCAAATACTAATAGAGGTGGCTCTCAGTTATGTTTGCTTTAGTATTACTTAATAATTATTCAAAGTCTTTGATAAAAAAAATGTTTAATTATGCCTTTAATTTAGTTACTGTAATAATTATAATGATGTATTAAATTCATAAAAATAAAATATTAGCATAATATGTATTTGTAAAGTAAACAATAAAGTAATGAGAATGTGATATCAGGAAGGGCTTTTCATGAATTTACATTTCTTTTTCAATTTTTTTTTTCAAGAATCAAGACTATATTTGTTCAGGCTTAAAAAACATTTTTTAATGCTGGTATAAAAGGAAATTTTCTATAGGCTTTTACTATATTACAAAAGAGAGCATATTTGCACGAGATCCATAGTCCATATGGTGTTTAATTTTAAATTTGATTTTTCTAATCAAACATGTTTAAAACCTCGGGGCAACGCCAGGTATTTCAGCTAGTTTAACATATATTTACCTATATAACAATACAATGTTTCAAATCTAAATTGATTTGTACAGTAAAATTAACTTTTTTTTTCACTGTAAAATATTAATTAATTTAAGACAGAAAAATATATTAAGGGGAGCTTCTACTTTGGTTTAAAATTCAAGTGATTTTTACAATTTTTTTAAAAAAATAGTTGCAAAGGAAAGAGCTTGGAACTTTTTGCATTATATTGTCATTTCACTTCATATTTAAATTTTTATATGTAAAGAAAATGAATAATATGCCTTGTATGACAGGAAGTACCTGCAGGTACTTCCAATCAGGAGACAATTTTCTCCAGTCACAACCACCTGAAACAAATTTGGTTTCCAAATTATGAAAAGACAATGATGATGTCATATGTGCACGAGCAGGGCCGTGCAAAGAGGGCAGTCGGCCCAGGGCACCAAATTTATACTACAAACCTCTTTTTTCTTCTTTTTTGTAAAAAAAAAAAAAATATATATATATATATATATATTTACATATTGGGAATTTTTTCCTAATGAAAGTATGTACATTTTTCGTTTGAAAGGTATTGCATTATCCTTTACCCCAC
The DNA here is from genome assembly GCA_963932465.1 of Maratus speciosus. Lineage (NCBI taxonomy): Eukaryota > Metazoa > Arthropoda > Arachnida > Araneae > Salticidae > Maratus > Maratus speciosus. The sequence goes on from OZ010797.1 coordinate 343,350,592, forward strand.
ACCGAAATAGAAATTTATGAATTAGGACTTCTTTCTTTTAAAAACTTGTTTTGTGTCCTTGTCTTAATCTCTTTTGTTAACTTTCTCTTTTCTAAAAGCATATACTTTCAAACTAGCATGGGGTTTCTTTCTTGGAATATGAAAGGGTTCTAAACTGTTATACTGTACTGTTAGATACATTTTTTTACATCCATTTTCCAGATTCCCTTTTCTAAAATATAAGTGCAATTTTCTCTTATGTTATTTAGTTTTTTCAAATTTCTGGATTAAAATTAAACTTAAAGTTTCGAAATAAATGAGATATATGTATTCAATAGAATTTGTTTCTGTTTCTTCACTTTTCAATTTTGTGACACCCGTCACAAAGAAAATTTGGAAAAGGGGTTTTTTTTTTGGGGGGGGTGGGGGGGGGGATTGAAAATTTGCCCCGGGTGCAGTTTTCTATTTGCACGCTGCTGTGCACGAGGATACTTAATTGGTACCAAAATGGTGTTATTTTGCCTGACATGGTAACCTGGCTATTGTTATTTATTTATTTATTAATTAATTGTTTATTTACTTTTATTTTCTTTTTTTTAATTATGAATATTGTTTTGTTCTATAGTTAATATTTTTTTTTATTTATTGTTATTTCCTTTTTAAAATAATGGATAATAGTTTAAAAAGTTGATTTTTGACAAATTGCAGGGGGGGGGGGGGGGGGGTCGTTATACAGAAATTAGAATTGCAGCTTCTTTGAAAGAACGGAAAAGTTTCAACAGGAAGGATCCGCATAACGCTGTTAATTTCTGTTGTAGAGATTCAATAGAAGGTACACGAAGTGGCATCGTCCCCAACTTCAACCCATAGTGTAAAAAATTATGGCGCGATATGCCTTTTGACAGGACATAATCTTTTTTTGTTCACTAATTGCCGAAACGTCAGCGAGGTTTACCATTGACATCCGAAAAGTGTTTGGTTTTCGTTTGCTTGTCTGTCTGTTCAGCGAAAACTGCCGTTAAAAGAGATATATCTTGGGAGGGGGGCGACCGTCCCGATCGATCCCCCGTGGGTGCGCGCCTAGGGTAATTTCCTCCTGGTGCTAATTGTACGTTTTTTCCGCGGCTCTTTGATGAAATTCGCCTATTTTTTCGGGATCCTTTGATGAAATTCACATTTTTTCCAAGATATGTTGACGAAATTCACATTTTTTGCGCAATTCGTTCGCGAAATTAGCGTTTTTTCAGCAATTGTTTGGCAAAATTTGCAATTTTTTCTGCGATCGTTTGACGAAATTTGTGTTTTTTTTTCGTGATCCTTTAATGAAATGAACGCTTTTTTGACGAATTTGGCGTTTTTGCACGATCCTTGGATGAAATTGGCGTTTTTTGCACGATCCTTTGACGAAGTTCACGTTTTTTGCAATCCTTTGACCAGCGAACGATTGACGAGATTGATTTTTTTCGGCGACCATTTGTCGAAATTCGCGATAATCGGCAGATTTATATTTTTTGATCCAAAGGAGTGGGGCGATCGGGGTGATTTCTCCCCCTCCTGGGATCCGCGCCTGTGAAGAGAGACACACCACTTAGATGATACACTTTGACTTTCAAGGATGTTAAGGCCCCTTCAGATTTCTGAAGGGGATCCTTTTTCAGAGATTAATCTCTTTCAGAAATCTGATATTAAAAAATGGATGTAATGGTTATGTTTTTCAGCTTTCGATAATTGGTTCTTATGTATTTTTTAGTGCTGAATCCAAAAATGACCTTCATTTTTTACAATAGTATCACGTCAGGATTTTTCCAAATCGCAGTTTTTTAAATTTCGTTAGGAAATATGTACAGATTAGTCAAAAAACGTTTTTTTTTTACATACCATAACAGTATCTCAAAACAGCTAACTCTGTCAAAAACATTGTCAATACAAATGTTGTAGAGCTTAAAATTCTGAGTAAAATGAGTACGTACACTTAATATTTTTGTTGAACATTAAGGTCACAATTCTACTTTAAAGTTTTAGATATGTGGTCAGGGTTTTGAACTCAGAATTAATTTGGAGGAAACTGGAAATTGTTTTAATCCCTTCAGTTTAGGTCTAAAATGAAAGTACTATGTTTTCTTCCTCGTACTGGAGTGAATGTTAGAAAATATGTACATATTTATTTTCGAAAAACACGTTTTTTTTAATTACCTTAACAATACCTCAAAGCAGCTAACTCTATAAAAACATTGTCAATACAAATGTTGTAGAGCTTAAAATTTTGAATAAAATGAGTACCACCATTAATATTTTTGTTCAACGTTAAGGTCGCAATTCTATAGCTGTTTTGAGATATTGTTAAGGTAATTAAAAAAAAAAAAAAAAAACGTGTTTTTCGAAAATATATATGTATATATTTTCTAACATTCACTCCAGTATGAGGAAGAAAACATAGTACTTTCATTTTAGACCTAAACTGAAGGGATTAAAACAATTTCCAATTTCCTCCAAATTAATTCTGAGTTCAACCCCCTGACCACAGGTCTAAAAATTTAAAGTAGAATTGTAACCTTAATATTCAACAAAAATATTAAGTGTAGGTACTCATTTTACTCAGAATTTTAAGCTCTACAACATTTGTATTGACAATGTTTTTGACAGAGTTAGCTGTTTTGAGATACTGTTATGGTATGTAAAAAAAACGTGTTTTTTGACTATAAATCTGTACATATTTCCTAAAACTCACCTAGTACGAGGGGGAAACATAGCATATTCATTCTAGACCTAAACTATATGGATTAAAACAATTTCCAGCTTTCCCCTAATTAATTCCGAATTTGGCCTTTTTCCTCCCCTACCACTGGGCTATAAATAAATTTTGTTATAACGTTTTAATTTGTCGACCTAATAAGTAACAATAAACTATATTTTGAGGAGAGGGCGGGTTTATATAATAAGAGTGTTGGATAACCGAATGTTTCGGTTAATCGGACGTTGGATAATCAAGAGTCTGTAATATTTTCGAATCGCATTAATTATTCCATATTCATTTAATAATTAACTGCATGGAATGATTTGAGCAACAGAAAGTATGACTACGTTGATTATATGTCACTCGGTATCGCCCCCCCCCCCCCAAAAAAAAAAAAACGATTCTCTGGATCCGCCCCTGCATGCTTATCTAGATTTAATAAACAAAAAATTTTGATTGATTAAAAAATGTTTTGGGAAAAAAGATATCAATTGCTGTTGATATTGACTGTTTTCCATTGATGTAAATCTGACAGGTTAAAATGCCATAGACATTCTCAATCGGGTTTATGCCAGGACTTAAAGCTGGCGAGTCAAGACTTCAGTAGCACACCCAGGATTAAGCTTTGGAGGGGGCTAGCATATTTTAGAGATCTACATTTTACTTATCTGGTCCAGAACAGAGGACGAGCTCGGTCCGATTGTTTTACATTTGATTAAAAAAGGACGCGTCGAGTCCAGACATACAATTTTTCTGTTGGTTTGATACGCGAATCCAGAGTGGGGGGAAGCCAGTGAAACCTGAGGAGGGAGGGGAGTTCAGAAATTTTTTGATGGGGCTAATTCTGAACGATTAAACCTATTTGATAAATAAAAAGAATATTGTTTCAATTAGTAAATATTAAACATGCTAATATTTCCAATTTCATAAGAAAATTTATAATTTATAAATAAGAAAAAAAATTGGGAAAAGGTTAGTATTATTGAAAATTTCCATTTTTCTAAAGACATAACAAAAATAATAATAAACACTTTCAGAATTTTAGGAAACTTTAAATAGTTAGTCTAGTCTCGTGGTCTGGGAGGGGCTACAGCCCCCTTAGCTCCCTTTGTGGGTGCGCCAATGCAAGACTTAAAAATTTTCTGTGAAAGCCACGGTTAATGTAGTATGTGATATCCCAGTAGCAGAAACAGTGCAGCATGGCAGCGGGCGCTGCAGATTATTTTAAACCTTGCAGATTAATCTATCAGCTTAAAAAGAAATGCTATACTTAAAAAGTAGTAGTTGGAATTTACTTTAAATCTATAGATTTATGGTATTTGTTCTATCCTTTTATTATATTTTCTTTATAAATATAAATTTTGCTTATTTTATGGGTTTCTGTTATTTCTTATGATAGTAGGCTTAGTCTAGCATTGTCAGGTCGTAGATAAATTTTAGTTTGCTGCAGACTAACACAGAAAATTCTGCTTCTGGGTGTGATATGTGGATTGAGGCATTACCTTGTTCAAAGATCCATTTAGGACCCCCAAAATGTCACCGAATGGAAGAAAATGTTGGTTCAGTGTCTCTTGATATTTTTGGGGATTTTGTCTTCTGATTAGAAAAATCCAGAGAGATCAGGCTGTTGAAGCCGAATACCCTCAAACCATAACAGGCTTACTGCCTTGCTGAACTCATTGATTCCTTTCGTAGATAATACTAATACACGTTCCATCCATTAGGCCATCTAAGTTCCATTTTTTCTCATCACTGAATAAAACAGTAAGCCACTTGTCACCCACAGGAGATGTATTGCCCAGTTCATTCTTGCTTCTTAGTGGTGTAGTTTGAGACATAGTTTGCAAGCCTAATAAAAATATGAAGTAATCACATTCTTTAATATATCTATGTAAGTATTTTTGGACACCGAGATTGTTTCTAATTTGCTGTATGGACATATTTTATATCTCAACACGAATTTCCGTATTATCCAAACTGCCTCAACAAACATCATACGTGGTTGTCCACATCTTGGTTTCCAATTGAAATGATCATTTCTAGAGAGTACTTGATATCGATACATCCCTTTTATCAATTTAAAATTTTTGCAATTTGAGAAAGTTTTATTTTGTGGTTTCAATTTGAAAACTTTTAAAGTTTCACTTTTTGTGAATTCTTTACCCTTCGGCATTTTTAAAATGAGCGGAAATGATTTTTTCCCACTTTTATATTTTTATAAAATTCGAAAACCATGTCATACAACCTCATTATACCTGTCCAATCCCTTGTTTCTAGAAAAATTTGCCTAAAGGGCTTAAACTTTAGAGACACAGTTTCTTCAAGAAAAAAAGTAAATTAAATAAATAATAATGTAATTTTTATTTCAAACAACAAAAACTGCTTTATTTTATTTGATTTTGATTAAATGTTGAGTATTTATTGTAAATTGGCTCCATATATTTTCTTCAATTATTACACTCTTCAATTAACCATATTTGAAGAGTGCATAAACTTTTGAGATGAACTATAATCAAGCAAACTCAGCAACTAAATAAATAAATTATAATTTAAGAATTCAACTTTTTATAATTTATTTTTGGTTAATATTGAGTGAATGCTGAAAACACAATTTATTGTAAAAAAAAAAAAGAAATTTTGAATAATTTTATATCAGAAAAATTTTAAAACATGTTATCAATAGTAACATGTTTAAAAAATTTGCAGAGTAAGTTTTGTTAAATGATATTAGTTTTGGGGGGAAAATAATTGAAATTCCAACCACATGCAAAAACATAGAAAAAATTGTTATAATCCCAGATTTAATTTTCTTAGTTTTCAAAATATTGTAATTATCCTTAACTTTCTTATGTGTGGTATAATGTTCAATTAAAATAATAATAATAATAAAGTTTTCATAAGTATTTAGCAAAACCTTCATTTTTAATTAATAAAAGATAAAAATTAAACACAAAATGAGAAAAATTAACCTAAAGTTAACATTCACAGACATGAAACAGTTCCTCCTGAATTGATTGAAAAATACAAAGAAAATATTGGAAGCACATGAAAGGGGAAGGGGGAGGAGGTATCTGGAAAATTTAATAATCAGACATTTTGTCTACTCAAATCAAGTTTGTTTCTGAACTGTTGTGCATTAAATCAAAGGTGAGCTAAAAGTTACTTGTCCCAAGGGCCAGTAAGAATGAGAGTTTACTGGTCTGCAGTTATCATCACTGGTCTGCTACATAAAATTCTATTAAGTACCTTTAACCCTTTGAGTGACACACACACTTCCCCCTAGAATTTACACCAAACTTCCTTTGCAGTTATCCAAAATTTTCAGCATAATAAAATGTAAAATTATAATTTGCTAAAAATTAAATAAACAGTACATAAACAAAAACTATAAAATTATTAATTAGACATTTATTTCAACTGACTGTAAGGTTTAATGCAATTAAAAAAAAAAAAAAAAAAAAAAAAAAAAAATTGTGTGTTTTGTGTTTGGTTGCGGTTTTCTCAGAGATGGGAAAATTTACGTTTACCTGTCAGACAGCGAAAAAAAGTTACTGGTTCTGAGGACAACTAAATTTTTCAAATTAGTGGTCCATCTGTATTTTTGGTGGTCTTAGACCAGCGGATCACCAAGGATTTCAAACGCTGATTATAAGCATCTGAAACTCATGCAAATGAGACTGTTTAAACTGTCTTTCCAGAGTGAAATTCTTTTAGATTTTAAAAGGGGAAAGAAGTCTCTGCAAGCTTTTCTTGGAATATTTGTCCTATTTATACAACACTTTTGGGTACTAAAAGATCAATTTAGCATGTATATACAGTAGAGTTCCAATTATCTGAGTTAATATGGACCAAGCTCACCTCGGATAAGCAAAAGATTTGGATAAACCGGATTGATACGAATCATCACCAACTAATGAGATGAAATATAAATTTTCACTTCATTCATTAATTTTTATGCTACTAGTAACATTTCTTTGATGTACATTTCCGTTACTTTTAAGAAAAACAGGGAATGAAATTGTTTATTTGAAAAACCCTTGATAGTTTTTTGTTTGTTGAATGTCAATTTTGCTGCAGTTTTTTTTTTTTTTTTTTTTTTTTTTTTTTACTGCATAGCTACCAATTTCTAAGATTTTTTTCTTACCACTAAAGCTTACTAGTAAATTTTGCCTAATTCAATCGCCGAAATCTAATAATTGTCAATGATTATACATGATGAAAATTTGTATTCAATTTTAGAGGTAACAAAACCATACAAATTGGCAGTTATGTGATTCTATTAGTGTCATGAAAATTGCAGGTGTAGCCTCTTCTTTCTGCTCAAAGTATTAAATAGCTTTTTTCAATCGAACTTATACCTTTCGAATGGATCATTTTCTTCCGATGGACTGATGGTTTCCATTATTATGAAACAGCCATTATAAATGAAGTGTTAGGTGAAGATGAAAGAGCAGTCGTAAAAAGTTAGAACTCTGATTTTCTGGTCAGAATGAGAAAAAAATGGCCATAATAATTTTAAAAAAGGCCATTTTTTTTAATGGCCATAATGGCTGTTTCATAATAAGGGAAGTCATCAGTCCATCAGAAGAAAATAACTCAGTTAAGCGGGACTCGGATAATTGGGACTCTACTGTATTCAGCATGGAATTTTTTTTTCTTCTGAAAGGGCGAAAATCTTAGCCAAACCATCCAAAATAATACTTATTTTCAAAAATTAAGCCAACCAATCGAAAATAATATTTATTTTGAAAAATTAATCTTTGTACTTCACACAAGTTCATGAGATAGATTTGGATTTACACCTTTAGCAAACTGTCTTCAATTTTCTTTTTTTGGTTCAATGAACCTATACATTTATTGTTAGTTTATTTTTTTAGTATGTTCTAAGTTATGAAAATAAATTAACAATCAAATGCACAGTTAATATTTAATTTTATTGCATAAATAACTATTACAATGTGTCTAAATTATACAAGTTTGGCGTCATTGTATAGATGAGAAAATTTTTACTTCTTTTTCCTATTTATCACTTTAACGCCTGCATTCGACAGGGCAAATAAACAGTTAATAAATGTATGTCCTTTACTCAGGTGTTAACAAACCTTACAGACACTAACAAACAAAGAATAATCAAACAGTGCACTTCAAAAAAATCAAATTCAATAATATCCTATATAAAAAATAAAAACAATATGTAGTAAAAGAAAATGAAGATGAATAAGTAAGACCCATTTCTGACCCATGATGCTGAGTTTTGATTATTGTGATGAGACTTGGGATCTAAATTTACTGTTTTTAGGATTAATTTTTTCTCTAAACCAGTGATTCACAAACTTTATTACCACAGAATTTTTTTTTTGCAACCTACCTAACAAGCAAATAGAGCCTTTTCTATAGTGGTGTACTGAATAGTACTTTGGTACAGTAGACGAGTACTGAATAATTGTGTGTAAGAATCAGTGATTCACACATGAAGTCAGCTTAGGGGTAACACCCCTATATGTATGTAATGTGTATACACACATAAACAAGTATTTTGAGCATATAATCATATTTCTTTTAAATTAACTTTAATTAAAAATTTAACTTATTGTGCACGTTCATGTTAATAGTGCAAGCTTTTAAGATCATAAAACAAATTTGATATTGTAGTGATATCATTGATTGTCAACCTTTCAAAAAATGATGTATTTCACATATCATATAATGAAATAATTTTAATTAAAAAGGGGGAAATCACATGCAAATATTGAAAGAGCTTAATGATTAAGAGATTTTTATAAGCTATGCATTAATGAAAAAATTAGGTGTTTAGAAAAATAAATTGCAATTGTAACAATAACAGAATTAGTCTCAATAAAGTATTTATTTGAAAAACTCTTGTACTCACTGCACAAGCAGAATATTCCATTTGCATTTTTTCCCCATATTTTTTTTTAATGACTATTCTTGGAATAGAGGGGGGGGGGGGGAAGGAAAATATTGATGATAAAACAAAAATTACCAAACTACAACCAAACATTACAAAAACTACCATTCTACCAATGCTTAAAAAAATAAATAACCAATAAAATTTGAATCTGTAAAATTTTGTTTTAAAAATATATACTCTTGAATTACATTTGCTACACATAGTTTTCAACAAATAATGCTAATTCTTAGTCAAACTGAAAAGGAAAAATATGTAAACGAAACAGTGATAATCTATAATCTACAAATGTTTTCTTCCCTAACTGTGTGCATTTTACAGAGTTAACTGTACTAGATTTGTTTTAAGCCATTCAATTGTTAGTTTGCTTATGCTTTACATTATTTTTATTTATTTTGTATAGGCTGAAGATTGTTTCTCCTAGAACAAAATGTCACAACAATCAGCACCTGAAAAAACAGTAAATACAATGTTACCTATGAAAAAGACAAGTATTGCTTGGTTATATTTTATTGAAACTGGCATTCCAGGTAAACTTAAATGTACTAAATGCAGCAGATTATGTAGCTTTAGAAGGAAATCTACAGGCAATTTAATGAGACATATGAGACTAAGACATCCAGATCTGTTTGCCTCACATTATTCACAAGGTATAGTAAGTCAATTGCAATCACAAGATACAAGTCAATTGCATGCACAAAGTGTAACTCAAGATGAAACTTGTAATGCTATAGATGAAATAACAAAAGGTGGGGATGAAAATGCTGAAGGTGTGGAAATAGAATATAGAAATGCTGCTGAAAATGCTAAATCTTCTAGTGATGTTCAAGAACAAGATCTTCAGGCTGTGGCTTACTATTTAGTAGAGCAAACTGATGTTAATCAGTCTATAGAAATTGACAATCAAATTTTAAAACTAATTGTGAGAGAGTTTTATTCCTTCAAACTGACTGAAAATAAGGAATTTATGTCATTTGTAAATATGTTAAATTCGAATTATATATTACCGAATTATAAAATTTCATCAGGCGAATTGCTTCTAAAAACACATCAATGTAAAGTGCAAGAGTTAAAATCTGCTTTAAAACATGTGCAATATATTGCACTCACTATAGATAAATGGACATCTATGGATGATGAAATTTTCATTGCTGTGACAGCACATTATTTAAACAAAGACTTAACACAGCAAAGTACATTTTTAGATTGCATTTCATTTCACGAAGACAGTTCCATAAGTGTTCCAATATTTTTACAAGAATTAGTAAGTAATTGGAAAATATCTGATAAAATTGTAGCAGTTGTAGCTGAAGACAATCCAGCTATTGTTGAAGCTATAAAAGAATGCCAATGGCAGCATATTTTATGCTTTGCGCATACACTCAACAAAACTATAATGAGATGTTTAGCGAGAATAAATGATGTCATCGCTAAAGTTAGGAACATAGTAAATTATTTTAAAAGAATTCCAGATGCAATGGCAGAATTAGATGCTTTTCAAAACCAATTAGGTTTAACTAATGCAAAATTAAGAAAAGATACTCCTGGCAGATGGAACTCTACATTTGATATGCTAACAAGATTTTTAAAAAATAAGTACATCTTAAAGTCTCAATTAGTAAAAGACATTTCTGAAGAATTGTCTTTGAATGATTGGCTCATAATAGAACATGCAGTTAAATTACTTGTTGTGTTTAATACAATAACTGTTGAAATATGTTCTGAAAAAGATGTTTCGCTGTCTAAGGTACCATACATGATCAGATTTATGTTGAAGCATGTGACTGATATTATAGAAAACATGCCTTTGCCAACTGAAATTAAAAGCATGGGAAAGAAATTAAAAGAAGCACTTCTTCAACAATCCAAAATTATTGAAGCAAATGACATAATTTCTCAAAGCGTTCTTTTAGATCCCCGATTAAAAAGACGAGGTTTTCCAGACAATTCCTTTAATACAGCATATTCTTCTTTGTTAAAAAGTGTCATCTCGTTAAAAAATGAAAAAATGCAGGAAATTTGGAAAAAACAGTCTGGAAAGCAGGAAAACATGGAAGAAGAATATTTTATTGATGTATGGAGTGAGTTCAGAGAAAAAGAAAAGGTCCCTGTAAAAGATTTTACACCAGATGCTACAGTTGAGATAGATGCTTTTCTAAATGAGGGATATGTAAACATGAAAGAGAATCCCATGACTTATTGGAGTAATGAAAGAAATCAAAATAAATTTCCCTTCTTATTTGAATTAGTTAAAAGCAGACTTTGTGTTCCAGCCTCATCTATTGCTTGTAAAAATATCTTTTCTAAAGCAGGACATGCGTTAACAGAGAGGAGAAATTTCCTTCCTTCAAAATATTTGAAAGAGATTTTGTTCTTACATCACAATTTGTAGCATTGAATGAAAGAAGATGAGTTGGTAACCATTAAATTTTGGCCCCTCCATATAGTAGAAAATAGATCTTTTGATTAATTGAAACAGCGCCCCACAATTCAAATAATACAAGTTTGTATAAATCACCATAAAATCAAAATAATACATAGGACGTGATTCCCAGCTCGAAACGTGTCCTGCGTATTGTTTTGATTTTATGGTGATTTATAAAGATCTTTTGATTGTTTTAATCCGATTTAGGATCTATATTTACTGCCTATCTGATTGACTTTTGTAAATGTATTTGTTATACAAGATCAGAAACAGAGGTTTATTTAGCAAATTTTATATATGTCAATTCAATTTTTTTTCAATATGAAACACTCTTAACATTATTATACATATGTTGATATAAGAAAAATAATGTAAAACATGTAAAATCTATAATGGTGTTATAAACACTTCATATAAGGGGAGGGGGGCGAAATATATAATGGAAATACAATAAAATTTACTAAATAAATTTATGGTTCGAATATTGTATAATACATTTAAATACTTTTCAAACAAATCTGAATCAGAGAGGCAATAAACATGGATCCTAAACTACACTCGTTTGCAAAACTTAAGCAACAAGCATAAAATGCTAATTTTCAAACATGTGAGTACTCAAAAGTAAATGATATCAACATTAGGTATTATATAGGTATTATATCTACAACACACCTAGTTGATGTGACATCTCCTTCATGTCACACATGGCCACAAGTGTCACAGAGTCACTGTGGAGAAACAAAATTTGGGATCTTTCATCCGTCTCATTATTGCTGTAAAATGATTGTCATATGGTTACTCCACTGAGAAGTCACTGTGACTGTTACTTTGTGATGAGTCACTATGTGATATTACAACTAGGTCACCTTGTGATTCTCATGTGACTGTCATTTGAAGACTCAGTTTTGAAGTCATAGTGAGCATTGTGCTGTGTCTCCAAATAATGTCACAATGAAGTCATATGACTTTCAGGTGACCGAGACTCTACTGTGAAGTCACCATTGTACTCCTTTGTGAAAAGTCACCAGATGATTTCATTGTCCATCACTTCAGAACTCGTCAGAAAACAGCTATCGTGATGATTTTACAATGGAGTCTCCAAATGACGTTCACATGGGGGTAACAAGGTGAATTCATTGTAAAGTCATCTGGTGACTCGCCACAAAGCAGCAGTCATGGTGACTTAGTGAAGTGATCAAATGAGATTAAGAATGAGACGAATGAAAGATATCACATCACATTTCAGTTCATTGTAGTGACTGTGACACTTGTTACCCTTTGTGAGGTCATGGAGATTTCCTATAAGCTGGCTATGTTGTTAGGATAACACCTATTTTATACTTGCTGTTTATAGAATTTTCTTTTGAGTACTCACGTGTTTAGAAATTAACATTTTGTATTCGTTGCTTAAGTTTTGCACACTAGTGTATATTAAAACAATCATAACATACAGATATAATTTTGTAGTTGCCATGGGATATGCCAATGGCCCGAGCTCAAGTTCTGGCTTGGACACTTTTTTACTGTTGGTTTATGCCTAGTTAGCAATGCAAAATTTCATGCAATTAAAAAACTCAATCATAACATCTTAGGGGGAAAAGGACACTATTAGGCTAGGGGATTAATGTTTATCTACCCATCTTCTTTAATAATTGTTTTTAATGAATGTATATTTAATTAAAAATACAAAATCTTTGCTATAATATTTTGTTGAGTCTTTTTATAATCTCTAGAATAGAGATTAGAGTAGTCAGCTGCAGAATAACTGTGTTTAAATCACAATGATTAGTTTAAAAAAAAGCTCTAAAATTTTCCCAATTTAGCATAAGATTTTGAAGGAATGATTATGAATTGAATTGTACATGTTAAAAATGATTTACACCAGTTTGTATGGGCTTAAGTTTGGCTTTGCTATAAAAGGCAAATCTCATTAAAAAACTATACCACAATCATGAAATAATTGTTACACACACACATAACAGTTACAGGCATATTAATAAAAAACTGAAGTTAAATAAATAGTTTTTCTTTTACCAATAAATGTGATAATTTAGCTTAAATATAATGATGATAAATATATTGCCAAGTTGAATTTTTAAAACAGTTTTGAGGACACCATAAACCCAAAAAGAAGTAATCAGTTAATAATTTATTCTCATCTTTTTTTTTAATCTGTTGTTCTTTATAATCTGAAATTTAAAAATTATATGTTTTCAGTGATTTAGGCTAATTTATTACTGTGGTATAAAAATATCTCACATTGTATTTTGATTTAAAGAAAGAAAAGATTTAAGAACATCCATAAAATTCTACTTACTAAAATGATATAAATATGTTTGTAGTAGTGTTACAATTTCTTTTACAATGCAAAATTACAAATCAGGTTAAATATAGAGTATAAAAGTGATTAAAAATATATTCTATTCACAGTAAACTTCCAGCAATCCAGCTGTATACAGGGCCATAATTAAAAGTAAAGTGAACCTCGATTATAAAAATATTGCTGGGTCAAACACAAGAAAACTTAGCATAAATATAATTTAGAACACAGAGAATAGGTTTGATTATAAAGAAACAAGTTGAGATGTTTGCTACCTGGAATAAAACAGGAACTTCAGCTTCAGGCTGAATTTGAAATTCACATCAAAATAAATTTGCAATATGTGATTTTTTAACATTTATAATTTCCTTCTTACAATCTTGTTTCTATGCCTATTTTAGCCTGAAATACCACTTTTGCCCCCCGATGGTGTTCTGAATACATTTCTTTCTAATTAAATCTATTCCCTGTGTTCTAAATGGTACACTGTTTTGCTGCATTTGGCCTAGATGATTTTTTTTATAATCAAGCTCTAAACATTTCATCTTTACTTATGGCACTCTTGTATAACAGACTCCAACAACACTAATAGATTCCCAATTATCTGACACTTATGGAACCAGGTGTATATCTAGAAATCAAAATCAATGGGTACTGAAGAGACAGGGGTCTGTTCAGGTTTTTTCCCTGTGTCCTATTTTTGTGAATTTAATTATTATTTTTGTGAATTATTTTTACTTTTGTGAAAAAAGTAATTTCACAAAACATTAGTTTAACCCATTTATTCCTAGTGTCCCAAAATTGGAGATGTTTGAATTTTGCAGAAATAAATAATATATTTTTTAGACAGAATGTTCAGATTAGTATAGGGTGGAGTGGGGGCTAATGGGACAATTTTAAAATTTTAAGTATTCTAAAGTGAAATTAACAAATTTCTGATTTTTTTTTTCTTAGGTATAAAAAGGGAAGTAATTGGCTTTTAAAAAAATAATAATTAGAAGAGATAGCTTTTGTTCTTTTTTAAATATAATGACTTTTATACACTATTGTATTTGTCCCATTAGTCCCCGAGGTCGGGGTCTATTGGGACATCCTGTTGGTCTAATGGGACATATAAAAATCAACACAAAAAGGAGAATTGCAGTACCTATTTCACACATTTTAGTTCAAAATATAATGTACATAAGCAGTATAGTATTAATTACTGCATATTAAAATCTGAAAAATTAAAATGAAAAGATATTAGTTGATGAACGAATTTTGATCTATTGTAGGCTGAGCAAATTCATTACAATGTCTTTAATTTCAGTCCAGTATTTTTCTTCTTTTTCAGTGTGGACAAACTTTTGAAAATCACACCTTTTTGTAAGGTAACTCAAAAAAAAAGTTCTTGAATTCCACGATTTATTTCAATAGCAAGTGCCACATAATGTCCCATTAGTCCCCATACGCTGTGTCCCATTAGTCCCCATATGCTGATGTTTTATATTTTTCAAATCTACATACCACATGTTTATCCAAAGACAATTTAACTAATTCTAACATAAAATAAAATATTTGTGTTATATTAATTAGTAGCCTCATGAACAGTTTCAGGCAATAATGAATTGTAAATGTCATTGGAGTAAAAAGAATCAAAGTTACTTTTTATAGTTGAAAACAAACTTTCTTCATACACACTTTCAACAAATTACAAATGGATGACTTCTTGTTGTTAAAGATAGCAGCTTTGGTGTTGTCATTCAGGTGTAACATAATATTTTCTGAAAAATAATATTTTCAATGAAATTTAGCCACTGTCCCATTAGCCCCCACTCTCCCCTAAATAATGCAATAATTATTATATGTATATATATGATTATTATATGTATAGATTAAAAGTATTTTGCAAGCAAAAGTGCTATTTATGTATATAAAGTATAATTTACTATCAAACAAAAAAATTTCCAAAACTGAAATCACTTCATAGATTGAGATCTTGCACAGTGTGTATCTACCATTCTCAAAAAAATTTCCGTTTCTGTTTGTGAAAGGGCCGTTTTTTCGAAATTTATTTTTGTGAAGAGTCTGTTTTACTATCATCGATTTTTGTGAAGAGTCCATTAACGGATTCAGTTTTCCCCCTGGACAGATCCCTGAGTGGATATTATCAGAAGCAATTTGTAACTGTACAAACACTAAAATTACAATAAACAATGCAGAGAAAATTGTGTAATTACGTAACATTTTATTTTCTGTTATAAATTAAAATTATGCAATTCGACCCCCCCCCCCTTTAAAAAAAAAAAAGCTTTTGTGCAATAAGTTAAGAAATATAAATTTCTTTTGAAACTTAAAAATACAACTACAAACTTCCTTAGATATGGATGGATAAATCAGAGATAATCTAGAATCTACAGTACATAGACTAAAATAACTACATTTAAAATATTAATAAAGTCCATGGATCACTTTTCAACGGTATAATAAGTAGGTTATTATCATCTATATAGTTAAAAGACAAGGCTTTTTTTTTTAGCCATCTGTCCTGAGCTCTACTGAACTGATTTTGATCATTTTTTTTCTTTTTTTTAAGTGAAAGCTCTTCATTTGTAGATGTTCCCGCACTAGTTATTATTATTTCATATATATATATTCCCATTTTCATATTTTTAATTCAATTTTAAAAGTTTATGAATTTTCTTTAAATGGCAATCAGATTATTTTCATTGTTGAAGAGAAATAATGCAGTTTATTAATCTTTATACATTATATCCCTATTGATGCCATTTTCTCATTAGAATTAAAAATAACTTAAAAAATTTTTGAACAATACTGTCACTCTTTAAAAATCACGCATTTTCCTTCATAAAGCTGTTACATTTTAATATTTTTCATTCCACTGTTGCTGAGTTTGAGACTCTAAACGAAATGCTTCAGTGAGCAAAAATTACATAATATTTAAAATAAAACGATCATTTTATTTTATAAAACTAAATATTTTACCTTTTCACATGCAAAATTTTAGTTCACACACGTGAGTTAAAGTTTGGAAATATATTTATTAATAATATGATGCATGTTAAACTATTTTTTAAATGGCTGAATCCATATCAACTCAGGCAGGGGGGTTACCTTCATAGTCTCAGAAGTTTTTGAATTGAACATATGTTAAAATTTAAGAAAAAGTAAGATACTTGTATATTTTCATTTTGCCCAAAAAAATTCCTGGCCCCGAGATACAGGCCACCAAAGATGACATCCCCGGCATCCTTTCTCATTCGCGATTTTCAATAAAAATTTTAAAGTGCTCTATCTCTAGAACGGTGCAAGATATTTTGTTGCAGTTTATTTTATTTTAAAGATAATATTCTTCTGTTTAAAATGATATATCCAATTTTGAAAAATGTATTCAACTTTTCTTGTGGCAGCCTTTTGAAAAAAAAAATTGTTTTTCAAAAAAAAATTTTTTTTTGGAAATGCCAATCTCAAAAATTTTGATTTTTTTGCTGTTGGTCAATACCATTGGGAACTACCTTCACTGTAAAGGAGAACTTCCACTTTTGAGTTTAACAAATTTTAGAAACGTTTAAAAAATTCAGAAAAGTTTACAGAAACTGTATATATACAGTTCCAGTAAAAGTCACTGAATTTTTACTTATTTGTATCATATTTGTAAGGATAAGCCTACTATATATCCTAAACAAGTTAGAAATTGCAATATCAAATGTGGCAAATGAGGTGCGTGCATACTATAACTAGTTTTATAAATATTCAGATCTTGGTGCAATAAGTTACACTCTTGGGCAAAAAGGGCATGAATACAAAATTTATTATGATTCTACATATTAAATTCAGTAATACGGAAGTAATATGAATTCATCTTAAAAGGACTTAATCGCCATGGCAACCTAGAATCATTACCTATCATGGTATATCATTGAATCAATTATGTATTATAGGATTTTTAAATAGAATGAAGAAAACTTTTATTAATTATGTCTTTTATGTTTTAATTTGATTTTCATAGCATTTGAAGCGATACATACTTTATTTTCAATACCGAACATAGTAAAACAATCTCAATAACATATATCAATTACACAGCAATACAAATTATATTAATACAAGTTAGAGTTCAGACAGATGGGCAGACAAATCGAATCCATAAAGACTTTCAACTATGTTGGAAATTGTTAAAAACACAATAGACGGAAACTCAATAGACGGAAGCATACTTGAATACTTTCATACAACCCTGTATTTTACCTACTATCTTTATGTACATGCCACTATTTAGCTAATATTTAACTAAGATTAAAACATCCTTAAAACCAGTGAAATCACACTTCCAGAGATTATCATCCATAGACGGCCATGTATCTAATTCTTTGCATGGACCTGTATATCATTTTATCTATATTCTCCAAACATATCTTAGTATACTAAATGTAGTTCAGTGTAAAAATGCATAACTCATTTAAAAATCACCTTTAAGCTACTTTCATTCATACTCAGTAAACCCTTAAGATTTCTTTTGTGTAGCCCTGTATATGATTTACAGCATTTATGCACACAACGTAATATGGAAAAATTTAGTTAAACTTAAAAACTCAAACACAACTAAAAATGCACTTCCAGCAATACCCTTACGATTTCTTTTGTGTAGCCCTGTATATGATCTACAGCCTTTATACACACAACGTAATATGGAAATATTTAATTAAACTTAAAAACTCATATCGCAACTAAAAATGCACCTCTAGCAATCATTGCTAATGTACAGTATTTCCAATAAGGTAAAGTATCCGAAATCTTTTGTGTGTCCCTGTAAACACTATGCACTTTCTATGACACAGGAAGTAATCTTTTGTAAACCTCTGCAATAAAGTATGTATCACTTCAAATGCTATGAAAATCAAATTAAAACATAAAAGACATTAATAAAAGTTTTCTTCATTCTGTTTAAAAATCCTATAATACATAATTGATTCAATGATATATCATGATAGGTAATGATTCTAGGCTGCCATGGCGATTAAGTCCTTTTAAGATGGATTCATATTACTTCCGTATTACTGAATTTAATATATGGAATTACAGTAAATTTTGTATTCATGCCTTTTTGCCCAAGAGTGTAACACTTATTGCACCAAGATCTGAATATTTATAAAACTAGTTAATACTATGCACGCACCTCATTTGCCACATTTGATATTGCAATTTCTAACTTGTTTAGGATATATAGTAGGCTTATCCTTACAAATAAGCAAAAATTCAGTGACTTTTACTGGAACTGTATATATACAGTTCCTGTAAATTTCTCTGAATTTTTTAAATGTTTCTAAAATTTGTTAAACTCAAAAGTGGAAGTTCTCCTTTACAGTGAAGATAGTTCCCAATGGTATTGATCAACAGCAAAAAAATCAAAATTTTTAGTATTGGCATTTTCAAAAAAAAAATTTTTTTTTTGAAAAAAAAAAAAATTTTTTTCAAAAGGTTGCCACAAGAAAAGTTGAATACATTTTTCAAAATTGGGTATATCATTTTAAACAGAAGAATATTATCTTAAAAAAAAAAAAAAAAAAAAACGCAACAAAATATCTTGCACTATTCTAGAGATAGAGCACTTTAAAATTTTTATCGAAAATGGCGAATTGGAAATTGTGCCCGGGATACCATCTTTGGCGGCCTGTATCTCGGGCCAGGAATTTTTTTGGGCAAAACCAAAATATACAAGTATCTTATTTTTTATTGAATTTTAACATATGTTCAATTCAAAAACTTCTGAGACTATGAAGGTAAGATTTTTTCTTTGGCTGCCTGAATTGACATGGATCATACCAAATAGTGAATACAGATATGAGAGGTGCCTATGTAAGTTTTGAGATGGTGAAAATGACGCTGTGTTTAGATTTGACTGGGGAAAAACTCTATGATTGTGGATTGTTGTATAAATTCCATCGAAATCATTTTTGATGGTTTTTTGTTCCATAATACCAAGCATAAGAATCTCAATGGATGACTTCATCATTTTAATTTTTTAATAATTTGAACAATTGAAGTTTATGGAAACAGTATTTAGATAGCTATAGGTTAAAATAATATTTATTTTAAGAGTTAGATTAACTAATGTAAGGTAAACTTTTTATTGTAATTAATTTTGTAGGTTTATTACGAGTCAACATAACAGTTCCTTTTAAGACATTTTCTTTCATCAAAATTCGATGGGTTCCCCCTCATTATGAATTAACCACTTCACCATTTGCCCTGAGATAAGTCGGGGGTAAAAGCACTGTTTCCTCATACCTGTTGCTGGTGAAGAGGTTAATGTCTTAAACATGACGGTTTCCTTTATCAGCTTTACTGTATCAAGTTTCATTCATTATATATATGTGGATGATACAATAGCTGAAAGTTACAAAAATCTGTTTTGAAAATATATAGAAATGGTGATACATAAAATTCTATAAGGATATTTTTTAAATGAGCCATATATAACAATAGATTTTTTATTTACTCTTCCTCTACAGCAGTTCTTTTACAACATATTACTTCCATTACACAAAATGAATAGGAAGGTTTTGGAATGTTTAGGAACAATTTAAAATTCTAAAGTATATTTTTGGTAAGTATTACACATTTGAAAAACAAAATATATACATACATATATATATACAAAATACTAAACATTACATATGACACTAAAATATAGCTATTAAAAAAAGCGCAGGACATTACAATTTGATTATTTATTTGTTGTTACAGAAAAGCAAAAAATAGGCCAACTAAAAAAAAAAAAAAAAAAAAAAAAAAAAAAAAAAAAAAGCTTTTAAATGTGTGCTCTTGAAAACCAATGAGGGATGGAAGAAGATTATGGAAGAAACAGATTTAGATAATCATTTATCATTACTGCAAAGAATAAGTAGGGGAGAATAATTTCAAAATATAAAAGATTTTAAGCTGTATGCTGTAGGGAGAGGATTTGGATTTATTATTGACTGTTTTTATTGCAAAGTAATAAATGATGCAGAAAAGTTTTTTAAAAAGTGTCTGGAGGAAGATTTAAATAATGTAAATCATTCTAACTTTGCTTTTACAGCAATTTATTTATTTATAATGGAAAATCAAATATGATCCCTCCCCTCCCAATAAAAAAGTAATAACAAAAATGCACCAAAGATTTTAAATTTTGTGTGTAAATAGGGCGAAGGGGGTGAGAGGTAACATTGTGGGGGATTTAGATATTTGATTGTTTCTTTTTACTCTCCAAAACAAGAAACATAGTAATTTTTTTTTTAAAATTAGAAAAAGAGGTTCAAACTTTTAAGTCTTTTTTTTCTTCTTTTTTTTGGGGGGGGGGGGGGGGGAGGATAGTTGATTATCTATAGTTACTACAAGATAACAAATATAGCAGGAAAAAAATCAAAAGAGTTTTAAACTTTGTGTGGTGGGAGGCAAAGGGGGGGGGGGGTACACACTATTCCTGCTTTGTATATGCAACATGTTATGATTTATTTATTTATTGTCATTAAAAAATACCAAATAGGGCAAAATTTTAAAAAAAAACATAATTTTAAATTTAGTATGCAGCAACATCTTTAGGCTTTTTTAATCTTGGGTTTCTAGAACACAGACATTTCCAAAAAATTGGGTCCTTTTTAAGAAATAAAACAGATTTAATTTATTTAATACAGAATATGCCTCTTTTGCAAATATCCATGAAATATATTATTCCTCACAGGAAAGAAATGTATATCCCGAAGGACCCATCACATCATTTCTTTTTATGCATTCCTCTTCCAATTTTTCGCTTAAATGATGCACTATAGTGCATCCATGTCATCATTGATATGCTTAGAAAAAGGGAGGACAGTGATGATTCTGACAGGGCTGCGGAGTCGGTGGGGAAAATGGACGACTCTGACTCCGGGAATTTTAACAAATCCGACTCAAATTCCAACTCTTTCGCTCAAAAATGGGCCCAACTCCGAAAACGCAGCCCTGTTTGTAAAAGGGACGACTCCGACTCTTTCGTTCAAAAACAGGCCTGATTCTGACTTTGCAACCCTGGATTCTAAAGAAGAGAATCTCCTCCACCTCCCATCCAACAGAAAATTTGCAAATTTATGTTTGGTAACAGTCTAAAATGTGAATTTTCTCTCATAACTTCACACTGTCTTCTCCATGGCTACAAAATTTCCTTCTGGGGAAAAAATGTCTAAATTTAACACTATTTCAGGGGACAATTTAGATGACTAATTTCTTTATTGTTTTTGCAAATTCTGAACTAGGACAGATTACTTGTAGCTTTAAATTTTGCTAGCAGGAGGAAGAAAAGTTCAGTGAGGGAAGGGGATTTCAGTTGAAAATTTTAAAACAACGGAAATCAGCCAAAACACAGATGATCCTGTACCTTGAAAGAAAAAGAAGAAAAGCACTTGCATATTTTTCAACTGTTTTTAGGGGAACATGCAAAATTATACTACAATTTTAGGGACAACCAAAAACTTTATGAAATTTACAGACAGTGAGAACACCTGATATTAAATAAATCAGATAAGTTAAAAATACTTACTAAGAAAAGAAAACAAACACTTACCCAGATATAAGAAACTGTGTAAATCTTAGATCTTTTGGATACATTTTTACCCATAAAGAGCCACCAGTGCTCTAAAGTAATAATATTAATAATTAGGTGAAAAGCTACAACCTTTTAAAACTAAGCAATTAGAAATTAAAAAATTATAACATGAAAACACTATACAGTAAACTCTGTCTAAGGCGGAATCGATCGGGACTGAGAAAATTTTCCATGGTAGACAATATTCCGGCTTATGCAAAAAAGCTCCCCCCCCCCCCCACACACACACACACACTGAAAAAAAAGAAAAGAAATCCCTCGAATTTGATGATTTTTTATTGATTTTCCTGACTCGAAAATCGGTTGAAAACTGAAATTTGGAAAGATCTTTTGTCTTTATAGATAAATGAGAAACTCTATTCAATTTCTTAGTACAGCTGTAATACATGAGAATTGGAAGTTTACACACACACGCATAAAAAACTAACAA